>VZRV01004446.1:586681-780070 GCA_013398115.1 Falcunculus frontatus | reverse complement strand
AGGGAAGGGAAGGGAAGGGAAGGGAAGGGAAGGGAAGGGAAGATGGCAACAAGAGGAGCAGCCTCCATCTGGAAGATAAGAGCAAGAAAAGAGAAGTAGTTGAATCCCACATGCAGACATAAAGGCATGGAATTATCATCTGGAAAAGAGAATTTCAGAGACCTTTGAAGACTAAGCATTCAAATGAGGTGATTTTTATTTCTGAAACAGCATGGCATCAGAATTTTTCCTTAAGTATCTGGCATCAAAATCCAAGCACAGGGCAGACAGCTGAGGCTTGCAGGTAATCTCGAGCATCCCCAGGTGAACTTACTCTGTAGAACTGGCTCTGTGTGTTTGGACACAACTGCAGCAACAAGGACTGCTTCAGCAGGCTCGTATGGGCTGAAAATTCAATATGAGAACTCAGAGTGTGGAAGTGCTGACAGGATAAAGGCATCCTCACAGCGTTTGAACCAAGTCCAAAACTAACATAAGTAAAAACCTCTGGAGAAGCTGTTCTTGTTGAATTGCAAGTTTCTTTTTTCCCCCTATTTAAATAAGCCAAAGTAGTTAAATTGAGATGATAAGAATCTGAACTTTATCAGTGAATTCTACCTTTCAAAAATAGTTATTCAGATTCTTACTTCATCAGGCTTTAGGAGGTAACGCATTTAAAGAAATAAAATGTGGAAAAAATCCATTTGAAGGTGCTGGCTTCATCTGCATGGCAATGAAATGTTCTCAAGAAAGGCATTTACTTTTAATTAATAATAAAGCAAATGCAAACCACCATAGGCCACATTTGAGAAAATGCTGCAGTTCAAAGTGAGAAAAGACTTTTATTAAATGAAATTGCAAGTGAATACCATTAAATACGTGTCAACACAACCATTAGAGCAAGCTATCAACCAGCATAAAGAAAGCATAAAATCACAGAGGCGAGTTATGGGCCTAATAGAAGTGTGATTGTATTTTTGCACTTTGTCTTTAGAAGAGATATCTCCACAACAAAAGACCACCAGCTTAAAAGCAAACCCAAGCCCTAACCAGGAGGGGCTGGCTCCAACCTAGAATGTTTTTGGCAATACCCACTGCAAGGATTTAGCATCATGCTCCTCACCAGTGGGATTATTTTATGCTCTGACGTGATAGGCTGTATTGTCATGCCTGCAGCCCACGCCTCCATTAATACTTACCTCTAGTTAATGCTGCCTCTTGTCCCTCAAGCTTAGATAAGCCATATCCTCACATGACCCAGGGCTGTGCCTGCTGCTCTGCAGCCATGCTGTATGTCCCACTCTTGCACAGGAAAAGAGCCGCAGCCAGGGAGGATGCAGACTTTGAGGTCAGAGGATGGGTAGCTCCTGTTTCACCCAGGGATGTACACAACCCCTGCAGCTGACCAGCTGGTGCTGGGGGGAACAGCCTACGGGTCAGGTCACCCATGCCTCAATGTGCCACCTGCTGAGAACAGCACATAGGGTTGGTCTGGTTTTTTTAATTGCTACTCTTCATTTATTTCTCTCTTTGGTCCACTTCTCCTTGAGCTTGGAGTTATTCCTCTGGGCTGGGTCTGCCCCTTCTTGAGGAGTAGAAAACCTGTAGTGTACCATGGGTGCTGTGAACAGCAAATGTATATCAAGTCATCATAACAACCAACTTCTGGGCCAATTCCAACTCCACTCCCAAACAGCTAGCACTATAAAGAAAGGTTTACCAGGAAAAAGAAACAAAAACCAACCAACCAACAAAACAAATAAACAAACAAACAACAAAAGCATTCAAATAAACAAGAAAAGAGCATAAGGGAGGGACCCATAGCACATCTCTTTTTCCAGTCTCCATAGTGCTCCGCCTGAGTGCGCAGACCTCCAAGGACACTCCCCCAAGGAAAGCTGGTGATGACTTTTGTAAAGATGGGCCTTTCTATTTTATTTCCTTTTGCTCAGAAGGAGAAAGGAGTGCACAGTAGTGCTGACCCTGTTTAGCTGCATTGAGAAAAAGGGAATGTTACTTAGTCCATTTTCTTGCTTGGATGTGCTCCCCCCTCCATTTGTAAATATGTTTAGACGGTGGGAGCCACTATCCTGGAGGAGCAGGGGGTGGTGATGTTGCAGGAGGAAATGCTAAATATAAGAGTGGCTAAATGTAAGCTTGGTGATCTCAGCTCTGTGTGAGATAGAAAAAACAAGGACTATGTTCAGCTCCACCAGGCTCAACAGCAAGGGCATAAAATGCTTCTGAGTGGGCTAAACAGCTCCAGACCCAGAAAAAGACGGTTGAGTCACTGAGATTATACTTAATTGATGTTGTGGGAAGGCAGCCTCTCTGCAAGGCAGCCTACACTGTCCCCTCGTACAAAGCCTTTTCACGAGCTCCAGGGGACATACTGCCAAACATCTTGCCAAATACCAGCCTTATAATGTCATCTCAGGAAACAGAGGAGCCTGAAGCCACCAGGACAGTCTCACTGCCCTCATGGTCTGTCCCTGCTGTCCCTGCTCTTTCTGCCCTGAGACAATCTGCCCCTGTTCCCCATGCCCCAGCCCTCCGAGGCTGGATGGTGGCCTCATCCCACCTCCTGCAGCAATGTGAGTAGCAGCTTGGGCAATGTTTTCACGTAGAGAAGGACCCATATCCTCAGGTCTTGTTTAATCATTCATTCAGGATTCATCCCCAGCTGCGAGGAAGCTGGGTTACAGTCACATGACCCCCCAAAGAGCAAGACAGTGCAGATACTTTGTCCAAGCTGGCTTTCCTTGCAGTGACAACACACACACACCTCTTCATCACGCCAAGAGGCCAAACTTTCCATTTTGTCTCTGCCTGCATCTGTCTGTGACAGGCTGGTCCGACAGCAGGATTTTGTCCTAAATATGCTACTGCCTCTCTAGCAGTGCTCAACCTCCTTAGAGCTCATCCAGCTAGAAGTTATGTTTAAAATAGGATTCCTGAAGTATGCTGGTGAGACACTGTAGAGAGACATACCCACATGAATTCCAGGGAATTAGGTGATGCGTCTGTTTCTCTGTGCTTGCTCTGCTGCTAATGGCAAATTTCCCACAGAAAAATGATATTTTTGGCAACTTGGTAGTTGGTAGTTTCCACCTCTTGGTGAATGTCACCATGAACCACCTGAATCACGTGCCATCTAGACATGGACGAGTCATGAACTCACTTAGGACTTCATGTTATGCAGAAGGAGCTATAACTTCCCTCCCAATTTTTCACGTCTCTGATTAACTTCTGCGTGGGATATTAGGAGCAAGGGCTTGGCTGGACTTCATTCATGTGTGCATTTGTGCATGTTTGAGGTGTATCTGTGCACAAATACATGCACCATCTATGTTCATAGCCAAATGACTGACTTAAACACACAAAGCAAGTACAAATGTCCCAGAAAAAATGAGAATAATTTTGCTGGGGAAGGGGGGTGGAGGGCTTTTATGTGTTGAAGGTGTGGCCCACTTGATTTAGCTTTTTTTTTTCTCCAAAGGAACCATTTTACTATTCTTAGTGTATTTTCTCAACTTTGAAACCTGAACCTAGGCCTCTTTTTCCTAACCATTCCTTGAAAATTAAAGCACTTGGAGCCAGATGCTGAACTGGTATATCCATAGGAATGCATCATTTTGTTTCCTAAAGGGTTCTTTTTCAGGCACCCTGTTTTGAGGCCAGGCAGAGCAGAGCAAGTTTGACCAGGCTGCTTCCAGGGGTCATTCCAGCTGAAATTTGTGGTTACATGAGCCCAGCCTAGTGGCTCCTAACTGGTGAGACAGTGGTTCCCAAGGGAATTAACTCTACCAACACTGTTTGCTGGAGCTGGGAGCACTGGGGAGGTGCCCAAGTGGCCCTGGGCAGAGCCAGCCTGCTCCAGCCGTGCTCTTGGCCCCAGAGTTGGATGGGCTGAGATGTGGAGTTCTGCCAGGGTCCTATGGTTAAGAGGGATGGGAGAAAGATGACCTTTGGGGGCTGTAGCTGCCACATACATGTTGTGAAATGCCTCTCTAAAAGAAACAAAGGAGCTGCTGCGTATAAAGCAAAGTGCCCAGTGAGGAGTGCTGCAGAAGATATGAGAAAAGGCCCCCAGAGCAGAGCAGAAGAAGCCCTTTGCCTCACTGTGTTGTTTTCGGCATTCCTACAACACTTTGCCTTTTGAGCTCAGCCTTGCAAGCTCCAAGGCAAATCAACAAGTTCAAGCAGGAACCTAATTCAAGCTCTGAATAAAACCCATACCTGACAACTTTAATTATTAGTCTGATGCGTCATATTTACATTAATTTGAGCACTACTTAGATTCAATTACAATAATTCTTCCATATATTCATTCCAAGACATTTCAATGACTTAGCAGATAGCATATATAATCAAAGCTCAGCTGAAGAAACAGGTTTACTCTCTACAGACATACTGTTCCTCTACCTGGGTGCTGACTACAGCACCCTGTGCATGGTCTGCATGGATGTGCCTAATAGGGTATCAGCATCTGGAACAGTGTCAAAGAACAGGTGCTGGAAAACTCATGAGCCTTGGCCATAGTACCAGGATCAAATTACAGCCCCTGTGGTGGGGGTCCATGTTCACCTTAACATGTGCTTTTACAGTCTGGAAGTTCTCCTGGATTCCTCTTTTGCTGTTCATTGATCATCCTGCAGCGATGCCCAGCACAAATTTTTTCATCAGCAGCTGGCCAGAAAGTTTATTCCAGATGATCTTGATGTCCCTTGCAACCTGGTAGTCTGAGTCTGTGATTCCAGATGGTATTTGGCTCATTCTCTCTCCCCTTTCCCCGTGTGTTTTTCAGGAGCACAACTTGTATCTGTTTGATGCAGAGCATGACAAAGCAGAGTGCCACACCACGGCACCATGTCACAATCTGTTCTAGTTGTTTGATAACTCCTAGGTGTAGCCTGTCTTGCTGGCGACTGATAAGGTGTTAAATGATCTGCATCCCCAAAGTGGAGAAACTGTTTCGCTCTTCCTACTACCAGCACCCCAGGACCATAATGTCGTACTCATGAGCTACAGAGTGAAGAGTGAAAGCTACTGCCCAGGTGTTTTCCACCCTTGTATTTGGGTTTCTTTCACTCACGTGGTGTAGTATAAAGAGTAGAGATGGATGGCAAAGAACTGATCTTTCCCCAGGCGTTAGAGACAAGGCACATGCAAACAGATTTTACAGTCCAAATACTATTTGGAGACCCACAGCCCCACAAAACTTCTCAGTATGTTGGGGGGGACAACAGTGGACAGAAAAGCCCTCCCTCTGGACATGAATTTCACTCTCAAGGTAGGACACAACAAGTAAACTGGGGCTACTTTAAAATCTAGCAAAAATTCTGTGTTTCTCTGATTGTCCTACTCGTGATGGGGAGTAGTTTCCTGAGCAGTTTGTCTGCCCTGAGGAAGGTGCGGGTTTCAAAGGAAGCAAGAGCTGGCTTTAATAGTGATTGTTTCTCATCAATTATTTCTGTGCTGTTTGTGCCTCCCAACACCGCTCTGTCCGTCCGAGCCGCCGGAGCCGCTGCCGCCCCAGCGCCGCGGAGCCGCGGTCCCGGGCGGGGGTCCCCGGCCGCGCCCCCGCGCTGCAGTGGGGGGTTCGCTCCACTCGAGGGAGCTCCTGCTTCTGTGTAGCCCAAATCAAGCCCTCAGCACCTTCAGGCAAAATCTTGCGGGTGACAAACTCACTGTGCCGGGGGAGGGGGCTACACGCAGGGAGCCCTTTCCTCTGGAAGGCTGAGGAGATGCTTGTGCCGGAGCCTGAGATGCTCCTAGGTGAGGTAAGGCCTGTTGGGTTTCAGCCCGAGGTGTCCAGGGCTCTGGCCACCCGTCCCAGCAGCTGGATCGGCCACGGCACCCATCGCACTCCCACCTGTCCTTGTCACTGCAGCTGCTCCTGCTGAAGCACTGCTGAATGAGGGTGTGCAGCATGGACCATGCGGGAAGGGGCAGGTTCCCAGGAAGAGCTGACTGACACGGCTCATAGGATCACTGAACTACTCCAAATAGTAGACCTGAGGAACAAGGCCTACTTTGGCTGTTTCTTAATCAGGAAAAATTGACTTTATTGTGTCCTGCACAGTGGCTTAGCAATGCTGAAGACTGCATTTTCCCAAGGAATCACTCTCTCAGGGAGCTGACTGTATATAAAGAGAATTGCTGAGGAGATAATTTCATTCCTTTAAAAAAAATCCCTTATGTCACAGATCCATGCCTCAAAGTATCAAGACAAAAATAGGGTCTAATCTAAATGCTTAGAAAGCATCTGCACCTTTGGCAGGACAGGGTTAAGGGAGCTTCTCCTCTCATCCCTGGTCAGCCAGGAATCCCAGCAGTGCAGATGCTTTTGGAGAAGGCCAGAGGGCAAAATCCATCCCTGGCTTCATTAGAGACAGTTAAACCTGATTCATCCTGTCTCCAGCCACTCCCTGACTTGTCTTTGGAAAGCCAGCACACATCGAGTCGAGGCGTTCCCCAGCCAGGGTCAGGTGTCAGAGGCAGCTTCTCCAGCAAGCTGATGTGAGTCAGAGTGTTTGGGAACTGCTCCAAGCTATTGGAAAAAAACAACTCCCAAATTAGCTGGGGTGGCTCCCAAGCGAATCCACCTCCGCGGGGAAGGAGGTGATCTAATGAAAGCGTGCGGTCAGAAATCAAAAGAGCCTGGAAAGCATTCCAAGCTGCATAATAAGATTTCACATTTCATATCTTCAAAGCATTAAGTGAACATTATCTAATTAATCCTCACAACACTCCTCAGAGATATTATCCCTATTTCACAGACAGAGAAACCAAGGCACAAAGTTAAGTCACTTGCCTGGGGCCAGAGAAGGGAGTGTCGAAGCTGGGATTAGAGTCCAGGAGTTCCTGGCGCCCAACTTTTTCCTCAGACTACTGGGTCATGTGTCTTCCCCGCAGGGAAGATAATAATGAGCCCATAATTACCCATACAAATTCCCAGTGACCAGGCTAACCCGTCTGTATAAAGCTATTTGTAATTCCAATAAACACGCCCACAATTTAGCTGCCTCCATGAACTACCAGTACTCTCTCAGCCATAGGAATCCAGACCTTCAAATAGGGGCTGTTCTTTGATAGAGCAAATCCCGACTCTGACCAACTCCAAGGGCCACTGGAGAACTTCTTGTCACTTGTAAATCTCTAGTGACCATCCATGTATGGCATGAGTACTCTGGGAGCTGTTGTGGCAAGGCAAGGTTTTGTGGAGCGAGGGAACAGAGCTGGAAGAAATGGACAAGCCCTTTGGGCACACATGCCCTTTTCCAAGCCTGATGCAGAAACTGAAAGTTTTTGCTCAGTACAGGCTGAGAGCAACTCCTCACAATCAAAGGAGAGGTTGTGTGGTCAACTGCATTGCTCATCTTGGTCTACCAGTCTCGTAAATAAATGACCTCTTCCACAAGTAGACGGGGTTCCCTGAAATGGCCTTGGGCAGACTCACTGCAGCATCACTGGAAAACTCAGGGCACCCAAAGTGCCCCACACCTTCAGCTCTTTCCCTGTCCCTCCCAGGAGAAGAGGGGAGTAATCTGCAGCCTCCCTGCTGCTTGAGCTCCTGTGTACATCCCAAGGAGAAAGCTCTGCTCAGAGGCACCCATTGTGCCTGCAGTTTACCCTGTTTTTCCATCCCAATGAGGCCTCTGTGAGTGTGTGAGGATGTGCCCATGTGGCTGTGTGCCTGTACTTCTGTGGTGCTCTGTGCCCTCTTCTACCAATATATTTGAACCCAATGAGCTGGTCTTCCCAACCTGAGGCTCAGGCATTGTGTGCCTGGTACCCTCCATAATTCAATGTTTTTCTGCTGTCATCACAGCAGGAACCCCTTTCCATAAAGCCTCTATCATCCCTACTCAAACCCAACTTATTGTTATTCCAGAAAAGAGACCACCATGGAATTCTCATGGGGGTATGGTACACTGCTGTATTACACATTATTTTAGCTGAGACTTGAGCCTGGCTCTTCTCCCATGCTGCGGTGTCTACTCTTGCTTGCAATGTACTCTGCCAAGGACACCTATGGCTCTTGTCACAGACCAGCACAGCACCCCACTAGACACTGTGAAACACAGGAGTAGCCCCTCTTCCTGCCAGTCAGCCTCTGTGCTTGAGTCAGACAGCTCACGGTGATGTCAGGGATGCTGCAAGAACTAATAACAAACTCAGTTTTTGGTGGTCAAGAGGCCTTTGGCTATCTTGGGGTAGGACAGCACTTGTGATGGGCAGGGACACAGCAAGCTGTTTTGTCCCCTCCACGAGGGCCAGGACTTGGGCTCGCTCCTCTAGAGCAGCACAGTGATAAGGACTTCTCTGGGTGCTTTTTCTCTAGGCACATGGGCGCCATTTCCCAGCCAGGCGATGCCACAGGTAACTGCCTACAGCTCCTAGAGGTTTGCTTCTGCCCAGGCACCAGTGTCAGAGACCCTCCCACGCTGCTGGAATGCTGCTTAGTATTTCCTCTGATTCACAGCGATGTGCAGAACCCCATCTGCTATTTTTCAGTACCTTAGGCAATATTTCAAAACCAGGCCAGGCCAGCAGTAATGCTGAGCTCCAGATAATTTGGACTGGTTGAAAGCTGTCCTACACTGGCCACATTACATTCTTAGACCACTGGCCCCTTGCCTTTGGGATGTCTGGGGTTTAGAAGAGGCAGGGAGGATGGGACAGCCTTGGGGAGACAAAGGAGGCCACAGCAGTGTCCTTAAAGAGGTAAAAAATAAAAGGTTAGGAAGGGGTGTCAGCAATGAAGTGTTCCTCCAAGAAGGGCTGAGCACTCACAGACTGTCTGCGCTCTGTAGGGTGCAATGTCACCTTGTCACCGAGGAGAGAGCAGAAGGGCGTTTCAAAGGCTTAAAGCAGCCGTGTCTGTCAAGCCCCACAGTGCCACATTGCATCCCCAATGGGCTGCAGGGCAGACCAGCAGCAGGATTACAATGGAGCGTTTGGGAACATGCACAGCTCTTCCTCAGCCAAGACCCCACAGTAAAGACGATCACTTAATAGCAGAAGAGGGACTACTCGGCATTTAGGGGCGTATTTCTCAAACTTGTTCAAAGCCTGCTCTGGTCCCAGGCTTTTAGTGCACCCAGTTGAGGAGTCTCATTGTGATGGTTGTGCTTTCAAACTACAGAGCAGTGGCTTCTGCTGAGGGCCAAGTGCTTTGCTTTGAACTGCTTTGGTGCTGCACTGAAATCAGAGATGCTGCTCTTTGGAAAATCTGCCTTTTCCTTTATTTTTTAGTATTTCTTATAACTGTCTTTATTTATAGATCCAGAAGTATCATTAAAAGAAATTAAAGGCACATTTTGTTTACTAAAATACTTCATGTAATTTTTCTTTTAATTATGGTAAATGCACACACACACGTATATTATCCAGCCTTTATATTTATGAGCAGATTTATTCTTCTGATTTATTCTTCTTCTGATTTATTCTTCTTCTATTGCCTTTTCCTCATCTTTTTGATCCAAGGACCAAGAACTCCTGTGCAAGAACTTGTATAATTAGTTTATCAAGTCATAGATATGTTTTCACTGCAGTAACTGCCGGAAGAGCTTCTGGTTGGCTCATCTCCTGCTGAGCTCTGACGAAAAAAATATGTGTATGTCTGTGTATGTCTCTCTCCCAACATGCAAACCTATATATAAAAAAAGTTTGACAATAAATGCTGACAGGCAGGAACTAGATTATTCCAGAAATACTGCAAACCATACATATATAACATTTTTTTCTGTAAGTGGTATGGTTTAATGACATAAACCGATAGTATGAAATGGCATGCTAGAGGCTCATTAGACACCAACAGCTGTAAGCATTTCAGGATGCTGTATTAAAAACATCTGCTCAAAGGAAAAAATAGCATTAAAAAAAGAAAGGAATGAAAAGTTGAGGACAGCCTCACATCCAATTTGTTGTCTGGTAGCTGCCGATGCTAGGAATGACCAAAACCTCCCGATTTCAATAAGCTAAATCTAGCAAGAGCCAGATCCTTGGGATCTGGGCACACTGTGCCTCTAGTTACACATTTTGCCTTATATTCCCTGGCTTGTGGAGCATGTGTTTTGTGGAATGTTTTCATACAGCTATCCCATGGGAGGAGGTTCCAATAAGTAATATAACCACTACACTAGCAATACCTTCTTACCAGATCTGATCTAGCAGATTTTTCACTCAACCTGCTCAAGACAGGTTTGAGACATGAAGAGATCCTGGGATGCAAAGGAAGACTAAAATGTTTTCTTAGGATTTAACATAGTAATGGGAAAATACATGTGGAGTCGATCACCCAAAATCCAGATGCAGCTACTGTTTGGCATCTGCTTCTCCTGTTTCTAATTTTGTTTTTCCTGAAGCTGAGTCACTGTACCTTTGGTGTCCTCAGCTACCAGGTGCTGGCATGCAGACAAAGAATCCAGGGAGAGGTGACCTCATGGTGCCTCTACGCCAAATAACATAAAAAGGGTGTAAAAGACCCAAACAAACCCCACCCCTCTCCCCATCCTCCTAAGCTGAAGCCATGAGCTGTTCTGATCTCCAGATAGGGACACTTCAGAGGTCACCCTGCTGGTCTCAGAAGGCTCCCGAGCCCCTTGGCCATTGAAAAGCAGAGAGATGAGTCTCAGTCATGGGGATGGGTAGGAGGAACCCTCCCAGAGAACCAAAACACAAAGAGACTTGGGTGAAGCATTGCTGTTTCAACCGCTAAATGAGCGACTTGCAGCCATGGATGGAAGCTATTCCTCCTATTTTGCTGGAGAAAAATATACCACTGTAAACTGAAACTGAAATTATAACACTTTGTGAAATGCTCTTCTGTTTCCTAGATAGACCTGTTAGTGTTTGAAGATGGGAAATGTCAACATGAAGATATGTATGTGCAAATTTTCCTTGACATAAAAATTTTAATTCAACATTTTTTAGTGCCATTTCATCAGAAAATTTTCAGGATTTCCAGGTGACTCTGGAAGCATGAGCATCTGATGCCTGGAAATTAGATTGACAAAGAGCATCAAAGAAGATGTCCTCCAAGCATCTCAGGTTGCTCACTCCTTACTAGACAGAAAACCTGAAAGGGAAAAATGGCTCTAATGGAAATCCACTGAAATGCAGGAAAGTTGAGCAAGCGAGTTACACCACTGAAACATGAGACTCGGTCCCTCTTGAGAATGGGATGAGCCTGAAAGTTTAAAAGCACAGCAACAAGGTCAGAGTCCTGACACTTCAATTGCTGACCATGAGCTGTATGTACTCTCAAAATGCCAAGTAGTGCCACTGCACATAGGCCTCGTGAAAGAAGGTTTGATTCCTTTACATTTTCCCCAGCCAAACCGGCACATATCTGCAGACAGTCTCTCCCTCAGCTGACATGTCTCAGCAAGGACTGAGCTGGAGACACAGTGGCTGTTTATTCATCTTGTCCAAAGCCTGCAAGGAGATTGTGGTAGCTCTCCTTTCACTTCAGTGGATTTTGGCCCAAGCCAGAGGGAAGGGAAATGAGAGCCGCTACAGCTACTGGTCTGTTACATCTACACAGTACTTCCGAGATGTAGATACTTCCCCCGTGGCATTTAGTGTGTCACTGGAAGAAAGTCTTAACACATGAACACAACCTTTTTGATATTTCTCATTCTTAGAGTCTCTCAGGCTGTTAGGAAAGAAAACAAAATCTCAGAAAACATTTCACCAAAGTGCCGCTCTTGAGCATCAGTTTTACTTCCAGCAGCCCATTTACCCAAAGCCATCCTTCGACAGATATGAAGTAACTATTCTTCTTGCCAACTCAAAGGGAATTTCATGGGCAATTACTTCCTGCTTCCATCTTGAACCAAGGACTCACAGAAAGATTTATTTCTGAGCAAACATCTGAAAGCTTCTCCAGTTGTGTCTAAATATTTATGTTCATGTCTACATGGTAAAGATTGCATCCCATATAAGAGGTACAGACAAATAAAGGAAGTCTCAGTGACAAAGGGAAGTGATGAAAACTGTCAGCCAGTTTGAAGTTTAGACAAATGGCTTATGAGGCTCAGATCACAGCACTGTAACTTCATTGTTGCTAAATGCAATTTTGCACAGTCTTAGGAGACATATTCTGTACGGCACATCTTTCATAATTAAGAAGAAAACTATTGTCTCTTTTCCAAGTCAAATAAACCTTGTTTATCGGCCGGGGGGGAGGGGGGAGGGAGTGAAGTAAGAGCAGTGAGCTGGTCCGAGAGACAATTTAGAAACTTTAGATTGAGAGGAGTCTGAAAGTCTGAGCTGGGGACAAAGGACTCATCTGCAGCATCACATAAAAGGCCCTGGCACAGAAAGCTGTCAAGATCCTGGCTGCAAATACTCAGGGCATGTTGAAAGCCTAAGGACAGTAGACCTGACCCAGCACCGTAGAGCCAGAGGGCAAACCTGCAGCATCAAATCCGAGTAGACGTGTGCAGAAGGGATCAAAGGCAGTGTGAGCTTTCCCCACCTGCTGCCCTGCATGCACATCACTGCCTGCACAGGCTTTGTGCTGGCTACAATCGTGTCTCTGGTCACGGTTACCACAGTGCTGCCTGACAGCAGCCAGAAAGCACAGACATTCTCAGTGCAGGTTCAGATGGGGTTTGCAGATGGAGGAGTTTGTATTTTGAGTCTCATCTGCTGGCCACTGAAAGATGATCCGAGTAAATGCTATCAATCCCATGGGAGGGCAGGCTCAGAAATGAGCAGGGCTAGAGTTAGCTGTCATTCTTCATCAGTTCAGTTTGAAGGTCTCCCTATGCCTTTGCTATATTGCCACATACTGCCAATCTCCATGCTGACCACGAGCTAGGAGAAAAAGGCTTCAAGCAAACATTTTTGCTGTTACGAAATCTTGCAATTACAAAGATTCATCTTAAATGTGGTGCTTCTAGTGATGTGCTTGATGTTCCTTCTTTCATCTGCTGAACTCCAGCAATAAAGTCAGTAATTGTGGCCATTCTCGCAGTAAGCGTGGCAGGTTCACTGTGCCAACTGAGATGTATCATTTACCATGAGTGGCAAGGTTGGTGTCTGGGTTAGGCTAAGTCCATGGCAAATTCCAGTGCTGAGTCCACTGGCAGGTCTTCAGACACAGCCTCTAGGACTGTTTTGGATTCAGGCAATTGCTGGTTTGGCCTCTGTCTCATGTCTTCTTGGACACAGCTCCCCTTTGTCTTCCTCTCCATGGCATGAATTTCCTTTGAAACAATTAGAACCTTCTCAAGCTCTTTGTTTCTAATTCTGGAGAGTTTAGCACAAAGTATATTTATGCTAATTGCATACTGAAAGTACACTCTGCTTGGCTTGTCTTTCCCTTGCTAGGACCTTTAAGAATATATTTGTCATTGCTGGGAGCAACACTGGAGTTGGGAGAGCTGCAAACTTAAAGGATCTGACCTCACCTGTTTTATTCTGTCCTGGAATTGAGCAGCACTGGGTACTGATATCTTGAAAGTTTTCCTGCTTTTGTTTCACTTTAAAATGCCAGCTCTACTTTAAAACTTGATGGTTCCCATCCAAATAAGCATATCTGTTCTGAACCTGGCTGATGTCAGGCTCAGATCTGAGCAGATCTTCTCTGCAATGGAGCAGAGATGGAAGTGAATAAAAAAGCTAGTGTCCCACCTTTGGAGAGTGCATCCCAAGCCGAGGCTGTTGTTATGGTGCATGAAATGAGTCCTTGAACTGAAAACTAGCACAGGTATTTCTACATAGCATGGAGCACATTCAGGTTTTGCGCAGAAGTAGCCTTCAGTGGACAGAGCATCATCCAGGGCTGTTGATTGAGGTTCCTCTGGCCAAAAGAGAGGTCACTCTGTGCTGTTAACAAATCCAAACAGTAGAAGGGATAAAAACACGTTTTTAGGAACCTTCCATATTGCTAAAAATAATTTGCTGTTAAGTAATACTTAAATGTCTACAAACAACGTTTGTCCCATGCTTTTCTTCCCTCCCTCCCCCCTCATTCCTTCAATTTTAGGTCCTTTGCCACAGTAAGGTGTCTCCAGTATTTCTGCTTCCCATTTCTCCTTTCAAAGGCTGTTTCCAACAGCAGAAGCTAATGTTGTGATACCAGCAATTATGGTGTAACTGGATGTAAAACACTGGGAAGCAGGAAGATGGCTGATGACTGTTCTTTTCATGTATTAAGGAGAAATGGAAACAGGAGCACCTCAAGAATATTTTTTTTGGAAACTGTGGTTCTTTGATCAAAATTCTGTTAAGTTTAAAAGAACAATAAAAAAGAAATCCTCAATTTCAGATGATGAAAGGAAAGGATTCCTGGGGAAAAACGCACCCAACCAGGCCTGTCTGCAGGGTGCTTTGCAGACCTTGATCACACACAGGGGTAAGCCAGGTTCAACCCAGCTGCAAACTGAAGGCTGGTGACCAACCAGACACTGCTGAGGTGCAAGGCAGAGTTAGCTCACCCTGTTGAGATACTGATGTATCTCTACCACGTCCTGGTTACCTTCAAGACTGTGTATCCAGGACTATGTTGGCATAGCAGGTGTAGCTGATTCTCCTTTTTTTCTGGCTAGCTTCAAAAAACCTGGTCACCTGTGCTCCCACTTGGGTGGGAACATCTTGCACATGATATTGATGTGCCTGCTAGGCATGTGGGTGACCCTAACTTCAAAGTCAAACAACCTTCCCAGCATGATCCTCTCAGAACCCTGTTATTGGTTCTTCAGCAAGGCGCATGTGTGGATCCAGCTAGAGAAATTCCATCCAGACAGGCAGTCGTCTCTCACAGTGCTTGGGAGCATGCAAGTAGATTTCATGAATAAAATTGTCTCTGAATCCTGGTGGTGCATTTCACAACCATTTTGAGTTTGCTACATGGTAATGACAGCAGAAGGCTAAGCATGATCTGCAAATTCCAGCTGAGAAACAATGTCAGTGGCCTCTGTGAGCTCCCAAATGCTGCTGCAGTGGTGGGGAGAACTGGCATACCCGAGCCTTTAGGCTCTGGTACAACTTATTAGCACAACCCTGTCCTAAATGCAGCTATGGTACAGGACTTAGAAAGGCTTCGTAGTCATCTCTCATCTTCAGAACATTTTGAGGTGGAAGCAAACCCACCTCCTGTACTTTAATATCTGCTGCCCAGGACAATGGTGGCCTGGAGTGGGATGGGCTGGAATGGACATGCTGTCTCTAAGTTAATTCAAAGCAGCATGTGCAGGCCCTGGCTCCTCCAGCTGACATGGTTCTGCACAGCTGTGAGTGCCAGAAGAGAGCAGAAAATGGCTGGCACCAGGATTGCCCGTTATACCCTGGGATTTGCCCTTAGTGGGCAAGTCTGCAGTTCAAATGGCTTCCCATTCGCTTTACCAAAGGAAAAAAAAGATATCATCCAGTCAACATCGGGCCCAAATACCCCAAGGATATTACTTCAATTTATCTTCCAGCTTGGACTATTTCAATTTCCCAAGCTATTCAGCCCCATGAAGAAATAGACACCTTATGGGCTGAAAGGACTCATTTGTTAAAAAAAATAAATGGCAGTGGGTTTGTGCTGCTGGATTTATGGGTGAGAAAGTAACACACAAACAGAGCCCTGCACTTTGATAGCTTAGCACTTCTGTGATGTGTGAATGAAGTCCAGCAGGCCCAGGACCACGGTAATCTCCGAGGTTTGATCTCTGTCTGTAATGAGATGCCAGCAGCCTGTACTTCAAAGGCTGCATTGATACAGATAATCTTCTGAAAGGCTCTCTGCATTTTGAGGCAGCTTGTATTGGGGATTACAATGACAACAGGAGAAGATGATGGAAGAGGAGGTGATTGTTTGATGCTCATTCCTTCAGTTTCTTTCCATTATTCCTCTTGGTTTTGATTTCCAAAGGGTGGTGCAGTCCTGTCCCCCACATCCTCAGCTCAGCAGGACTCAGTCTTGTCAGATGAACCCTGTGTGCTCTGGGGCAGATAGGCTGGCTGAGATGCTCTTCTGCCCAAGAAGTCTGTGAAAATGCATCTGTTTTTGCTGAAGTGATGGATGCTACATCATCTTGGCTGAAATATGGGCAGATATTGCATTAGAAATGGCATAGGCAGTTAAATGTTACACTTCCAAACTTCTGAGGTTATTTCTTTCTCAAAACTGCTGTAAGGGAGTAGGGGAGAGGGTAAAGACAGGAGACCACAGGCTATGAGAAGCATGTTATAAAACAAAATGAACACTAGTTTCATGTACACAATTATGCTTTATGTTGAAAGTATATAATTTTGAAGGCATGTCTGACCAGGAAACAGAACTGAAATATTTTTATGTTGACGAACACTACTGATCAAAGAGAAAAATGGTGGCAAATGTGTATCTTGATTGCTCTTTCAGCAAGAAGAGTTACAGAAGTAGACCAGAAACTAGACTATAAATTTAATTGAAATAGATAGAGGTTAATATCTGGGATGCCAGTACTGGCTACATTGTTCTCAGAAATCTTTTTGAAAACCATTCATATATTTAAGCACAGTTAAACCTGTATTTTCCAGGCATAAAATGAAATAATTTTACATGGAGTCTATATTTCTTCCTGTCTTGCAGGGACAGCAGCACTGACAGCAGAATGCTGAGAGAAGTCATAGGGGTAGCATGAGTAGGAAAGTGATTGCACCAGGTGAATTCAGTCACTGTTGTGTGCCCTGCTATTTGCCACATGGGGACATGAAACACAGGTCAGGTTTTGGGATGCTACCACCAACACCCCACCCCATCCTCAGGATAGAGAGATGTAACAGGCTGGTTCAAGATCTCAGTAAGGAAACACCCCTTTGTCTTTTCACCATCATACGCTCAGATCCATCATCCCTTCCTCAGCAAAAGAAACCCAGAACTCTTTCACAGACTTGATAAAATGCAAAGAGGGAAAACTGTATAAATGGGGAAACTGAAAGCAGAAGGTAAGGCAGCCAAATCTTCCTCGCATTATGGAGAGTGCTCGATGGCAGAGACCACACTTGGAGTGACATACACAGCGTCCAGCAGGAGACGCTTGAGAAAGGGTAGATGTTTGCTTGACTGAATCACTAGGTGAAAGAGGCTGGTTGATTTCCAAAAGTGTCATTCAAGGAGCTCTATCCAAGTGGTGATGGTAAATTCAGTGGGCTGAGTGTAAAAATATAGTTAGGCCACAAAATATTCTAAGGAGCAATGGCATAAAAGGAATCAAATCTGATTCTAAGCATTGCTTCAACACATCAGGATCAAGTTTGGCAGAGGTCTGACTCTGAGGCCAGCTGAGTCTGGGGTCTGAAAGCAATGCTCAGGAAGGGAAAGACCACTGTAGAGAAGCAAGGTGAATTCTTGGTGTCCGAGGTTCTTGTAGCAGAAGCTGGGAGATTTCCACACTGGAACCTTCTTGGGAGAGGACTTGGCCAGAGTGTGTCTCAAATTTAGTGAGATTGCATGTGGCAAAAATAGATGGGATGGGGCCTGCCAGACTACCAGGAGCGAACAGCAAGGAATTCAAGACCACCTAAGGATCTTTGGACTCAATTACTGAGATAGTGCCTACCTTGGGATGTCAGGAAGCAAAACTGACACCAAGGTTAAAAGAGGAATTAGGAGGCTCTGGGGTCCTAGAGGCATATAAGCCTGAGGGCTGTACCAGCCAAAGTAATAAAAGTTTTAATAAAAGATCAAACTAGTGGACACCTTTAAACGGTGTGATCTGGGTAGATATGACCCACTTGGTAAGAGCCAACACAGCTTCTGGAAATCCTGCCTTTCCAATCTCTCAAAGTCCTTGAAAGAAGTAGCAAATGTATTGATGAAGGTTATCTAGGAAGGTCTACTCCCACAGACTTCTAGGGAAACTAAGAAACTACGGGAAGGAAGAAGTCCTGGCATAGAGAAATGGCTGAAAGACAGGATACAGAGCACAGGCAAAATGGTAATTTAAATCAATAGAAGGAAGTTACCAGTGGAAATTTCAGGGATCTGCACTGAGGTCTGTTGTGTTCAAAATACCCATAAATAACATGGAAAAGGGCATGAGCAGCGAGAGACAAAGGTCACACATGACACAAAATTGTTTAAAGTAATAAGGGGAGGTTGTGACAAATTGCAGACGCATCTCATGAGACTGTATGAAATGTCAGGTGAAGTTTGGTGTAGCTAAGAATAAAGAAAGAAAACACCGTGAAAACCAGTCCTGATTTCACACACCAGATTTTGATCATTGAGTTGACCATTTTCTATTGAGGAGCGGGCTTTGGAATTAGGACAGGTGACTCTATATAAAGTACTGCACTGCTGCAGGGCTGTAGAACTCCTTGAAGGAGTATGCAAAGGACGGAAGTAGTTTTAACCAATTCAGGGGGAGACTGGACAAGTACTTGGAAGGAAATCCATTATAAGTCACTTGAAAAATTGCCATAGGTTCACACAAAACCCAGTGCCTCTGCCTTGCTCGTCCCCTACCATGAGACCAGGCTGCCTTTGGATCCTGGGGTCTTAGGGGGTCCTTGGGGCCTTCTGGGGAGAAGTGAAACCACAAATGAGATTAACACCTGAAAGCCTACGGGATTCCGAGAAGGCCAAGGGGAGACTGGGACAAGGCAGAAAGGAGGTGATAGTGACTGCATGGAGAAATCAGCCTGCAGAGCTCATCCAGAGCAGCTGGGCTCTTACACTACATACTCGTGGCAAAGCTGATGTTTAGGCCATGGCAAGTCTGGAGCTGTACCTCACAAACTGACTAGGGATTTTAAAACAATGGTATGAGATAATTACTGCTCACAAAGTCCTATGTGAGGACAGGGAACAAAGACAAGATGAATCCAGTAATTAAGAGAGACAGAAGGGCATACGTGTTCCCAGTGAAACTGAAGGTCTGCACTGAGAACCAGCAAAAGGGTTCAACTGGTTTAGCTAGGAAGCAGGCAGAGGCTGACTGGTTGGGAAGTAAATTGACTGGATTAAGTGTTGAGAATGCATTCTCATCCGAGTAGGGTTAAAAGGGACAAAATCCAGCCCTTCACTGCAGGGAACAAGGACACTTGCAGATCACCTGTCTCACAGGATGAGTTAAACACAATGATAGGGGGCAGAGAGATCTTTGAGGGAAAAGATTTTTAAGAAGTTAATTTTATATTTACTTTATAAAATATCCTGATGGGAGTAGCCACATGAGAAAAGTGAAGGGGAGGCAGAGGGACAGAGAGAGAGAGAGAGAGAGAGAGAGAGAGAGAGAGAGAGGAAAGATGGAAAGAGAATGAAAGAGTGTTCAGGACTGAATGGCTCAGAAAAATTAACAGAACATAAAGGAAGTCCATAGAGAGCACTGGACCAGCCTAAAAAAATAAGAAAGAAAATAAAGTACCAGGCACAAGGAAACTAAAAGATTAGTTTCAGTCCGTTAAGTAAAACATGGGCATGGAGGCAAAAGTGAGAAATGCACAGGTGAGGCCTGTGTTTGATCTCAGTGACATGTTATGGACACATCTGCTATGTCTCATACCCAGCTGCGTGTTACCTCACTCCTCTGTCTGCACATGAGACTCATCTCGTGTGAAAGCTTCTGGTAAATCACAGAACTGTGATTTTCATTTTTTCACAAGCCTTATCATGTTAGTCCTCCATGAAAAGTGTGCTGCATGCATCCCTGCCCCTGTTGATTCCCTTTGGATACATGGGCACAAACACAACCTCACAAATTTCAGAACATCTCCATTCCCAAGCAGGGCTACAGATCCCATATCAGAAATCCTGGTGGACGCAGCCAGTGTATTCATCCTCAGACCTGACAGGGCCCCAGAGCCCCAGGAGCCTCACAGAGAGCCTCTCTAAAGGCACAGTTGGTGGAAAGGCAAGGAATATGGAGAAATGTGTTTTTCCAAGTTGGACTGCCTCAGAGGCAGCACACCGCAACTGCACTATCAATTATAAATTGAAAAAATATCAAAGAATTGCTGAGGTTCCTAGTCTGTGATTAGGCAGAGACCTTAATTTATGCTTGCCTATATCCAGAGGATGTCTCCCACTCAGGGCTAAGTTTTTTCACAGGGACTAAAAGAGAAATAGATTTCATCAAAGCAATGTACTGACTTGCACTGTTAAAACCAGCAGCTGCTACAGAGAAAGTTTCCTGCAGGACCACTGGTGAAACAGCATTCTCTTTCAGGCAGTCTTGATGGAAAGAGGAGATAAATCCTCACTTTCTGTGTCTTGCTCTGTCTCAGCTTCCTTTGGACAAACCATGCTGTGTTGAGTGCATGAGGCCATACCCAGGGAGAGGATGGGGCATGAGGAGGGTGGACACATCATGGGGAAGGTGGAGGGGAAACTCTCCTCTTGTTTCCTACTCCTCACAAAATCAGCACTTCGACATGCCAAGCACCTGCAATCTGATTTCTGAGGTGAGGCTCCTCCCACAGATGCAGTGTTTCCCTTCTTCATCTGTGCAGGAGCACAGGGCGGTATTAAGGGTGTATAAATAAATAAAATTTATAAAGCTCCCCAGCTTCAGTGATGCAGCAGCTGGATGTGTTCTGCATTCACAGTAGCTAATTGTCCTCCTCTAAAAGACAAAATCCAAAGTAAAACAGCAACAAGAGATGTTTAACTATTTTTAAACCAAAATATTTCTTATCTAAGTTAAGAAAAAAGGTGATCAAAACTACCAGCCTCCTCCTGGACTTGAAAGGATCACAAATCCTGTTTCATTAATGACAGAAGCAATGACTTCCCTGTGAGGAAGTTAGATGTCTCTTTGTTTAGCAGAACAAGAAAGACAGAGAGTTAAATTAGATCTCTTGCTTCAGAAAGCATCAAAGAACAATTTTTATAGCACATGTTAAAGAGAGGATTTGTTTGTGTAGTGTAATATATTATTATATTATATTAAATGTACTTTCCAAATATATATCCTCCTCCTGTCCCTGTGCTTCTATGAGATGTCTATTTACACTAAATTATACACCTCCAGAATAATAAAATCCTGCTGTTCTTACTTCAAAGACTTTTTTTGAGCATGAGCTGGAGACTTTCATCAAACATTTCACATCATCTAACTGTTATTGCTTTTAAGTGTCTTCAGAACACTAAAGAAATCTCTCTCCAAGCTTTTATTTGGTTGAAGCAAGCATCTGCAAGACATAGGCAGAATTACTTTCCTAGGACACAGGCTTATCATGGCTTCAACCAGAGGGAATCTGTGTTTTATCTCACCTGATGCAACACTTCATTTCAGTCTTAATTCACATTTCACTTCTGGGACCTCTAGGGCACTTTTAATGAGTACTGGAAATCTTCTCTATCAGGCTGTAGGTTTTGGGAAGAAATCCTTTGACTGAAATCAATGGCTTCTGGAAAGGTTTCACTCCTTGTTTCCAGCTACTACATACTTGGAAACACTCCTGAGTGCTTCTGTGATACACATATAGTGGCTGTAAAAATACAGCTCCACTGCAGGGGTACAGCCATAAAGCCAAGCCAAAATCTCTCATTTCTCATTTTCATTCTCTGCGATCTTATTTGCCTTGCCGGTTACCCCATACTGCTATGCTCATAGGACATGGGCTCACATGGTGAGTAAAAAGCCATACCTGATGTTAGACACCTGAGAATCAGTCTCAGCAGCCAACAAACAGGGTTCCTGACTAGAAGACCATCTTGTGAGAGGTCACACACTGCCTGTGCTTCACAGACAGATGTTAACACCCTCCCATGAGGCACCAGCCAAAGCATTTTCCCAAGTTTCCATCAGGGGTAAGAGTCTCTCCTCCATTTGCAGCATTATAAAAGCACGTCTGAAGAATCTTGAATTTCATTTCCCTGTGGAAGAAGAAGATGTACTTCTTAAATAATAACAGCACCATTGCAGCATTATAACTTAAACATTTCCCGACTCTCGTGCCTCTGGGGTACTGCCTCTATTTTGCAGGTGACGGAATAGTGAAGCAAAAACCTGCCATCTGTTCTGGATCAGAGCAGAACAATGCCAGATATGGAGCCAGCTGTTCTGACTCCCTGCTCTCAGACCATGCTTTGTTAGTCTTTTAGACCAAAAGGCCACTGTTAAGTGAGAAAGAAGGAGAGCCAGAGCTGCGTTACTATCGAATGGATTTTCTTTCCCAGAGCAGAGCACAGGCCGTTCCATGGCATCAGGGTCTTGAAAGCTGCAGTATCCATAGCACGGCAGCACCTGCCCAGTCCATCCAGCACACACCAGGGTGCAATTTATACGTGTTCACTACTCTGCAAGATGTTTTCTCAGTGTGTTTCTCACCTTTACAACCAGTTCTGAAATTTAAGCTTAGAATTAAAAATAAAAAACCACAAAATGACAACAAAACCATTTTGGCAAATGTGACATAGATGCATGTCCTTGAATACTCACAGTAGGCTTCTACCTCATTTCCAGAAAACGCAGTTTTAGGGATCCCATTTTTCACAGGACGGTTTGGCTTTCATTGAGCTCCCACAGTGCATGTCACAAACTTGGTATTTGAATCATCCCTCTGGAGACAATCTTGAACTTGTCCTTGCACATGAACACAAGACATTATGCAACTACTTTCTCTCACTTTTATTAATTTATTCATGAATAATTTTCTCCTGGGTTTTTAATAGCAATGTAATTTTTTGTTGTTGCTTAACCAAAATCTTTTCCTCTTTTTTTTCCGTGTAATGATGTAATGAATGTAAGAGTCATTGGATCAGAATTGTAGATTTAGCCAGTGCCATTCTAGCCCAGACAGAAATAAAAGAAATATTTTCCAATATGAGACCCTCACTGTAAGCCTGGGACCAAGAAAGTAAGTGACATGGGAAGCAACATTTCTGAAGTTACAGCACCAAAAGCCCCAAAATTACACTGACAGGAAATTTTTAGAGCAGATAGCTAAGGATGCCGGGATTTCCATTCTCTAGGTTATTTTCTCTTACTTTTGAAACTGTCTACTTACTACACAGTATTCAGTGGTGTTAGAGAAGCATTTACCCCTCTCTCTAGAGCTGAGTCAGTGGTGGCAACTTTTGGGACACCGTACTTGAAACAGTGCTTTGAGCAGAGTTTACTGAGCAGCTGGTGGTCTGACTGCAGTTTGAAGTACTGCTGCAGGCCTGCCTTTGCAACTCAGAGGTATGGGATACACTTTCTAGGTGATATTAATACCAGTGCTACTAGAAACCACAAGAAATTATTGTGGTTTGCAGTTTCGTTCCAAGGTCTCAACTCAGTCCAGACATTTGTTTCAGGTCTGTAAATTCTTTCAGGAGATCTGGACAAAATTCTCCAAAATTTGTGTTACTTTATCGTTTGTAATAAAAAATAATAATAAAAAAATTAAAAACTCAAACCTCAAACAAATCCCAAAAAAATTGAATTTACAAAAGGAGAAAAAACCTGATGTCTTTAATCAAATTTCTGTATGCAATGTCTGTGTGTGATACATATCCTCACACAATATAACCTTTAAAGAGCTAGAAACAAGTAAGGTGATGTTTGTGGGGAGAAATCATATGTTTTATTTGAGCAGTTGATCAAGTTGGAAAAGGCTGGGGGCATTCAAGCTCTTCACCCGGTCTGAAATGGAGACTGCAGACTTCAAAGCTTCAAAGCTCCTGTTAGATGTGTGAAGTGGCTTGACTCTGTCTGAGCAACAACATGAATCTTAACCACACATAAAGGCCCTCCAAGGCCACACCATCAGCATCCTGCATCCTACAGCCATTCTCCCCTGGAGGCAGTATGCTTCACCCCATGCCTGACCCAGCAGAAACCACACAGGGGAAAGGAAACAACCACCGTCCACTGGGGTGAACTCACGTGGACAATGGATAGACCTCTTATCAGGAGGAGAGCTCTTCTCAAGCAACAGCTGCTGTAGCCTTTCAATCCTGGCTCTCAGCAAAAAGCTATAAACTATTTTAAAGTGGTGGAACGCTTCAGGATGTTACAAATCTTGGATTTAGCTGGTTATTTTGTCCAATCTGATTACCCCTTCTAACCTCTCTCTGCTTTCTACTCTCTTTTTCCCTTGAGATAACCACATAATCACCTGTCCAACTCCAGTATCCCACCCTTTGCTTCACAGAACCAGTGGTGCTCGTACACAGGTGGGTCATGCAACCACCCTGTCTAGTGAAACAGGAACAGGTTGTCCCCACTTTGCTCTCAGCATTAACATTTACTGCCTCTGTTTCAAATCTGATGTTCAGGGGATATCAAGGCAAAGGAACACCCTATCTGCCTTGGCTAAAACATGATCACCTTTACAGATAAAAGTTTGTCTCTCTCCTCTTTCAATGTCTTTCTTTGCTTAGGAAGAGCCCTTGAATATCCTGTGAATGTAACTCAACAAAATGACAATGCCATCCCTGTTTTTTTTCTGAGTAACCAGCCAGAATCTGCTTCTCTTATATTCAGGTCATGTTAGGTGTTCTTGCTCTACAGCCCTTTTATACTGAGCTGTTTTCAGCCACAAAAACCCTAAATAATTTTCATAGATACTGTTTTTAGGACATAGCCTTTCCTTTTGTTCCATATTTTTGCTTCTACGTGGAAAATTCAAATTTTATCCTATTAAAACAGACTCTGGGTAATATTTTATAATTGAGTTCAGCATCAGGTTTTCCAGGATATGGAATTCAGATTAACAGCTGTCCAACTCACCGAAACATCTTTTAAAATATCATCAATTTAACTTTCTTTGGCACTTATGAAATTAACATGACATTTCAAGATTTATAGTAAATAAACATCAGCAAATGAGAGATTTAATCTGCAGCTATTCAAAATATTTATTTCTAATAGCTGTTGTCCAACAGCCCACTTAGTCTTTCACAGATTGCAGTCATTTATCATCCTCATGTGGTAGTAGCCCATTATGTTGCTCTTTCCTAAATGGAAAATAGTGGGGTTTATTGAATATTTTATTTTATATCATTACTATCTCTGTTTCAAATAGTGGTGCTGCATCATTGCTTCCATTTCTCTTGTTCCTGATACAGGTAAAAAGCTTTTCTTTTCAATGTCCTTTGCTTCACATTGCTGCCAGCTTGTCACACCAGTGATGTTTTCCTCTACTTTCTTGAATGTTTTCTACTATAGAACCTGCAATCTCTTTTCATTGGCATTTGGGTGGAGGGAGTGGGTACTTGCTATTTGTTTTAACTTGTTCCCCATTCACCACTGCACCACAACAAGCTTTAAAACAAATTTGTCCTCTCTCCTGCCTGACTTCCCTAACTATATGTATTTTATGCATCTGAGCAGCTTCTATTAAAGAATTTCCAGGATCTGCTCACATTTTTTGTATCTATACTCTTGCTCACAGGATTTTCACTGGTAATGCTCCTCAGTTGGACAACACCAGCTTGTTGAAGCATAAGATGACTCCCAGGTGGATCCACCTGGCTAACTGCTGGCCCCAGGTGCCAGCATCTGCATCTCAGGGCAGTGGAAAAGTGCCCTCTCTAGCACCATTTGACACATTTCAGTGTATGGAGTTTGTCTTTCAGACACTGCACTGGATGCTACTACAGTGGAAGCAAAGTAATTTGTAATCATCTTCCATTTTGCATGATTCCTAGAGAGGATAATGTTAAGCCAGAGGAATTCCCCCTGTGCTCTAGGTCTCACTGGTGTGGGACAGGGGAAGGAGATAAATTTGTTGACAGACAATCCTCTGCAGAGCTAAAAAGCATATCCATTACAGCTCCCTAGAACTGTAGGATTTAGGAATTCAGGAATTCCACTGAGAATTAAATTATTTTCAGTCTCAGAGGGTGCCTTATTTTTAATTTTTAGCTGTAAATTCTTCTCTTGCTGCAGAGTCAGACACAAAAATAGTTTCTTTTCTCAGAAATTCAATTTTCCATTAATTCATTGGAAGATTGTGGAAGATGCTCAGTCCACACCACAGGCACAGCATGTTTCACTTAAACGCTTGTTAACTAAAAGAATTAAGGATGCAGTGCAGGACTCTGCACAGTCCTGTCAAGAGGCTGTGATCCCCTACTCTGCCATGGCTCCACAGTGACAGATGGAGAGGAAAGGAGCTAAACAAGCATGGTGTCCTTTCAGACAAGAAAAAGCAGTACCTGCAGTGAGTAAAGAGCTGTACTTGTTTGTGTGCAGGCAAGACAAAGACCAGGCAATTTAGTTCCTATCCAGGATGGACTAAGAGCCTGCTACAGTGACATTTGGCATTATTCTGCACAGGGATCTCAGCACAATTTTACACAACTCTGGAGCTCCGGGCAGGAGCAAACACACAGGGTCATTTGCACATTACAAACGGGCGAGTCTGGGTAGTTCAAATGACTGGGTAGGAATAATTCTGTCTAGCATTTTTATGTGATCTCAGAGCACATACTCAAACTGTTCAAAATTTACTTTGTGATACAGTAAAGTCTAAACACTTCAAACATTTTTAGTTTCCTGAGGCTTGTCAGAGCCCTGTCCCATTATATTGAGTAACATGTTTAATTTTGAGTCTATCAGATGAATTCTAAAGTAAATAGTATTTGAACAAGATGAAGAACATAAAGTTGCAAAATAAAAAGCTTTTTTAAAAGCACCCTATTACTCTGTTCAAATACCCCAGCATTAGAGTGCTTGGAAACCTCTTAGAGCTAAGTGTGCATTTTTAAATAACATAAGTTGTTTGGGCTGCAGTTACTGAATTCCAGCTTGACACTGAGCACTTAAAGAGTTTAGAGAATCCAGACTCTTTTATCAGCTTGCAGACAAGGGCACTAAATGTCATGTGGGCTTCCTTTTGGCTTGCAGCCACGAGCTGTGCATAGTATTTAACATAGTCTCTGCTTCTTAAAGTATTAGGAAAACCTGAAAACAAAGTGTCTGCCATTAGTGAAATTGGTGCTGCCTTTGACAATCTACAGTATGCATTTCAGGTTTGGTATGCCTCAAAACTTCCCTAAAAACAGAGCAGGGGGGTTGCCTGGAACATCTTCACAAGATACAGAGAAAATTTCCAGGGTCCTGAAAGCATGTGCTCACCTTTCCCATCCATACATTTTGAACATTGATTAAATAACCCACTTTGTTATGGCTTTTGTCCCACACTTTATCAGAAAATAAGATATGGATCATGAGCATTACACTAATGATTATGACATTTCTTTTGTGCGTAGTAAAATATTTAAATTATGAGGCTAAATTCACCATAAAAATAAAACAGTAAGGAAAAATGACAAAATCATTAAATACATTAATGTGTTCTTCTTTAAGAATTAAAATTTTTACCTCATCAGATGCATAATATTATAGAAAGCAAAGCATTGCTCTGCAAAGCCATCAAACATCAGTAAGTATTTATAGAAAGATTGACGTAACAAGATACAAACAGAAAATAGTCTATGTTAAAAGAAATGAAGCCAGTTTAATCTCAGTAGTAGTAATAGAATGCAGCAGCAGTAGGAAAAAAGTCTGAGATATCCCCTAAATTATAAATTCCAAAAGGAAATAAAGCATTTTATTCTTAATAGGATTTTAACCATGAACACTCCTCACAAACACTGGCATTTTCAAAGTTTTTGCTAAGATAGTACTCTGGTTTGCTTCCAAGAACCTGGGATATTTCTGTCCCATTTTGAGCACAGTGTGATCAGATCTAATCCATAATTTCTGCTCTGTGTTTATCCCACAGTAGCATCTCTTCCACCCAAGCTGCTTCACAGCATGCAGACCCATTCAACCATAGGTATCCCCTGCTCTCTAACAATCCAGGTAAACTCTCATTTATAGTCATTCTTATCTCCATGCCTCCTATTTGGTCTCTTTTCAGCAATAGGTGACTTTTGCCTTTACAAAGATGTTTCCTCACTTCTAACCAAAGAGAGCACAAATGAGGAAAAATATCTGGACTTTCACAGGAAAGTATAAAAAGAGTGTGTAAATTGGTGGGAAGGTGGTGGGCGTGCTTTGGGGGCAGCTTCCCATACCCCAGCCTACAAAGGCTCTGCTGTGTTGGGTGTGACCACGAGGAAAAGGTGACCTTCCCAGATAAACTTCCTAAGCATGGCTATAATACCCACCTCAGGTGACCAATATGTTGTGAGGTATGGAGGGACATTCTCGAGGAATTGGAGAATATCCCTTAGGTCCCTTCTCAGGCTGGAATTTGGATCCTGAATACTGAGATGAGAGCAGCTGCTATGTACAAATAATCATGAAATTATTCAGCTTCCTGTATTTTTCATGGTACCAGCCATAACACAACCCAATGCTAAAAGGCTGCCCCAAGGACCAAAGTGGCAGCAGCATGGGCCCTACATCTCTGAGTCTCTGGTCCAACATCAGTGGCATCAGCGACATCCCTAAGCCTTAGTTCAGCTGTGCCAAAGCCTCCTGCCATGCTTTAGCCTCACTTTTATGCATCCCAAGGCATCTCATCACCTCCAGATTTGGGGACTTTACTTGAGAATCTGGAGGACTCAGAACAAGTTCCCTGAGCTTTAGCCCCAGGTTTCCCCCCAGTCTGGCCATGAGCTTGTTGCTGTGCTCAGGCACCGTGTGGCTTGGCAGTCCCCAGCCCCGGTGGCCCTGTGCCACCTTCCATTGCGGCATTCCCTGCAGATGGCACTCCTCCCAGCCAACTGAAGGCACCTAAACTTGGCTAGCAATGGAAAGTAGAATAAAACAACATAAAATAGAGTGAAGTTAATTGGGAAGACAGTTCCAGGAGTAACTTATCACATGCTAAAAGAGGGTTCTTCCAAGATCTTTGGGCACTAAACCCCAGGGGCAGCAGTACAGACTGAGCACTGAGTTTTAGCTCAATCCGAGGGTGAGCACCAAGCCATCAGCTGTGTCTTATGCAAGAAAGTGAGTAATTGTCTGCATTTGCAAAACAGGGAGTTTTGTAGGAAAATTGCATGTTCTGAAAATGATTTTGTTGAAAATCTGTATTTCCTTTCCACATATGGGTTTCTTACTTTCTTTTATGCATTTTGACATTATGTACACGAAAGGGCTTTAATTCAATTACTTCTCTCAATATTAAATTATTCTGACATTGTTTATTCCATTACTTCTCCTACAAATTTGAGGAGGGCTGAACACTGGTTTTAATTCTGTCTGTCAGTTCCAGATTCATTGCCATTGCAATGTACATCATTTGAAGTGGGAAATATTAGCAAAAGCTGGAAATTGCTCAAGGACATACTACTGGATGCACCCAGCCTGACCATCCAGAGAGGGAAGGGGAAAAAACAGTTATTCTAGCCACAAAAACATCCTGGTTAGGAGATCTGACCAGAACAGAAGTGAAACAATGGTGTTTGAATATAAAAGGAAAGTTAATAGCAAGATGCAAGGTACAAATTGAAATTGGAGCCAACTGATAAAACAGACAAAAGGCAAAGAAATTAATGAAAATTCAGTCATCAGTGGCATTAATAATGGGGTATATAAAATGTGTTAGGAAGAAAAGGAACTCAAACAAAATGACTGTGGATATTTAATCAATGTTTTTGCCTTCAGAACAGAGTGGGAGAACTGAATCAACTCATAGGACATACATGCACCGGAAAGCTAATCGTCTTTCATGAGGGAGGATTCAAGCCAGAATCTACTAAAATTAAATCTTCTTAAATCAAAAGGACCAAAGCACTTACCCCAGAGGGTCCTAAAGGCTGGAGAAATGCTGAAATTAATACTTTAGGAGTAAACACATTGGCATTTCCCCTGGCTTTTATACATTCTTATTTTTCCAAGACTGAAAAAGATGGAGAGGGTCTACCGAGGAACTGCTACATTGCTTCTCTACCCAAGCAAAATAATGGAACATATTGTCTCTAAAAAAAAAAATATTATGAGAGTAATACAGAACCAGCACAGGCGTGTAGGGTTTCAAGGAGCACAGATCTTGTCAAACAAACCATTTCTGTTTTGGAGAAGATGACATTTCTTGTTGATAAAGGCAATCGTGTTGACTGATGCAGTTTATTTGAATTTCTCCAAAGTGTTTGGTTTGGTACTACACTAAATTTTAACTCAAATATTTATACAGAAATAAACGGACACGCCCAAGATTAAAAATCTGGCTCTCTTACAATCTCTGCTATGTCAGTATTTTTAGTAATGCAATGCAATGATGTGGGCAGCAGGACAGACACCAAAGTGAAGCAGGCGGTGATGAGGCAGTGACAAAGGAGACTCACAGGGGGTCAGAGTGGACACGTAAGGAATGAAGCAGCTTTGCAGGGCAAAGAAATGTAACGATGGGGAGACCATTTTCTGCTGTTCACAGACAGCATCGGTAAGCTGAGGACATCTTTGCTTTTGTCCCTATTTAAAAAGAAGCAACTTTCAATAGGGAAGAGGCCAGGCTGGATCAGGCTGGAAGGGGCTTTGAGGAACCTGGTCTAGTGGAAGGCATTCCTGCCCAAGGCAGGGGAGTTGGAACTAGATGTGATTCCATGTAAGTTTGGAAAATTGTTACTCAAAGTCAACATAACATACGTATTCCATACAGGCCAAAAAAATCACTTTTTTTTTTTAATTGTCGTTTTTACTTATTTTAATGTTGTGAATGTGATATTCTAATCTTGTGAACTACCATAGAGCTAAGAAAGATAGGTTAACACTTAACTTTACAAGATATGTTTTTACCCCTGCAGAAATAGTAAAATCTTTGTCACTTTCATGTTTAAATATTTATTAGCACAGTTTAGCCTGATGAACTCAATATGGCATTTTTGCATCTGTTTCTATCTGTTTATGCAAAATACTTACAATGCCAGTAAAATAGGTGCTAAAACCTTATAACTAAATTTGGACTAGCCATGGAAACATCATGCACAATTTTCACAGTTCACTTACTGTTAAAAAATTAGAAAAAGACATGTGAACATAGCTGAATCAAACAACAACACATGAAACAGAAAACAATATGTGGTATAACTTCCATGGTTCTGGATTTTAAGGAACAGTTGTTCTACACACCAAGCTTTGCATTTGCAAACCGAGTGAGATATGAATAATTTCCTGTTTCCCAGTACTTCTGAGTTTAATTTTTCATTCCTACAGCAACCCGTAGAATTTTCAAGGACAGATTATGTCTGAATTTCTAATGCAAAGAGAACATTTTTATATACCACTGGGGAGCAAAAATAAGCTCACTACTTTTCCGCTTGTCAGTCATCTCTAATAGTCAAAAACAGGTGAGGGGCAAGAAAGGTAAGCTGATGCAGATTTCAGCCTTTGTCAGAGAGACGCAGCCAGATAATACAGAATGCAACTAGCACATGTCCCTACTCCCAAAGCAGAAATCTTTTTAGCTAAAAAGTTCACTAGTGTACAAAGGAAGCAAATTTTAGAATGTGAAGAATGTGGGAGCAAAAGGGTGCTTTTAGCCATGGAGAAAGCCGGGAAAACTTTCTGGAAGATGATTTCATGGCTTTTCAGTATGTGCTATCCAAGCACAATTTTTAATATAGTTCATTCATACTGGCAAAAGAAGCCCATTCCACTGGGCCACTGTTCAAATGTTTCTGAGACAAAGTGTTTATTCTATGTAGCCTTCAGAAAAACAAAATAGCGCTAGGACAAAACAGCCAAAGTACGAGTTTGTGGGGTCACTGCCATGTACTCAAATAGCATCCCACTCCTGTCACACCCCAATCCTGGGAATCTTCAGAGCTATAGATTTGGCAGCCTGGATAATAAATAGGCCAACACACCTGTCTGATCAACAAAGTAAAAGAAAAATCGTTGCTTCGTTAGACAGTTCAGATCCTCTATGATTTTCTGCTCAAATGTTTAATAGATTCCTGCTTTCTTGTTTTAGATTTCATAGACACCTGCAGTGGAGCAGGACACCTGAAATGAGGCTGTAAGCAAGCCCCAGCAGTGGCTCTGTATGGATGACCAAAGACACCACCAATGGTGAACACAACAGTTAGCTGTGAGTCGGGTATGGTCCATGGGCAAGATCTGCACACATTACAAAATATTCTGAGCTGGAAGGGACCCACAAGGATCCTGGAGTCCATCTCTTAAGCAAATGGCCCATCCAGGGATCAAAACCATGACCTTGGTGTTACTGGCACTATGCTCTAACCAACTGAGCTAATCTTACAGTCATTTTAAGTTAAACATACAGACAGTATTTCTACTTCTTTATTTATCTTCAACAACATTTAAAATAGGTTTATCCTTGCTATGTAGGTCAAAGAAGATTTTTTTCAGTTTCTAAAGCTTAATAAGAAACTATTAAACACTAAATCAAATACTGAAACCTTATTTCTCAGCCAGATTTCACAGATGTATAGCATTTAATAACTTAAGAACTCAATTTCCTCATATTGAATTTCTGTTTTCTTTAATTGTGGGACTTAATTAACAAGAGCACAATAAAAGTGAAATGGTAACCATTACTTAAGCAGCATTAGCAAACCAGTCACCCTGAGGTGGCATTTAAAGCACTTTTCTTCCTCCCTGTTAAGCAAGAAACAATTGTTAACTGGCCAGCTGTAGCTTCACGGAAAACTTAATTTTTTACCAAAACTTTTGGTATCACATGATTATTTTCATTGTTAGCTGAAGGTATTTTGGAAGGATAACCTTAACGAGCTGAGAAATCACAAATTTCTGACTTTACAATCACTCTGTCTGTGTCCAGAGCTGGGCAGTTTAAATTTACATCAGTCTGAAAGATAACTGTTCCTCTAGGCTCAATTTCACATTATTTTTCAAATAACTTATTTAATTACTCTTTTTGTCATGTTCTGCCATGGTGAGTGACCTTAGCTAATAATCAGTTATTTTTTAATAAATGTAGTACCCTGTTTAATTAACTTTTTGTAATACCGTACCTGAAGTTATTGAATGGGTTGGCCTGCCCCAGTGAACAAGCTTTCCTGAAAAGAAGAAGGTAAAGGAATATGGAATAAGCCTTACTGCCATACTGGGGCAAAAAGATGAAGAGCAGTTTATCCATCAAATCAAAGTTCAAAGCCCCAAGTGTTAATGCAGACATAGTGTTTAGAGAAATAATGTGAGGCAGCCTTAAGAGGAACAAACACCAAGCTCCACTGATGTTCACTTTGTTTGATGTAAGTTTTAATCTAAATGGGAAAGTTTTGCCTTCCTCTGTGATGTGCGGTTGGTGCGACCTCATCCCTGGAGGGGCAGAGTGAGTAATTGCCATGCAATGCCCAGAAAATGTTTATTTTGCAATAAAAATAAAACAAGTTTGATAGAAGAAAACCATTCCCTCACCACCACTGCCAAACCGTCGGGGAGGATCCTCCACAATTATTCTCTGCTCTCCCGAACCAGGCAGTGCAGCTTTTTCCCCTCTTAATTCAGTTCAGTGCTCAGCTTTGATTTCAGAAATCCTATCATCATCGTGGCTTGTACAGAGAGCATAAAAGTGAGCAAAGCCTGCTTTGAATTAGAGAATTACAGAGAAATGCTGCTAGTTAAGAACAATGCGAGCTTGTGATCTTTTTATCTGAGGAAGCTATATCCCCAGCAACAGCCGAAATATGTCCAGAGAGTGGGAACAAAGGTGGTTAAACCTTTTGGAGCCATTACCCTACCACGGAGATGAGTCCAGCCTGCTGGGCAGGTCTGGCAGACAAAGCTCACTGCAGCTCAGCTGAATTGTGGATGAGCTCCCTTCTCTGTCCAGCATGAAAACAAATCTCCACTGGTCCTATCTGCAGGATTTCCAGTTGGTTTGTACCTCCAAGGTAGCACAAATTCTGGAGGTGAAGTCTGAAAATCCGTCTGGCTGCCTGGATTTGTGACGAAGTGCCAAGGACAGCCACCAAAATCTGGCACCCAGCTCCATCCTGCCACCCAAGGAATGGTCTGATGGTGAGAGCCATGCTGGGCTGTGTGGCCACAGCCCCCCAGAGCCAGTGGATGGGGACTAAGACACAGCAAATAAGTCTAATTTGAAGAGTAGGTGAATGTGCAGAGGCAAGCACCACATATATACACTTCTCTATCACTCTTTCCTCCCCATCTCCTGTGCATAGCTGCTGTAGGAGTTCAAAGGAGTATGCTACTTTCAATGAACTTTTCAAACAAAAAAGATTATGAGACAGTTCTGTGACTGAAATATTACTCACAAAGCTGGAACATTGGCTCATCCCGGCTTGCCTTGCAGTCCCAAAAGGCACAGAACTGACCACTGTGAACACATGGCAAGAGGTGAGATATAGTCATGGGACTCAGAAAATCATTTCATTCTTGGACAGTTTTACATCAGAAATAACACCTCATAGCACCTCCCATCATGTCAGTCCTGTGTCAAAGAATGCATGGACTTGGATGGTATAAGTGTCCAAAATGTTAATATAACCAAAATGAACATGCACTTTCTTTTATGAAGATATTGACTGCAAAAAGACCTTACCTGACACCCAGTTATTTTTTTAATCCTCTTACAGTTATAGAAGGGATAAAGCATAAAAAAAAAACTTCTAAAGCATGAGTTTTCCTTTCTATTTCACAATCACTAACAAAATCAGGAAATTATTTTCAAAGAGATTTTTATTGTAGGACTAAAATTACGTATTAGAAATTGTATTTAGGAGTCCTCTGAGGATACCTGTTGTAATTTACCACAGAAATCCTGTGGGCCAGTGTGGATCTGTAAAATGGCAAATCACTAGACTAACACAATTATCTGGTTTTTTTAGGATTAATACAGAGGAGTTCGAGGACATGTAACTGCAGATGGATCTCTAGAAATGTATTGAAAATGTCACAGGGTACATTAGGGACCCACTTCTCTAAATAGGACTTCGAGTGAATGAAACAGTAATGAAATCATATGTTGAAGTCAGGATTAAGGAAAAAAAAGAAAAAAAGAAAAGGAAGATTATCCTTTCCTTGAAAGAAAACCTGGACTTCACAACATGCAAAGCCCACTTGGTATCTCTTTCCCTGAGGAGCTGGTCCTTACGAAGTGGTCCTGGTGCCTTTTCATCCATTGCTGTGGAATCCCACTTCCACAAACCCAATGATTTACCGAATGATTTTGACTTTATTTCTCAGCTAAATTATTTCTTATATACCAAAATGAATTGTGCTGCCCATTGTGTCCCCCAAAAATTAGTTTTCCACCTGTTACAAAGCTGTGTCCCATTCAGAATGTAATGTTAATCTCTAAATCTGAAGAGAATAAACTGAAAGACTCCTAAAGAAGCAAAACTGGATCTAAAAAACTTTTTATAAAGTCTGTAATCAAATTAAGCCCTAACAAATGCTTCAGAGACACTTGAAATCTTGCATGCATCTGACTTTTTTTCCAAGCTAGACCAAGAAAAGAAACTTGACTATGCAGATAAAACATTTGCAGAATACTGGTTTTTAAAGCTCAGTCAACCCAGCCTTTTTCTGCGCACAGAAATACTAAAACTCATCATCATTCAATTGTAGTGGCGCTCTCCCTAACTGATGACTGCTCTTGTTGCTGAAACTAACAATAACCGTTTGCTCATCAAAGGCTCTCAGCCCATCTGCTTCCAGACATTATTTCCAGTTAAAATGTCCTCCTTGAAATATAAGAAATAAGCATGTGTAAAGTACAAAGATAAATGTGTGTGCATATGTGGGCTGTGCTCTGTGCAGGGGTATGTGTGTAAAGCAATAAATATGTATTTACCGACATGGTATCTGGCTTCAGCCCAGGCAAGGCCCAGACAGCACAGATGTTGGTTAGCATCTGGGCCATGAGCAAGAATCGCTTCCAGAGCCTGCCCTGCTCTCCACGGAAACTCAAGCTAATTCAATTTCTGTACAGCTAATTAGGAATGGAAATGGCCTCACTCCGTTTTTGGAGGCTGGCAAGAAATTTTAGCACTCATCTCAAGACACTGCACTGCATTCATCAGAGTAACCGTCATGGACCAAAATCTTCATCTCTGGAAAATCTGCCATGACTGCAGATCTACACGACAGATCCACGAAGGATCTGTCCTGTCTGCACTGAGAGAGGGCTGTACTTTGCCACAGGCTAACAGGAAAAATCAATCAAGCTGTTCAACTTCACCATCCAGCTCACACTCTGGTCTCTTCTAAATCCTCCAAAATGAACATGAACTTGGGTTCCAAAAATCAGAGCGTGAGACAGATTAATGCTTGCCCACAGATTTGCATTTAAGCTATAGAACCACTGTTCCCAGCCATGTCCCAAAACTCAACTATGTCGACAGGTAATGGGAAGAGGAAGAGCAGTTGGAGACAAGCGGAGCATCAGCACCAGTCATGGGTGTAGTCCTCCCTCTGGCCACAGACCTACTTTCATAGATCACAATGACCTCATGCTCAACTGGACAAACTAGAGTTTTATGCAGTCTTAGCTGAACTTTGGATCAAATTATATTTCTGTGTGATAAGTGCTTGAAATCCTTAGGTAGCTGCTTTTAATGCCTCAACAGACAAGCTGCCTCAGACAGCTAACAGATGTGATACAACACTTCCCATTGCCAGGAGGTTGTACATATCGCACCAGCCAGCCTTCTCAAGGTCTAGACGAGCCTGCAGCCCTCAGTGATCTCAATTCATGTCTCAGAGACTTGGTCACTGTAGCTCTTAGGGACTTGGCTCGGTGCTTGGTTAGTCCTGAGCACAGGCTTTTGGAGCACTGGTTCCTATGGGAGAGAAAGTTCCACCCAAAGGTCCATCTCACCCCTCAATTTAGTTTCCAGGAGTTTTTCCATTACACAAGTGCAACACTTTTTTTTTTTTTAGTGCTGGCTAAATTAACTCAATACACCATGCATTTTTTTGCCAGCCTACCACATGCACTTGAACTGTTACTTTGTAAAAGACAACACTTTTTACTTCATGGTGCCAATAACTACTGGATGTTATGAAAAGTTTTGCCATGAATTGCCTCATATATTTGTCGTGAACTTCTTAATGGATTTCTACCAGACCAGTTCAAAACAAAAGTACTGGATTTTTTTATAGGTACAATAGTCTTTGGGAAAAAAAAAAGTGAAAGGGAGAAGCAATACAAATCAATGAAACAATCTCTTTATCACAGAATCATAGAATTGTAGAATGGTTTAGGTTGGAAGAGACCCTAAAGATCATCTGGTTCCAAGCCCCCTGCCATGGGCAGAGACACCTTCTACTAGACCAGATTTCTCAGGGCCCCATCCAATATGGCCTTGAACACTTTCAGGGATGTGGCAGCCACAACTTCTCTGGGCAACCTGTTCCAATGTCTCGTCAGCCTCACAGTAAAGAATTTCTTCCTCATATCTAATCTAAACCTATTCTCTTTCAGTTTGAAGCCATTCTCCCTTGTCCTCTCATTACATGCTCTTCTAAAAAGTGTCTCTCCATCTTTCTTGCAGGCTCCCTTCGGGTACTGGAAGGCCACAACTAGATCACCCTGAAGTCTTTTCTTCTCTGGGCTGAACAATCCCAGTTCTCAGCCTTTTATCACAGGAAACAGCAGAGAAATGGTACTTGCCATTCCCTTGTAAGAATTATGCACATCGTGCTTGGTCTCAATTTGATAAGAACCAGAAGACGTCGATCCCCAGAGTAAAGGTCTGGACAAGGTAGAGGCAAGGGGAAATACTGCAGAACCATTTTTAGAAACCACGGATTGTAATGAATTTCTCGTTAAGTCAGAGTAGTATTTGTGAGATCATTTTTAAAGACAGAGGAAGGTGACTTTTTCAAAGCTCATAAAGACACACAGCTGCAGTAGTGCTTGGTCTTTTATCTGCCTTGCTACTTGACCCCATCTACTTGAGACACTGCTAAGTCACTCTCTAGCTTTGTGGGCACCCCTGTTTGGCCATTTGACTTTCTGAAGCCATTGGAGCCCAAATGTCTGAGAGCTAAGAGACTACTCCAGCTGAAGCACAGTAGTCAAATTTTCTAAACACACATTTAATTAAAGACAGTTCATTCCCAGTTTTAAAGCCTAGAAGCGAGGGCACCCATTGGAAATGTGAAGACTGAGGCTTACGGCCCTCTGTAATGGCTTCTGGACATCAGCATCAGGTTCCAATTGCATCCTCCAGGCTCAGAGATGGAGTCATCCCTTTAAATCCCTCCCTATCCCAGATTGTGGGATAGGATATGGGACATGTGAGAAGTGATCTGGTCTTCTGAAAGGATGCCTTTAGATAGGCTAGGATCCAGGCCTGGAGAGCTGTTGGAGCCCTGTTATGTAGACCTCCATCATCACATGCTGTTTCTACTCTTTAGCTGGTTTACACCTTGGTTTCATATTATTTTAAGTCACTGGTGCTGGAAGGTTTGGCTTTGTCACAAAATAGTGACCTCAGTATAACAGATACTGTGTGCAAAATACCCACACTGAACAGCACCTATGACTAATGTAAGTAAAATCTCAATCTACCCATCTCCTTAAATGCTGAATAAAGTTCCAAAAATTCCTACTTCAGCAACAGCAGTGGAATTACAGTCACAGATGTCTATAGATTACCTCTCCAGCCATGTCCATGGTAACACAAGCCAAAAGTAGCTGGACGTTTACACTTGAATTCTCCAGATGAAGAATGTAGATTTAATTGAACCCAGATGATACCAATAAGGAGAAATCCTGCCTGCTACAGTAGAGACCATTGAAAACTGCACGCCCCAGAAGAGACAGTCTGCAGGAGATAAGGAATTCTCTTTGCTTGAACTTCGCCCATTTGCTTCCCAACTGTGATGAAATCTGTGGCCAACCAACAGAGAAAGTCTTTTCTTCTCTGGGCTGACAGAAGACATTTTCTTATGCTGGTAAGAAAATGCCAGCATAACAGGACCTGGCAATCAAAAAAGTAACATAAACAGTTAGTTTCTGACTCCTGGAGGTACCAGGAATAACAACGCAGTGATGTCTGTCTCCTTACCATTTTGTCAGTGCTGAATTACAGTGGAGGAGGCACGTGCAGGGCATAGAGAAGGGGACACATTCGAGCACTGCAACTCTTCTCTCTCAGTTTTGCTCCCAAACGCATTCTGCCCAACAGAACTTCCCAACTTAATTTTCTGGCATAAGTCATCAGTAGAATAAAATACCAGAAAACATCTGCTGGACTGGGTGAAGTGGCACAGCTCCATGGCAGGTCATAGAGAGTCAGGAAATGTCAAAGCAGGTGTTGGGGTTTTTTCCAGAATTAAGGAAGCGTGGTAACATCAGGATCAGGCTTCTAGAACCTAAAAATACAGACATCATTCTTTTGACACTCTTAAGAGTTTAGAAAAGTGTAATAAGGAGTCACTTCAATGTTGCAAGTCCTTATATTGAGATTTAAAGTCTGACCCCATAAGCGCACTTAATGTTTGAGATTAGGACTGAGGCATGTAATCCTGAAGACATGGGTAGGCATTTCCTGCTGCCTCGTGCAGAAGCCAGAAAGGATTAGTAGGGCCAATGGTGTGAGAGAGACTCTGGATGCTTCCAGGTATTTAAATTGAGTGTACTGAAGCAATGAAGTACAGGTCAAGACCGCTACTGGTGGTGCTGAAGATACTACGCAGATACTGCATTACCTTTTACAATAAAGATCAGCATCTGGATAATATTTAAGTTACAATTAGGATCAGTGTTTAGGAATGTAAAACTCTGTACATTAATTATTGCTGCATTCTGCAGAGTCTATAAGGCAACTAATATACTAAGTACTATAAGTAGTTCTCAGCTTTGTATCATTTTTCTGTAATGGCAAGTCCCTGGAAACACTACAAATTTGCATTAGGGATGAATAACAAAAAGCATCTTGAAGAAAAAACTGTATTTGTTAAGCATTGAGGAAGATGGAAAAGTTGGGAGAAAAACTGAAGCAGAGGGTCTGTAGGCCTCTTATACTGCTTTTTGTTGCATGAGGCACTCCCTTTCTTTATGACTTAGAGATAGGATCAGGTTTCATTCTAGAAGAAAACACATCTAGACAAGCCATATTTGCTGCATCTTTCAGAGCCCTGATCGTTGTGGAGAAGAGTGGTGCTACACGCTGCTGTACAGCATGGGGTTTCTGAGCCAGAAGCCTTGTCAAATAGCTTGATGATAAACTTAATTTTAGCATTTGTACAGCCTACACCTACATCTACACATGCTGCTCTAACAGTACCACACAGGGCCCAGTATGACAAAGATAGGGGTCAGAGGGTTGTCCGTGTTGCCAAGTTAGTCTTGCTGCACCCTGTAGGGCTCAGCGACACAGAACAGGACAGGTGTTAGAGCAGCTTTACAGCAGCTCCAGGGGCAGTGAGGGTTGGTTTATGATTAGAAAACTTACAGCAAAGAAACAGTTTATTTTTGCAGCACCATGAAAAGTCTGAAAAGTTAGGGATAGGGCTCATGTTAGTGGGGTTTCCAGGGTTTGTCTCGCAAGTTAGAAGAAGCAATGATCTGGCTGCACATCATGTTGTGGGTTCCAGGTGCCACAACCTAGTGTACTTGAAGACTCTATTTTTGTGTTGTCCTCCAAGGCCCACAATACTGCAAATTTATGAGGTGAAGGCCTTATACTACATCTGAACATCTGAATTATTAACAGGGTAAATAAGGCCATGCATAGGGTTAGAGCTAACGTTCTCTTACTGTGACTTTCTTCAGGGATAAAAAAGAAAGAGGGATTGCCTTCCATGGTGTCCTAGACTATGAACTACTATTCTTCTACATTTCATGCTAAGATTATGATTTAGACTTACAGTTGTAACCTAAAGCAGTCAAGCAGGATATTTTCACTACATAGGTCTATGTCTAGGAAGTTGGGGACTTCTTAAAAAAGGAGTTGAGAAATTAAAATTTAAAGTCACATTAAGTTAGATTCTAAGGTAGAATTTTGACCCATGAGAAAATCTTATTTTAAAGTTAGGGTTAGAGAAACTAATAGACTCAAAACTTACCATCATCAGAATGAGGGAACCTTTTGTGGGCCGGGGGTTAAGGTAGCTAAAGGTATTAGTACGTGTCCTGCAGACACTAAGGGGGAAGCAGCTAGTAGTAGAGTTCAAGGGCCAAGACTAACTCCTAGTTTCGGAATTCCTATGTGGGTGCCCTTCAGGCTAAGGTTAGTGTTACAGAGACAAAATTACCAGATGGGTTATTTTTTGTTGCATCCTGCAGATGGAGAAGCATCATAGGGATGAGTGGTAAATGTGAGTCCAGGATATTGTTTATGACTTCAAGTACAGCTGAGCTTACTGGACACTTCTCCCAGTATCTTGTGATTTTCATTAAAAAATGCCTTAAACCAAGGTGGCGAGTAGGGATGATGTGTGTGTGTAATGGTTGTATTTTAAGAAACTACAGCAGGAAGAATGACTGGTCTTGCTGTGCCTTGTTTATTCTAGAAACATGGGGAGAGGGTCTAGATAACTAAAAAGCTGTGTATCCCATACAGTAAATAACAATACAAGGACAAGAGCTCTTGTTCTCATCAAAGTTTTCTGTGTTGTGTAGTGAATAATGAACTTTCTGGCTGCATCTGGTTCTCTGAAACCACTCTTCTCTCTCCAGCTTTACCCCAAACCCCCACCCAAAACCAGCATGAAATGCATTTTAGCAGGAGTTATTTCAGACTGAAACTAAACTCAACCATTCTATCAGCTCCCTCCACCCTTACTGCCTGGAGCTCGCAAGAAAATATATCAAGATCTGGACCCCAAAAGCAGGTGGATGAGGAGCAGCGCCTTCCCTGAAATCATAGTAGGGCTTGGCGCTGCCAAATTCCTCTTCTCACCTCATCCTTCTGAGCTCTTGCACAGCAAGAAAAAATGTTTGGCTGTTTCCAGCTCTTCATCCCTACTCCCAAACAAAAGTCTCAGATGGATGTACAAGGAATCTCCACATTTAGAGAGACACGAGGGACAGACAGCCTTCAGTTCACCACCAGGTTTTCAACCTCTGCCTGGCCACTACACAATCCCACAGGGAAGGCATTTGGGTCTCACAAACAATCCCCATGCATAAGCTCAGAAATTTCCAAAAGGCCATACCTACCTGAAATCATGATAAAAGGATCTTGACCATCAAATATAACTCCTCTACTTAAAACCCTCCAAGCTCTGCAGAAAGCATCAAGGACAGTTTCTCTCACTTGCCCAACTCAAACCTTAAACCTGACACTAACTTAGCCTGTCTGCTTAGTCCTGAGGGAACCTTTTCTTGGAATATGAAAGACACTGGGTCATGCACAATGATGTAACAACTTCAACTCTTCAAAGCAGAACTCTTCTTTCCCAAAATCTTGTTGCTGCAAAGCAACCTAAGGAAAATATCTCTAAATGCATGGGGATCTGCCACCAGCACTCAAGGCAGTTACACAGACAGGACCTGCCTTACCTGAGTATCTCTGACTTCTGTCCTTTCCTGCCTTTTTAGGAGCTCCGGGATGCAGCAAGGAGAGGCTCTCTAGCTGCTTTAGGTACCCTCCCATCACCCTGACATGAGTAAATATACTCCAAGATAGCTCCAGCCTTAAGCCCATAAACAGATGCCTCTCTTACTCTCTGTGCCCTGCATAAAAACACTGTCTAGATGCTTTAAATCCCCATGTCCCTAATTGTAATCTAATCTCTAACATCATAACTTCCCAGGGGACCATAAACTGCATTAGAAGCCCCAATTCCCTTCAGTATGAATCCTCCCCCTCTCCGGCCTGTGCAGGATACAGGTAGCATAACTTGTTTGGCTGCTTCATTTTCTCTACCTCTAACCTGAAATGTGTTGTGAAATGCAATCATACAGCAGGACACAAAAGCCTTCAGCCCCCATGGTTTATTACCCAGGCTTTATAGCATGTCTCAGTAAAAATGTCTTTAAGCGCATAAATGTCTGCCATGAGAAATTTACCCCTAAAGTGATATGTGGCCCATGGGGCCATCCCATTTCTGAAATCAGTTCAGTCAGAGAAACAAAAGCAGCCAGACAGGTTATTCTTGTCACAACCTGCAGAGCCCAGAAAGGCAGGCAGAGAGCTGCTTTTAGTGGGGCACTTGCACGATTTACAGAAGTGGTTGGTCCCCTGAGTACATTTGAGGTTGAAGCTGTTTAGAAGTCCAGAGCTGAAGGAATTTTAGGACATCATTACTGCATCATTGTGCAGTGGCCAGCCAGAGAGATGGGATGTAAGAGGAATATAGCACATGGAGCAGAGGATCTCTTCCTGTTTGAACAGCTACCTAGGTACATATCAGGTTGAGGTTAGGGTTAGGTCTAGGGTTTCAAAATCTGAAGCAGACAGACAGGCTTTTCTTGCTGTATCAGGCAGAGCACAGAAAGTTCAGTAAGCAGACACTTGTTGGTAGGCTAGGTCCCTGTGTAACACTCTCAAATATTAGCCTAATGATCCAGAAGACACTGCATTTCAAGTTATAATTACTGTAATACTTTCCAGGGCCTATAAATTAAAATAATTATGCTGCTTGGGGAGCTCTATGCCTTTCTCAGCCCCTGACAAAGTGAAATGGTTTGGATTGGAAGGGACCTTAAGATCACCTAGCTCCAAACCCCCTGCCCTGGCCACGGAACCTTCCACTTGCCCGGGTTACTCACAGTCCCATCCAGCCTCGTCTTGAACTACTCCAGGAATGGGGAATTCACAACCTCTCTGGGCAACCTGTTCCAGTGCTTCATCACCCTCACAGCAAAGAATTTCTTGACAATATCTGGTCTAAACATACCCTCCTTTAGCTTAAGGCCATTCCCCTTTGTCCTGTCACTACATGCCTTTGTGTTAAGTCCCTCTTCAGCTTTTTATAGGCCACCTTTATGCACAAGAAGGCTGCTGTAAGGTCTCCCCAGAACTTTCTCTCCTCCAGGCCAAACAAACTCAACTCTCACAGACTGTCTTCATCAGAGAGGTGCTCCAGCCCTGTGTGTTGGTTTAACACAGCCTGGCTTTTAGTGGGTGGGAAAAGCTGCTTGAAACTTCTACTGTGTCCAGCACAGAGCCAATCACTGAAGGCTCTGATGATGCCCAAGTTACTAGACCAATTAGAGAAGTTGGAAACGCCTCTGTGATGACATCTTTANGCCAGCAGGGACCACATGGCCAGCAATGAAAACATGGTGAACAATTCCCTGACATGGACCACAGACAAGATCAACCTTTTCAGCGCAGCAAATCTCTATAAGAACTTTTCGACTGATAGAACTTCAGAACAATAATACCTACAAACAACAATTTTCTTCCGAGTCAGAGAAAAAGGGAAAAGTGAAGACATGTGAGGAGAACAACATGGCGGCACTAAGGTCAGCACAAAAGAAGGAAGGGGAGGAAGTGCTTCAGGCGTCGGAGCTGAGAATCTTCTGCAAGCCATGGGGAGGACTATAATACAACAGACTGTTTCCCTATAATTCATAGACGCATGGGGGGATGCAGAGATCCACTTGCAGCCCGTGAGAAACAGTCCCCACGCTAGAGCCAGTGAATGCTGAAAAGCTGTAATCTAGTGAGGAACTTGAGCAGAGAAAGAAGACCCTTGCTTCCGGAGATAGACGAAGAGAAAGCCCTTGATTCCAAACTGGAGCAGCTTATCCTTAAAAGACTAAACCCCATGAACTAAAATGACCCACGCTAGGCAGTTGGGAAGACTGCTTGGCCCATGGGAGGGATTCACGTTACAGCAGGTCAGACAGGCTGCTGTTCGTGAAAATTAGAACCACGCTAGAGAAATTCATAGAGAACTGTCTCCCGTGGGAAGGACCCCATGGCACAACAGAAGAACTCCTTTCCCTAAGTGAACTGAAGAAAGATTATTAGAAGTGACAAACTGACTAAAATCCTCTTGTTTTGTCGCCTTGCACAGTCGGTAGAAAAAGAGGGAGGGACTGGGAAGGAAGGGTGTTCTAAAGGTTTATTTTAGTTCTCATTATCCTTTTTACTTTCAATACTGTTAATAATAAATTTTCTTTATGCTGTTTAAGTTTTGAACCTGTTTTGCCTTAAAATGTTTTCCCCTAATCCTTATCTCAACTCATGAAGTTTTCATTTCAATTTCCCCTCCTCTGTTCACCTATAGCAGAGGAAAATAAGCGGATAGTTTTTCCAGGGTGCCTAGCACTTAACCAGCGTCAAACCCCGACACCATGTGATCAGCTTAGTGTCTTTCCTCTGGACTTAGTGGCTCTCTTTGGGGAGCCTCTTTTTTTGTACAGGAACCAAAAATGTTAAGGACACTGAAGTGTTTTGAGTTAGTAGGAGACAAAATTTGATGCTGTTCTTTACTTTAAGGACCATTTTCTGTGTGTTTTGTCATGGATATTCAAGACAGAGCCAAGGAATCTAAGGCATGAAGGAACCTGAATGCCTCAGGGACATGGGAGCTGGGAAGTGACCATGTATGTGTGGACACCAAGGTAGAATATTCTCTGTTACTGAAGAGCTTTGTTTCCTGTTTATAGTAGGGTTGAGGCTGGGTCTTGAGCTAGCACTGGGAGTCAGTCACTTTAAAAAATATCTGCTTTTGATAGCCTCTGTCTTGCAAGAGTCATGCTCAGTAAAGGCTGAATTGTTTTGTCTGGAAGTATCTTCAGTGGTGCCCCTGATGGCCCTGAACAACCTTTGGAGGAGCAGCAATCCTGCTGACATCCCAGCCTCACTGCTCCCTTTGGAGCAGGTGGATGCTGGCAGCACCCTAGCAGACCAACCATGGCAGCACGGGGGACATGGGACAGGATGTGTATCTCCAGCCTTAAACACTTCAGGAATGTCTCCTTACCACAGTAACCAGGTGAAGCCATGGTTTCCTCCCCTCTACCCATGCCTGCAGCCCTCTTGGCCACCAGAGGATGCCCCTCTGGTGTTCTGCCCGGGGCAGATGACCACTTCTGTGATCCTCTCATCACACATCTGCCTGCAGACTTGGTGATCTGTGTTAGACATCAATTTCTGATTCTTGCAGGTGAGCAGGTAACCTCCATAAGTAAACGAGCATCCAAATTAAAGACAGGCATGTTGCAACAAAGGAACTCAATCTGATTCCGAAGGTGAAAGATCAAGTTTATTAACTAAGCCACCCACCTCCCCAGGAATATTACAAGAATTAAAACCAGACTTCCTGGTGTTATATATGCAACGGCTGTCAACAGCATAAATTATGCCTGAAGATGTTTTAGCTGCTGCTCTGAAAAAGTATAGAGACTTCTTCTTTTGATTTAAGGATTACAAAATTGTTGGGTTTTTTTTCATTTATGTGGACAACATCCTGTCCTCTACTTACAGATTTGGATGATTGCAGTAAGCTGTCCCTTAAGGGTGCAAAGCAGATATCCAAAGATTTACAATATTTGACAATGAAAAGACTTCTTTTATTGCTTTAAAGAGAAATTCCAAATGAGATAATGTGCTCTGGCTACAGTCGTCTCTGAAACCTACTGGTAGGATAAAAATTTTATTTAAAAAACAAGACTTGAATTACCAGTTCCTTTATGATCATTAAGCGCATTTGATCCCAATAGTTTATGGCAGTTCTCATACAAATTCTAAGTGTTAGAAGTCAAAATGAACAGCTGATCTTGAATATAATCAGTGTTGAAAGTTACTGCAGGGGCTAGAAAGGCTGATAGCTCATTTGCGGCACAAAGAGAATTACCATAGCATTCATGATAGAAGAAGTTTGAACCAATAAGAAAGAAATTACCTTCTCTCCATTAGTTATACTGATTAAGCATGTTTTCACAGTATTTCCTTGAATGGAGATGAGCTTAATTGACTTAATTCAGTTCAGGCTGGTGTAAATCAGGACTAATTCAATTTTAATCAGTGACATTAGTCTAATACAAATAAGTTCTCCATTTTCTCTGTGATCAAATTCTTGCATGTGAGCTTCATCACATAGTAATTTTTTCTAAATTCCCAATCAGTGCTTAGAGTGAAAGGTCATAACAATAATTTTAAAGCCTCCCACCAGAATTAATCTGATAAGATGCTTGTACACTTGACTCTTGGCATGAAGAAGAGGACACAAGATGTGTTGAGATCTTTCTGGGGAAACAGCCTGCCATCAGCAGTAGTTCTCTGATTCTTTCTTGAGGAATCTTGACAAAATAAAAAACCAGCAATCTACATTTATTTAATTACTTATTTAAAAATAAAATTACTGATCGTACATCCTGCAACTGAGTCAATTAACTATTAGTCGGTGAGTGGATTAATTTTGCCTTGCTAATTATCTAAAACCAAAGCAAAATCCAGGAAGTTACTAATTCATTAATACTACGCACTACTGCTTGCAAAAACACTCTTCTGTGAAAGTATTACTCTGCTTAAAGTGATAAAAGCCGTTCTGAGCCATAGAGACCATCTGAATGAGGGCATGTTAGAGACACAGATGCAGAACCAGCCTGACCAACCGTGCCTTTATAAAATCACTTTCCCGTTAAGTGCTGGGAAATTTTGATCCTTATGTACATACTTCTGCACCTTTTCCTTGAAATCCCACTTTGGGCGCATAGGTGAAACTTTAGTGTGGAGTACCTGGCTGTGCTCAGCACACCCTCCCTTACAAGCCACCTCCTCGCCACTCAGTGTCACCAATGCCAGCATCCACTTAGGGGAAGTTTCAAAGTACAGAATTCTCATCTGATCTTTAATTTTGTTTTGGAAATGAGCTATACACAGCAGAAACACACTCACAGCCTCGCCTCTGGGTGTAGAAGAGTTTTGTTTGCTGGCAGATAGTACAAACGACCCTGAGCTCCCAGTTCTCATCCTTGTGGGGTACTTCCTGATGTTGCAGATTGAGTGACACCATGTGGGCCACAGAGTGTTATAGGTGTCCATCATACATGCGCATCTATGAGGTTCAACAGCAGAGCTTTCCCAAATATCCAGAAGTACTTTTCAGACATGGCTGCTGGACTCTGTAAGAGCTTGGGATCCACCCTTTCTGACTTGTGCACACGTACGAATGTGCGACACAGAGACACAAATATTTATCTGAACAAACTTGAGCAGTTTCCAACAAGGCCATGGTTTCTCCTCACATGGTGCAGGGGGAGAGCTGGCAGCACCAGAACATGCAGCTCCCAGTGTCACAGCAAGAACAAGGAGGAGACACTAGGGTTAGTGGACTTTTTCAATGCTGCCTGAAATGGCTGTGAAAGCAAACAAAAGGAAACTGTTGGAAGCACTAAGCCCGGCATCCCAGCAGAGCTGGCTGGGTTTGCTGGCATCATGGCAGGGCTCTGTCCCCACCCACACATCATGGACTGGCACCACGGTGTCCTCAAGAAGAATATACTCCTTTTTTAATGAGAAAATCAGTGATTTATCTGATAAGGGAGCAATTATCTGAAGACAATATCATCATTTGTGGGTAGGAAGCCATCCTCCGTCATGCCAGGGATGTGACCAAACACAGTACATATTTTACTTTGGACTAAGTGTTCCCTTTCATCTAGAATGTGGCTTCCTTTCACAACTCTAGCTGGCTTGCATAAAGCTACCTTTCATCTGATTTCCTAACAAATAAGTCTTTTAATTCACATGGGGTCAGTTGCTGGTGACTAGAATATTTTCCATAGGAACATGTCAGAGCAGGTACATAATACATCTACCACAACATATCTTGTTAAGGAATGAGCCCTACAGGAGTATATCACAGCAGTGCATCTTGAACACTGGGAATTGGCTGTGAGAACCCTTCCCTCCCATATCACTTCAGCCCCTCACTGCAGAAGGGAGCTGCAGGGAAATCCCGAGAAATCCGATTTCTCAAATGGTTGTGCTCATTCCCTCTTTTTCTTAGAGAATGCTAGAAGTGCTTACTTCCTCTGGAGGAAAAGGGTAAAGCTCAAATTCCTATAAAAACCTACTTCTAAACTCTTGAAAGCAGGAATAATCTGTCCTGCTGGGAAAGCGGTAGCAGCTTTAGAGCCCATCCAGCTACCTCTGCTGGGAGCCCCAGCATGCACCCAACCATGAGCTCATCCATCTTCCTGCCAGCCAAGCAGACCTTCGTCTCCTTCTAGGCTACTGGTAATCACAGTTCTTTACATCAGTGTCTATAGGTGACCAGGGCTTGCAGACCTTGGGGTGAAGGGCAATCCTCACTGTACGTTCAGCATGAATTTAAGTGACTTGCAGGACTCCCAGAACTCAGAGTCCTGCAGAACTGAGTCACCTCTAGTCATCATCCCACAGTTACATATTTGGTCCCTTTATTACAATGAAGTAGTGGCTCTTATTTATCTATTTCAAACCCTACACCACCAAAATCCTTAAAGACTGTAATCCAATTCCAATTGCTTCCAATGCAGATGATTTAGTCTATCACAGAGTATAACTATACACAGAGCTGGAATATACATGGCTTTGAAAAAATTTACTTCCTGCTGCTTCAGAAAAATCCCTACCATCAGATCTTAATTTCTTCCCGCAGAAAACAAAGAACAGATTTTTTAGTGTTTGGTCTATTTCCTTGCTGCTATTACCAATGCACTGGCATTAGTTTAGAAGAAGACTGTCCTACTAAGCATGACTATCCTTTTTAAAAAATAATTGCTAGGGGCAACTTACAGCAGGCTCCAAGAGAGCAGAGAGGGAGACGGGGAAAGAAGAGAATTGCTTTGTTTTGATCCATTGCACTCACAGACCCTCAAATTCTTTTTGATTTATCCTCTTAGACCGCTTTCACCATCCCAAACAGCCAGAATCAGAACCTAATTTCTCCCATGTCAGTAGTAAAACTGAAACTGAATCACAGCTACCAGTTTTCTCTCTACTGCTTTTTTATTATTATTATACGCTACAATATATCTGTGATCAACTTTATAGGCTATGGCAGAATACTTGTTCAAACTGCCCAGCAGATACTGGCTGTGTGGGCTTTCCCCACAAGTGTGATTTCCTTTGGAACAATGGGATACCACAGTTTGGAGCCCCTCCTTCATCCAATGTGGATAGTCTGGAAGGCACTCCAGTCTTAAAAGCTGTATTAACCTGGTCTTAATTCTGAGGTTGTATCATAGCTTAAGGGTAAAGTACTACGGAAATACTATTGTTAGTCCCAGATGGGCAATTCAAATCTATGAACTTGTTATTAAACATTATAAAATAGACTAAAATTAGAAAGATATGCAAAAGCACAATAAGGCCCCTAAATAACCCTTTTTAGAGTAATACTATGTGAGGATTGAACATTTCTGATTAGCTTTTTGTTTGCAGTCTCTAGATTTTTGAGACGTCTGGTTTTTTTTAATCATGTCTCACAAGAACTGCTGCGACCTTGTCAGGATGGGCACATAACAGGAGAGAAATGAGGAGGAAAAATACTCCAAGTTCTTTAGGAAGGATTAGGGTTATCCTGGAGCAGCACACACATGGGATTGCTCCATATATACAGTTTATAATCTTATTCTCAGGAAGCTGCTGAGAGATATTTATGGGTGGGAGAGGAAGTACTTCATATTCAAGTGGCTGAATAACATTTTACAGCCCGTATTGAGGCAGTGCCCAGAGCTGCAATTTAGTCATATCAGGATGACAAGCCTTGGGGTTTCCTTTTCACTATTGCATCCGTTACGTTTGTGGCAGAGCATCAGCTCCCCGTATATTAAGAAATTTACAAATGCAAAAGCAGACAAGGTCCATGTGCCCAAGATCTTGTAGCATGAGGAAAGATTAGTTTAGAAAAGCAGGTTTTTAAACCTAGTGAGCAAAGCATTATCTCAAATGCGACGACTCTTGTAGCTGTTGGAATCACCAGTGTTACGGGGACTTTTTTTTCATGTCCTAGAGTCAGCAAAGGCCAGGCTAAAATGGGAAACCTGAAATGGATCCCTTTCAGTGAAAATATGCAGACACTCAATCATCTCTCCAAGCACCCACTAGCCAAAAGAACAGGGATGCTAGCAGGGACAGTGCCTGGCTGACCTCCTTCCCTGCTTCTCTTCCTCCCATGCCATAGATATAAGGGAAGGTGAGCAAGATGGTGTCTCTACCACTGGTCATGTTCCCTGTGGGGGAAAGAGTCAGCACAGGGCTGCAGCAGAGCTTTGGAAAGCCTTGGCCGAGACTCTGCTCCGATAACATCATGGGAAGGGCTCTTACTTACCCCATGAGTTTGCATCATGCTGAATGGGAAGGGAATCTCACACATCTGAGATCACTTCAAGCTACCATAGAAATTGAAAACATTTCAGTGTAAGGTGGTGTAGTCCCACTGGAGGTCTTTCCTCCATTTTGGAGCTCTCCTACCAAGCCCCTGGAAGCAAAGAAGCTGCTCAGAGGACTGATGAAAATAATTGTTTTCCAGAACGTTCTGAAGCACAGTTTGCATGGGTTTTACAAACCATGTCCACACTTCATTTTTTGTTGTTATTACAGAATGGACTGGGAACAACATTTTAAAGAATAAAGGAGGCATCAGTTGCAGAAGCATTTCCCACAGCTGCCTGGTTGGCAGAGCACAGCACCAGGCTGCAGTTAGGAGAGCATTCTCCTTAACAGAAAAGCTTGCTTGGTTAAGGTTAAGGAGCTCTTGCCCCCAGACTGTTATTTCTGTCCATGTGCTATATTTCAGCTTCTTTTTACTTACACCAGTGCAACTGTTTGTTAAACCATGCCATAATGGAAATTTAAGAAACTTTTAAAAAAAAAAGTAGTGGACTTGTAGAGGTTATTTTTGCCTTTAATGCACGGGTTTCATGTCTGGTTGAAATTGAAAAGCTCTACAAGCAGAGTAATGGCAAGATGGACAAAGCAGTGTAGGCAGGAAAAGAGGCAGCTCAGAGCAGCAATTTTTAAACAGCTTTGATCTCAGATTTCTCTCATGTGTGTAACTGCAGTGTGAGATCCCCAAGCACTGCAGGCTGTGCCCTGTCCTGATATAGCCCTTCTGCTCATCCGTCCTCCTCTCTTGCTGTTTTCCTCTCTGTGGGCTGGGGAGGCCATGCTCAAATGCCGTGAGCGATCTGCTTTTCACCTGTTATTTCAGAAGGTTTTATGATACTGGGGGCTTATGGTTTTATATTCACCACTCCAGGTGTTCATGGAAAAGGGAAATTGAATTCATGCTTTGGCTTTTGTGATATTTTTTTTTCAAATTCAGGTTCCCCAAAAGAACCTTAGCTCTTCCAGGCCCTCAAGCAGAGCCTAATCCCACTGTAGATGATATCTATCTAATGGCCCGAAAAGGAACGTCAGAAGGGTGCCAGTAAAAGCTTCTCCTCTGTCACATCAACAAATCGTCCAATAAAACCATGCAGGCAGATTTGACAAGGTATTAAAAAAACCCACCAAAACCACAAAACAAAAAACCCAGACCTTCTTTACACACAGGATAAACAAGCAACAGAAGGCAAAATCAGTGTATCTGTTTCCTCCATAGGTCTTCTTTTAAAACTGGTACTTAGTCAGTTAGATTACTGATGAAAAGGAAACAGAAAGATGATACTAGCTGGATTTCAGGGATGTGATAGTAAGATTCCACTGCTTATTCATGATGCATTAGTTTGAAAGAGAAAAGACATCTCTCTGAATGGCTCTCATGATAGTCTTGTGAGAATAAGCAACAGACAGAGTGGAGCCCATCTGGGATTTTACCAGTTAGACTGACTCAGGGCAAAGACCTTGTATTGCATTAAAATATAATCTTGAAAGACACCATTTGAATCTTGCAGAAATAATTTCACATATATTAAACTGGAATTGCATATAACATTGTGTAATTTTTATCAGTTGCTTCACAATTGTGTATTTTGTTCCTGCATCCAAGGCATTAAATTTCATTAATTTGATTTCATCTTATCAAGCAGCAGCCAAAGAGATGCTCAGTGAAGATGAGGAGAAGAAAACAAAAAGCTTTTTCACTCTGAGGGCTCTGCTGTATGTCATGGGTGCTTACACGGGCTCACAAATCACTGGTGATAAAATGGATGCCTTCTACAAAGCAAAGCCTTGGGCCTAGAAGAGGGAGCCAGAAAGCTGTCTCTGTGTGACAGTAGCCGGAATGGACTTTATATCTGTTGTACACTGTCATATAAAAATCTCCATACTGGAGTCATAACTTTTATTATTTATTCATACACTCAGAGTAGTGCTGCTGCAGCAGCTGTGAAAGGGGACTGTCATTAGAAACCCAGCATCAGGCGCTCTGGACGCTCAGGCCAGTCCAAGCACACTGGCACATTTCCACTAAACACAGAACTGTGGCGTTTTCTTACACAAGCAGCAGCAATACCCTTCAAAAACAAGCTTGTTTCTTTGCTGTTTTATCAACAAATACTGAACATGCTCTTCGTGTTCATAAGAAACCAGATATTTCTGTCTAAAAATTGTTTATAAGAAGAATCCCCACCCTCATTTTACTGGCTGCAGTCTGTGCAGAGGGAGTCTTGACAGGGCACCCACAATGGTTTAGATAATTCTTGATATTAAGATTTTCGAGAGTGACAGTTAAGTATTTCAGTTAAACTGTATCACCCTAAAATGAGACAGCTTTTAACAATTCAAGTGATCAAAAGCACCAGCAACAAAGGAAAACAGGAAATTTTAATTCTAGGAATGAAATTCACATCAAAGGATGCTGGGCTTCCATTTCTTCATCATAGCCTAAGCAAATGAGAGAAATCCTGGCTATTCACTGCTCTGTATTTCAAATGGGATTTATTGATTTTAACAAATTTGGGGCAATAATACATGGCATAGTCTACCAAAAGCCTACCATAAGACTTATTCTCTGTTCTGTCTTTCAATGTGCATGAGCATGGAAGTTTACAAAAAAGTTCAATTTTATTTAATTGTCAGGACAGGCCAAATGTCCATCCTACTCCAGTTTCAGATCTCTGACCACAGCAAGCTGTAGATGCATCAAGAAAGATTACAATAGGGCAAGGAGAGAGCTGATCTTCTGCTGGAGAGGAAGAACAAGAAACTTCATAGGTCAGAGATTAACCTTATTTAAAGGCTACTGACAAACTATGAAATCACTAATCCAGGTTGAGGGGAAGGAAAATGTAGATTTCCTCAGCTTTTGGAGAAATATAAAACTAACCCATATCTTGTCTTTTGGGGGATTCCCTTATAATTAGGAATAAAGGATGAAGTCTATATACACTCCGTATCTCTCAGAACACATCACAACTCACCCATTGCAAATATTGTTTGTTTTCACACATCCTGGGAGTTTGGATGTCAGGCTTGCTCATCTACAGAGACGGCATCAAATATAACTTAGAAATAGCTGAGCTGGTCCAATGCCTCGAGTCTTGGCAAGACAGTGATACGGTTGGATGGCGGCTGGGATGAGGCTGTCTCAGCCAAACCCAGCTGGAGACTCTCTGCTGAACTGCAGCTGAACTGCCTTTAGTTCTCACATCAAAACCTTTGTTGATAATATTCAATATTTTTGGGGAACACTTGAACAAACACTTTATTATTACTATTATTTTTATTATTACTGTTATTGTTATTATTTTTTGAAGTCTGACAGCAAGTATTTTCTTCACCCATAACACCAGTGTCTAGCAGACCCAAAGGAGCAAAGCAGTACTGCAAGAGTTTGTGGCTTCACTTCTCCCATGGATGTAGGAGCCATGCCATGGCAGATCAGACATGGGCTGGGCATTAGGAGACCAGACCATTTGGGTACCTCAGCACTGACTCATTATTGAACTCATTGTTCCTGAGTTGCCTCAGGAAGCCACTTATTCTCTCTGTGCATCACTGTTTCCAGCTGGTAAGTGGAGATAATGTTGTTTACCCATCTTCGTAAAGTGGTCTGACTAATGAAGGTGGAAAAACACTCATAAACTATCATGCTGAAGACACCAAACCTAGGGAAAATACAAAGATAAACCAGATGTTCTTGATGGTCTGACTGCTCTTGGAAAGATTTCTTAGAGTGATATGACCAAATATGACCGTGGATTAAAATGAAATAAAACAGAAGCTAGCAAAATATTATGGGTGACAACAACACAAAGCAGTAACAACTAGCCTGTAGGAAAAGAAAGTTGTTCATTTGCCGATGGCTGTAAAATCGGCCAGCAAAATGCCCAAGGAAAAGTTGAGTAAATGAAGACTTGTTTGCCTTGAGTGCCTACAGTTCATAGATTTTAATTTAGCAGCATTCACAAGAACTTGTTCTTCATTTATTCTCCCATCAATTTATTTGAACCAGTATGTCTTTAAAGTCAACCAGATGTAATAAAAAGATATTTTCCAGCATAGATTGTTGCAACAAAGAAGAGAACAGTGGAACACTTTTTCCCAAACCATTTACTAGTCTCCAGGGAGATATAATTTCCTTTCAAACTGAACTACATTTCAATTCATAGGACATTTTTATTAGCCATTTTGGAGTAAGTAATAGACTCCTTTGGAAGCAGTTCCCTCATTGTCACAATACCAATTAGCAACGAAATATCACAAGGTAAAGTGAGACGTTGACAAGATACACATCTGTCCCTGCCCAGCACTTCGAACAAAACCCTCCCTTTTCTACTCAGCTGTGATACTCACAACTGCACATTGCCATACCTAAATAAGCAACAATTCATTTCTTTATGTGGCGTTGCAGAAAGTACTGCCATGTGAAAAAGTCAAGAAGACATTTCCACGCTCAGTAGGAACGTGGTGTAAGGCAGGAGGTGGCTTCTGTACTCTCTGTGACATGAACCTCTCCTGAAAGCAGAGACAATAACTCACTCTGAGCCATGGAAGGGACAAGTGCTCGCTTCAGCATGAAGCTGCAGCTCAAGAGTGGTGGTGTCTTGCAGGTTTTGGGGATGATACAGGAAATACCCGGTTCCCACAAGTGGCTGATGCAGTGCCCTGGATCATCACAGCTGCTGCCAATGCACAGAAAAATAATAGAAGATGAAGGAATGGTAGACTGAGGTCTTGAGAAGAAAGCCAGTGAGCAAACAGAAAGTGAAGCCTCTGGGCCCACCAGCTAAAGTACATTGAGTCTGCTCTGCGTGAATGCCACTGCACAAACCACCACCACACACCGGGGATGTGGGCACAGAGTGATGTATGTGCACTCTGCATTTTGGGTTGGATGTAGTTTCCTTTCATACTCTCTTTTGAAAGAACTTACTATTCCAGACAGTTAAGGAATATAGGAAAGTTTGCAATTAATGACTAGTTGGCCACTGCTGCTTGCTTTTATATTCATTTCTCAAGGAAAGAATCAATAGCCCATGTATGGCACAAAACTAATGTAATCAATGCTATGATTTGAAAAATTAAACTGCCTCTTCATCAGGAAGTATCAGAAAAAATCATCTGAAAAGCTGAAAATACTCTTGGGCAGTGGAGTGCCTAAACTGTGTATTAGAAAGGCCAGAAAGAAGATGATATGAAACCTTCATTATTGAAGACCAGACTTAATAACCAATATTTGTGTGATATGGTATGACGTGACATATGACTGTTGCCAACTGAAATCTGATTAGCAACTTCAAGTACAGAAGCTTTTTAGAGCTATATTCAGACAATGAGGAAGAATTAAAGATCCAGGCTAAGTTTCACAAAGCAAATAATTTCCTTTTAATTGAAACCGTAAGGGCATAGTTTTAGAGGCACTGAATGCTTTGGAGTGCTTTGCTTCATTTGAACATAAGTGATTTTAAGCATATTATTACATGAGAATATCGTACTACATCCCTCACTTGGAAAAAAAAAGGCATGGAAAGGCAGCAGAAAAATACATTTCCCTCATCCATCCCATTCTGGATGTGGTATACCAGCAAGTTTTTGGCATGGCAGCATGTATTAATACTATACATCTATATGGGAATCATATACCACATTTTTATGTTGCAGTCTCAGCCAATGTTTCCTTCTTGTAAAACATCCAAGGTTTCTGGTAGAAGCTTTATTACAAAAGATGCATTGTTTCCACTGAGTTATGTACTAAGAATAATCAAGCAAAATTGTGATATTAACCCTAATGGAAACAAGACATCCCTTATTATTTGCTGTTGATGAAACTCAGTGATTTAAAGACACCAAAAAAACCCCCTATGATTAGCTTCAGAAAGGTAGAGAAAATTATGTTAATTTCTGTGTCTTCCTTTTGCAATCTGCTTGGTTTTAAAAAGACCCTTCACAGAGGCAGAAACTCTTGAAAGCTGCAAATCCTTACCTGTTAGTACACTGAACAGGGGAAGGGAAAAGAGCTGGGGAGTGGGGCAAGGCAAGTGGTGAAATGGCATTTTGCCATCTGGGGACATGTTCTGCAAAGTATCCGCAAATCACATGAGGTTTTTGTTGTTTCCAGTTGCCAAATGTCATGAACATATGCTTAAATACTTTAAATAGTTTCCACACATCCCTTTACCAATGCCGTGGTTGCATCAGGTACGTTCTGTGATCACAGATTAAATGTTTGGGTCAGTTTTAAGTGGAAGAGCAGACAGCAGGGCTCAGCAAAAAAAGCAAGCAGCAGCACTTGAGTGCACATGTGGCTGAATTGCAGGGTTTTCCCACTGAACCCCTAGTTTAAAGCTTTTAAAGGATTTCTCATAGGACTACAGACAGGAAAGCAAAAAGAACAGGGAAAATGTGGTCACACAACTACTACGTCTGCAAAGCTGCCCATCAGGGGATGCACACAGAGCAAGTGCTGTGGACTGGGCAGGTCAAAGTGCCACATGTGGAAAGCAGGATCACTTATTTTCTCCCACGCAGTTCTTTAAAAAATGAGACTTTTAATGAGATGGCAGGTAATACACATTATTACACTTTGCTAGCTTGCAACAATAACAGGTCATTGCCTGTCCACATAAAGCTGTTGGTGTGAACCTGTGTGCTGTCAGAGTCCAAAGCTGGCTGAGGAAAGTACCTCTCCATGCTCAGAGCAGGAGAAACTATTCTGTTTGTACTTTGGGATGTAGAACAACATAGAGAAGAAGTCATGCTCTCCTTCATAAAAACTTTGATAAAAACACGAACATACGAATGAAGCAGTCACATAAACTAAGATTTTACTCTCTGTGTCCAGCCAACCAGATCACAGTTTTAAGAAGACAGTTCCTTTGTATTTAAAAGGGGAAAGGATGTTAAATAACAATTTGGATTTATCCACCATCGTATTGTAAGAATTACAGCTGAGACCTGATTCAACAAGTTTTTCAAAATGTTTCTGTGATGCTGTGAAGCTCAAATTCATACTGATTTTGGAGTACATAACAAATACTCATAAGCATAAAGTTTAGGAAATTAAGAAATATGCTTTGCCAGAACTTAACCTTTTCCCCCCCCATTTTGCAATATAACTTGCACAATTGCTATACACCATGTTAAAATGAGTCTCTCACCGGATAGTCAGATAGTACCTGTGGCACCCACAGCACTATATGAAAATCATATAAATTATCTGAATTGTGTTAGGGTATAATTGATTATACAAAGTATTCATTACCATAGCATACATACTTAATATTTTATTCTGATATTGCCTTTCCTGCAAATAATTTTTTAAAACGGGGTGATTTTCGAATGAAAAATGTATATGGGCAATAGATAAATTATGTACAAAGAACTGTCAAGTGTGACTTTTGGGTAAAATACTTCAAGATTTTTAGATGCTGTAGTGGCAGCAAAAAAATGAAGTCAAAACTCTTAATTTGAAAAGTCTGCAGTTTCCCAAGGTTAACACAATCCATTCGGATTTTGGAGACCTTCACATGGTCCCCTCACTCGTGGCAGGAAAGGCAGTAGTAAGGGAGATGCCTTCCCATCCCCAGCCGGGTGCAGCAGGAGTCAGGATAGGAAGCAGCCTTTGAAGAAACATCCTTTGCAGGGTGGGAAGTCCTGCTGAGACCTCCGTGCACATGGTGTGACTGCTTACCAAGGACAGAACGTGATTGCTGGCAAATCCCATGACCATGGCCCAAAGAGGGAGTTATTACAAAGCCCAGCCTAATATCCCAACAGTCCGGGCAAGTAACAAAGTGACGATAAACTCAGGGCAGCTCCAAGATGGATTTCCCAGTACGGCTGTACTGAGATGCTGGTTTCTTTGGGCTGCTAATGCAAGGCAGTAAACAACATTACAGTAAATATTTCACTTTTTAGGCTGCAAAACCAGTGAAATGCACCTAAGGATGGACATTACCACCTGCCTATTCTAACTTGGCTAGTAAGTTGGCTGAGACATACTTCTCTCTGGGTGGAGTGCAGGCATGTTTCAGCAGGAAAGACATATGGGCCTTTCCATGGCTTCTCCTGCACTCCTCTACCATTCACAAACCGGGGCTGTTATGGGGAGAGAAATGGGGCAGGCAGGACTATGCAGGCAGGGATGAACAATGTCTTAACAAGAACAAAAGCAATTTCAAATCCCACCAGTTTGTTAGATTACTTAAGACATTTGACTGAATGTCAAAAATGTTTCAATGAATAGCTTTACCACCCAGATCTTATTTCTTATTATCTTTTTTTTACTCTTTTGGAAAAAAAAATCCTGAAACTTAGTAATTAACTGCTTGATTTCATTTTTCCTCAAATATGTGTTTTTAATTCCATTGTGCAAATGTGGCCCAAAGCAAAAAGGCTTTGAACTGGTTAACTTGAAACTACAGAACACCTTTCCAAGTCCAGTTAGGACAAAAGCTAAAACCTCACATCCAGATTCTGGAGTCTTTCTAATGCCCCTGTTTTTCCCTGACATTTTCACAGACAACTGCAGGCATGTCTCACACACCTATTTTTTTCATGTTCAGCAGCTCCACAGAACCGATCACCTTTCTTCCAAATGGATTTGATCTGCAGGGCGCTGGCTTGAATGAAGAGCGTAGTGCCATGTGTGCCATAAAGAAGCATGACAAGGTGATTCACATGCTGCCTACAGATTTTCCACAATCTCTTTGTATTGTAGGGCTTATACTCCTTCATATCTTTTGGAGGAACTCTCAGAATAATGATTTGGCGTGTGTAACTGGTTTTCCATTTCTGTCATTAAAGCTGCTTTCAGGGCCATGCTGAAATTGCAACAAAAGACCTTCCCACATCGCAAATCACTGTGGTGCTTGGTGTGCACTATATCAATAAAAAGATTAGCTTAGTTATAGGAAAAGGATGACAACGTCCACAATTTTCCAAGCCATGAGAAAAATGAGGTTCTGTTTCAACTAAACCAGATAGTAACAATGTCACGTTATAATTCTCGGCTCCTCAGGTACAGTACATGGTTCACAAGTGGATTTTATCCTATGTGCAGCATTAAATTAGTGCCATTAACCTTCTAAGTCAGCCCTTTGAAGTCAAGCAGGCTTTTTGCTATTGATTTCCATGGAGCCCAGATTTCATATTTATTTCCACTGACTATTTATTTCAAAGGATCAGGAAAATTTTCTGCTTCGAAGCCTGGGGAAGAAATGTGAAATAGAAGGATGTGGGAAGAGGGATTTCTCCCTCGGTACGAATGCAGCATCTTCCAGTACCATCCCAGCTGACAGCAATCTATGCAGACTCCAAGACAGCCCTACAGGGACCAGCAAAAGTATTTAAAATACTTACAGAAATCAATTCTAATGGCTTTCCAGGGGTGGAGAGAGAAAGTGACTGGCAAACAAATTACTCAAGTGAAGTTGAAGCAAACAGAGACGGTGCTGGGGGAGGGCACAAGCAGCTATACTTAAACCTGGAACAACTCCCATGTAAATCCCTATTCAAACCTGGAGGTTTAGACTTCATCAGAACCAAAACCGACTGAGCCAGGTAGAGGAACTTGAGAGAGAGGTAACTTATATTCTGTGCCCATTCATTAGAAAAGGAAAAGCACCAGGTTCCATGATTTTATTTCCTGAGCTTTTTAAGGAGAGCCAAGACTTGATAGCAAATTTCAAAAAGGTCTGGTTTCTGTCATGAGAAGAGGATACTCCTCAGAAAGAGAAACAGCTAGCAATGACAAAAAGCATCACAAGGGGGAAAAAATACCTGGCCAGAGACTGGTGCCAGTGAAGTGCACACTAAGGAGCTGCTGGTGCAACATTTTCCTGGACTGCAGCATGGGAGAACCACAGGGCTATGGACATGACTGCAAGCGTGGAAGAACGGGCCCTGTACTGAAATGGGGCACAGCAAGCACAGGACAGAGAGTTGGCTCTTTCTAGTGGGGAGTTTCCAGTCTGATCACTTAATCCAAAAGACTCTACTCAAAACGCTCAGGGGCTGGACTAAATAACCTTTAAAGGTCTCATCCAGCCCAAATCATTCTATGATTCTATGTTCATATTGGAGGCCAAAAAGTCACACTGCCTCTGCATGAGTCCTCTCCAAGCATGTTAAACAGCAGTTGCAATCAAGTCAAAGAAGTTACACAAAATCTAATTTGAGAATATAATAAGGGAAAGACCTGTTTCCAGTGAGCACATAAGAAAGCTCTACAGGATGCTCAAGAGGGTTTGCTTGCAGTCTTCTATTCCTTTTAAAGGAAAAAAAATTTACAGCCCTTTTTGTTTGGTATTTCCATAGCCCCTGGGCTCATTTCTAATCTGCAACTGAGGCTTGAATTTTCTGGGAAGGGTCAAGATAAAAATCCTTAGTTCTCTGCACATTTCCTTTCAGGAGCCTACACAGACCCAAGTGCTATTCATAGTCTTAAAGAGAAGGAAAAGGAATGGCATTTCAGCTGCTCATGGAGAATCCTCACTGTGCAGCAAAACACACTACATGGGATTCAGCCCTCAGGATCCTTGGGTTTTGTTTAGAAATATGAGTATGATTTTTTTTAAGGACTGATGCCCCAATACAGGGACAGTATCAGATCAGAGAAAGCCTGAGGCTCTCAGAGCTATCACACACATTGAAGAGGAAATTGGGGTTCTCCCTCTTCAAGGCCTGATGCAATTTAGGATCTGATTTGTTGAAGTTCCCAAGCTCTCAGTCATGAACAAAGTCAATGTAAATTGTGTTTTCCACATATGGAATACACTCCGATGTCAAATGCTAAAAGATCAAGGTCCTGGCATCTCAGGTAGGTGCTCCAAATTCAGCAGGTAGTCTCTCCCTGGACTCTGAGCCTTAGCTTATCAGCTGGAAAATGGGGCTATCCCTCACCAGAAGATAATTTTGTTCAATCCAACCAAAGCCTCCTGTGCATGCTTATTATTTTCATTTAAGTAGGAAAGTATAGGCAAATGCAGTGCTTCAAGTTCATATTTAACTGGCAAAAGGAAATAGGGCCAGCTTTTCTTTTAGCTTTATTCTTGCAGAAACTATTCACTGACTTCAGCACAAGCTAGTGAAATATTCTATGTCCTGAAAAAGTGTTGCAAAAAAATGTAATTATGCATCATAAACATTTAATTTAGTACTGCAGGTAACATTTTTGCACTGTGTTTCTTGACACTGATTTTTTCAGCAGGGACCTTCTGGAAAAAGCAATAAATAGAACAGTTGGGCTGCATCCTCATGACACTGGTGCAGTCCCCAGTGGCAGCTGTGTATGGTGGATTCCAGCAGCCTGAGAAACCAAAGCATCAGTAGCAAGACATTAACCCTAACAGAGCAGAGGAAAGTCACTGAGCAAGCAGTGCTTTGCATGAGGATGTCAGACAAACGATGAAACTGAGCACTCTCTGGTTTCTTGAGGGAAATGTGCCATAGCCCACCTGAGCCAGGGCTTGACCCTTTCTGCTCTGGGCTGCCTTTTCTCCAGCTGTCTCCTTGAGCAGCTGCTGACCACAGCCCTCCTTCTCAGGGCCCCATCATTGCATCAGTCTGCCTGATTTGCAGTCACAGCATCTCCCAAATGGGTCTCCTTTCCCCATCTCTGTTTTACTGACATTTTCCCTCTTACCTATTCAGCTTAACCTGTCCCTAACCAGTCCCTTTAAAGGCGAGGTTTAACCCATCCCTAAAAAACCCCACAGAACTGCCTCTAAGAAGAGCAAGGAAACTCAGGAAAAGAAAGAAGGGGAATGAAAATTATTATGAGAACAACAGTGAAAATGCAGGAGTAGGGGGAAGCCTACTCATGCCTCTCCTCCTAAGGCAGAGGATTAACACAACAACTCACATGAGAGCAATGTCCTGCAAAAGTTCAGCTTGGCTGCTGTCCAGGGACACATTTTAGCAGCTCTACCCACAGCAGAAGAACATCCATAAAATAGTTGCTGTATGTCATTGCTGTCCTTTCCTGAATCCTTTCATTTTCCCCAGAGACACATACAAGGTCTTTTCTTCTCTCCACACTCGGCTGCTTGGACCCCATGGCCTGTCCTGCTTTCAGAGTCATGCTCAACAGCAGGACAAGTTTATCCCTCCACTGAGTCATAGCTGTCTCAGTAGCAACCACATTGCACTGAATCACATTCCTGCTTTCAGGGGCTTCCCCACACCAGGCATCACTGCTGGGATGCTGGATGGTGGGACAGTGTAAGCAGGGAGGACAGAGGCAGAGTGCAGGCATGAGGAGGGTGCAGAGGTCCGGGAGGGCCAGGTTCCACTGCAGCACTGCTGCTCCTCCCACACAATCCAGACACAGCATGGGGGCACTGGAGTCTCAGACAAAAAGCTACTGGGATTTGTTTGCGTGTTCTTTCAAGAAGTAAAGGAATACGGTTTTTTCCACAACTCTCTTGCTAAGGGAGCTGGATTGGTTATGAAGGGACAATTCTTTTAGAGACAACAAGCCAGCTTGGGGCAGGCACCAGCATGGAAAATTTCTGCAGGAACAGTTAAAATTATAAGCATGAAAACCAGCCCTGTAATTAGGACTGGGAGGTGTCTTAACAGGCAAGTGCCTGCAACCCCCATCTTCCAGCCAGGACTCACAGGTTTGCTCTCAGCCCAGCTCTTACTGCTATTTGATTTGGGTAATTTCTTCCCCCCTGCCTCATGCCTACCTTCTTAGGGGCTTTTTAAGGGAGTTTATCACTGGCTCTTTTGGAAAGTCAAGAAAATAATGTCAATCAGTTCCCCTGCCCAGCTATTCATTGACATTTTTGAAGAATCCCATTAGTTTTACCAGACATGGTTAGTTTTCCATTTAGATAGCTTGTTCCTGTTCCATACAAGAGTGATATTTACTGATGTTATTTTACTCCTACATTACCAAGGGTTTCTGTGTTGGCAGTGTGTGAGCACGCACAGTTTGGCAGGGTTCAAAGCATACAGTGATGAGCGCATTGTAAATAAGTAGACAAATTAATAATGTAGCACTGAAGAGGAATACAAGTCAGTTAATATTAATGCTAATATCAAAAGTGTCCAGAGCAGCAGAGAAGATCATTTTTCTCTTTGTCAGGAAGAAAGGGAGATCAGCAAGAGCCATGTATAAATTGCATAGCTTGGCTTTGGAAACACTAAATATTTTGAAAAAAGCCATTCTAGTTCCTCTTCTTAAATAATCGATGCTAGTTGTCTCTCTCCCTGACTTAGTAAACAAACTAGAGCTATGCCCTTAAACCGGAGCTGTCAATTTATGTTGACAGACCTTGATGAATATAATTACAGAGCACCCAACCCAAGTAGCCATTGAGGGGGAGAAGTTAAAATGAAAACCTAATATTGGAAAGAATTGATCAGCCTACTTTCCTTTTCTCTCTGGAGCCTGCTCAAAGCTCATTTATTGGAAAGACTGATGGCAGCACGGAGACTGTGGGACTAGCCCGGGCTCGCTATGCAATGCACTTAAATGATTAGGGAATATTGGACACCTCGGCTGGAGTCGGCTGTTTGTCCTGCAGTCTGGGGCTGCGCGGCACCGCCCGCCCGCCGCGCGTCGGGGCAGCCCCGCGGAGCCGCTGAGTGCTGCTGATGGGGCAGGAGCCCTCCCGGATCGATGGCCCCGCTCTCCGCTGCCGTGCCTAAGAGCTGAAGAGACTGGTTGGTGCATATGTGATGACTAGAATTTAATTATATATCAGATTGATTTTCAGTTACAACTTCAAGGAACTGCTTGCCAGGATTTCAAGTTCATAAGAAAGGCCCTGCGTCTCCTTTCTGAATTCTTCTCTCCCCATATTCCTGTGCTATGTGGAAAATTTTACAGGCTCTCTACCTTCAGCTCTCTGTCAGGGGATAAAACTTCAAAATTTCCATCAATAATGAGAAGATCAGCTCTATCTGAGACTGAACCTATTCAAAGCTGGAAGAGAAACTTTAAAGATGTGGAATAAAATCAAAAGTTCTAGTAATAATAGGGTTTTTTTCTTTAATGTAAGTTTCCCAGTGCTGAGTTAAGAAGCAGAATCTACCTTCAAACTGAAGTGTTTGGGGTTTTTTTTCAATTTGTTTCAGGCATAGCACCAAAGGGGTCTGAATTTAATCCAGTGTGTAGAAATGGGAATGTGTCAATAATAAAATATTCTCATTTTATAAACCCATCTAAACCTAGTCCTGGCTGAAACTGGCACTATTAGGCATACAAAAGCAACCAACCAGATCAGAAACTAAAGGTTTTCACAAAACCCTTGTAGATCAGTTTTATTTCTTTTATGTGTGTTCTTATGTCTGTTACCATCAGAGATTTTAATAAGACTTTCATCGAAATGCAATTACTATGTGAACTGTACACTGGGTGAACTGCATGAAAAAGTGATCTGGATTTCAGGGGGTGAAAAAATATATTACTTAAATTTCAGTTTTGGGTCTGACCTGCTTACTCCAAAATGCAGAGACAAAATTTGCCAGTAAACTCACACAGAAGAATTTTTAAAATACAGAAAGAGGAAAACTTCAGGAAAAAAAACCCGAACACAGAATTTCCACTGGATTTAAAAATTCATTTGGAGGGGACAGAAAAATAAAACCCTGAGCAAGTGAATCAAGTGCAGGAATACAGTAGCAATCCAAGGACTTGGGCTTACATTTGCTGGGACTGGGAATATCTTTGCTCATCCTACGGGCAAACGTGTGATGCAGCCATCTCCACGTGCAGCACTGGCTTTTCCAGCCATGGCATGTGAGCTCCATCAGGCAGCCATGGCACAGTGCTCCACTGATGAGAGAGCAGCAATGGGGTCTGCCCCAAGGACTGCAGGAGGGGCTGCAGCACCTCTGTCTGCAAACGTGGCCACAGGCCATCACCCCACTTGCCACCTGCCCTGTCGGCCCCATACATGCACAGCCAGGTAAATACCAGGTAAATGAAAAACACCTTTTAGAAGGTTCATCCCGATAAACATATAAATAGGTATATGCTATATACGTTAATAAATTAGTCCTGAGTTCCATAGCAAAGGGTCTGATTTTTGTGCAGTAGAATTTTAACCTGTTTTTTCCAGGAAGCTGTACTGACTGACAGTAAGTGACGGTCAAGCCGTTCTTTAATAAACCTGTAAACTGCTAAATATGTGCATTGTCTAGATTCATTTGAATAGCACTATTGCTGTAATGTATTCTTATTTAGATTTTCTTCATTTTCTTTGGTCATTTTTTCTTCATCTTCTGAAAAACTTGTGTGGAAATCTTGACATCATGTCCATAGAATCCAGCCTTTTCTCCTACCCACTCAAAATCCCACTCCTTTCTTGAGACATCCTATCTACAACACAGATATTGTTCACTTTGACTGTTTTGAGCTTGCCACCTGATTTCTTTCATGTTCTCATGATAATCATGATTTTATTAATTATAATTCCTCTGTTACCTTATTTTCAGAAAGAATGGTTCTAGATGAATTGCTCTCATTTTCAAGCTTTTAATTACCCTTCTTTCCTTTCCACCCACACTTTCTAGTTCTATCCTTTTTGTTCAGTGGGAGAACAGGTTTGCACAGGATGTTCATGATCCAGGCACACCTTTTATTTATGTTGAAAATCTCTGTTTTTTCTCTTCTCCCTTCCTATTAATTTCTAACGTTCTGTTTACTTATGGTGATTGCTCCTACACATGAAGCGGATGCTTAAATAAAACTAATAACTGCAACTAACTTTCCTAAGGATTATAAAATAGCAGGATAGCTCAGGCTGGATTTTTGGAGGTCACCAAACCCAACAGCCTGCTTAAAGCTGGGATATACTGGAAGGCTTCCAAATCCATCTCATCTCCAGACTAGACAGACCCTGATTTCCAGCCTGTCTTTGAAGGACAAGCACTTCAGCTGCCACCATCCTGGTGGCCCTCCACTGGACTCATAGTTATCAAGTCTTTCCTATAGTGAGAGCCCAAAAAATTGGACTCAGTGTTCCAGGTGTGGTCTAATAAGCCTCACTTTCTTCCGTCTGCTGGCTGCACTGCACTCGGTACTTACACTGTTATTTACACAGCCCAACCTCCTGTGCATGTCTTTTTACCTGTCAGGGTTACAGAGCTCAACTTACACTTTGTCACCCAGTCACTCAGGACTGTGAGATTCCTCTGTGCCTCACTGGTCAAATTTGCTTTCTTAAGATGATCCCATCAGTGAACATTGTCATCTCAGTCTCAGCCCATTTCTTCAGTTTGTTTCCAAATATATTGATGTAACATGATTCAAGTAGTATGAAAGCCTGATAACTGAATTTATCCTGTTTCAATGTTTTGCAGCAGAAGTAGCTGTACCTTCAGCTAGAAAGCATTATTAGTTTAAGCCTTTCAAAACCTCAGCATCCTTCAAAACATTTACCATATTCTCCATCCCTACTGTGATTTTGTTTTGAAGTGGGCCCAGCCAGCAGACAGACCTTGCCTCTGTGGGCAGCCCCATTGCCACCACGGAGAAGCTTACAATGATCAGCATTATAGCTGGTGGTAGATGCGCACAGGGGTCTTCAGCACTAAATCTTTTGGGGTTGAGATACAGTAACAACACAGAGCACCTGAGTAGGGGAGGCTTGAATAATAAGAACATCTTGTCTGTGTCTGGGCTTCCGAACACCAGCAGATCAGGTACACAAAGTTCACCTAATCAACAGGGTGCATCTGTGGAGTCGACACATGTGGCTGTAATAGATACTGGTCCTTTTTGTGAAGGTGAGAAAAATTCTCAATAGGGAGGACTCAAATGCACTGAAGACAGTTGGGCTGTCACCACCACCATTTCAGAAGCCTCTGTTATCTCTTTTGCTTCTGTTTCTCAGATTTCCCTTGAAAGCTCAATTGTGTCTTTGACATGGGCATGCTAGAATGAAAATGGTAATGTCCAATGTTTAGAGGTAGAGGTCACTTGAATACTCTCAGGAGCTAAGTGAGACAAAAAGAAAATATAAATTAACTTTACTGTGAGACTAAGAGTCAGGTTTTGTTCTTCTCCTGAGAACTAGACTCCCCCTTTCATCCAGGATTTTCTGACATCAAGCAGTGAGGCTGTGAGAAGGGCACAGAAGAGGGACTGCAGCATCAGGGTGGCAGCATCTCCCCCACAAGGGAGAGTCCTGTTCAGTGTTTCAATGCTCATTAGAATATTTCCTCATACAATCATAAGTCAAAGATTAAGAGAAAGAATTTTCACAGAGAAACAAACCCTTGACAGAGTAGGCAGCAAGATGTTTTCATACTTTATCAGGTACAGGCACAGGACACATCCTGAGTGCTGCTGGTGTTTGGTCCTCTAAAAGAGAGCAGCTCTACAGTACCAGCATCACACATATACAATTAGAACAAAGTTTAGTCTTAAGGGTCAAAAGGAACTAGAGCCAGCTCAAAATCAAAATTGTATTTAAATCCTCACGGGCTCATGCCTGTTTGCTGTAGAGGGTCTGCTGGGGTGTAAAATGTTCAGATTGCCCTTTTCTCCATAAGGCCAGGCTTGAGAAGATGCCTGCGCTTTAGAAGCAGGGTTCCAGATGCCACAGCTTTTCATAGTCATCTTTTCTTTTGTCTTACAGCACATTGTCAGCAACCACGTCTGCTGAGCCTTGTGTTCAGTGCATAAAACAAAGCGTGTTTGAGAAAACCTTGGGTTTTCCTCTGAGAGCACTGCTCAGTGCTCTTCAAGGCAACTGTCAGAAGCTCCTGTGGTGAGAGAAGATCTGGGTTTAAGATGAGGACTGTCCAGTCACATGCATCCAGGGAATGCCAGCTGGTTCATCTCATCATCAGACCTGGACAGGCTGGATCAATGGACCAAGGCCAGTGGTGTGAGGTTCAGCAAGGCCAAGTCTCAGGTCCTGCTCTTGGGTCACAACAACCCCTGCAGTGCTACAGGCTGGGGTCAGAGTGGCTGGAAAGTGGCCCATCAGAAAATGCACTGGGGGAGCTGGTTTACAGCAGCTGAACATAATCCAGCGTGTGCCCGGGTAACCAAGAAGTCCAGTGGCATTTTGGCTTGTATCAAAAATAGTGTGGCCAGCAGGACTTGGGAAGTGATTGTCCCCTTGTACTCAGCACTGATGAGGCTGTACCTTGAGTCCTGTGTCCAGTTCTGGGCTCTTTACTGCAAGAAAGGCTCTGAAGCGTGTCCAGAGAGGGCAACAGAGCCGGTGAAGGGTTTAGAGAATAAGTCCTGTGAGAAAGAGCTGAGGGAGCTGAGGATGTTTAGCCTCAAGAAAAGGAGGCTCAGGGAAGACATTTTTGCTCTCTACAACTGCCTGAAAGGAGAGTGCAGCCAGGTGAGTGTCAGTCTCTTCCCCGACACAATCAGCAACAGGACAAGAGGATGTGGCCTCAGGTTGTGGGGATGTTCAGGTTGGACATCAGGAAGAATTTCTTATGGAAAGGGTTGTTCAGCATTGGAATGGACTGTCCAGGGAGGTGGTGGAGTCACCATCCCTGAAGGTGTTCAAAAAATGACTGGATGTGGCACTTAATGCTCTGGTCTAGTTGACATGGTGGTGATCAAAGGGACTCAATTATCTTGGAGGTCTTCTCCAACCTAAATAATTCTGAAATCCTGTAATTTTATGATCTTCAGCTTCCTAAGCTTTCTCCATCTAAAATGAACCAGATCAAATCCATCATATTAATGTGTTCAGAGAGTTGCCTAATGCAGACAGGTTCAGACACTCTCTTATCATCCTGTATCTCAAAGAACAGAGAAGTTGGTGTGCTGTCTGAGTGCTGGAAACAGAAAGTTTTTCTCCTAATCAGTGGTTTTCCCTCCAGTGCCAAAGCCATCCTTAATTTTCAGAATCTTAGAATTGCTTCAGTTTCTGAACCCCCAGACACTGACATTTTTTTCGGTCCTTCTGCCTCGTGTCTTTTCCCTGATCTGCTCTCTCACTACTTCTTTTGCTTCTTCAGTTTTCTCCTTTTTGAACCTGGATCTCAAAATCTATTCTCCATTTCTCTGCTTATCACAAAAAGAACTATTTCTCATTGCACATTTCCCCCTTCTACCACCATTGTCTTGACTCAGCCTATATTTAGCCTTCCTATAACGTACAAAACTTCCTCCCACTGCCCATATGAATATTATGTTACCCCAAATCTTTCCTGTCTACTCCACTTTTCGTTGTCAAATTTTCCTCAGGCTATGTTAGAAGGAGGATGTTATATAAAGCATTTATTGCACTCTATCCTAGGAAACAGACCAGTTTTAGTCTTGTAAGTGGCATTGTTAGAATGAAAAATCATGTATGGAGTTTTTATGGGAATTACAGAAGCCAGGTTATAGATCTGCTCACACCAAAAATGAAGACAGAGAGCTTGTAGAATGGGGAGGGACTAGATGATCACATCCTCAAAGTCTCATAAAGAACTTCTCTTTCATCTTATGAAATCTGAAATAATGATAGGTCCTCATAAACCAAAACTTTGTGTCCCTCCAAAGGCTGATGAAAATTTTCATGTGCTTTCTGCTGCCTTTTACACTCTGGCAACAGGATGAATACTTACAGAACCAACTTTTGTTTTTTCTTATTTTCTTTTCACTTTGTTTTCCTGAAATCCCTGTATATTCCAAGAAATACAATCCATAAGTGCTAATCACCAGACTGAATATCATCAAGAGAAGACAATATATAAAATATGGCATAAAAGAGGCAACATTGCAAACTAGCATTATCAAAGCTGTGACACCAAATTTCCAAGGACAGGATTGGAAAATCAACCTTTGATCCTCAAGCAGTGGTTGGCATAGCTGAACAGAAAGCTGCCTTGGGGAAGAACGAGGCAGTGGTGCACTCACTGAAGCTGAAAATCTGTAATTACAACAAGCTAAGACTAAAGTTGACCCTGTTCTCTGTGTGCACCAGGTACTTGGATCTCACCTTATCTGTGAGCAGAGCCCGGCAAGATCCAGCCCTGTGGGATCCTTTTGAAAATTGAAAAGAATAAAGTTCTCCTCCAATCCATGCAAAACATCCTGTTTCATGTCAAATTTGGGAACGTGTCCCCAGGGGGACCAAGCCCGTGGTCCCTGCTCGTTGCACTCTGAGGGACTCCCAGCCAGAGGTTCTCATCCATTGATGCCGTGGCCTCAGGGCTTCCCAGCCAGCCCTGACTAGAGGCTGCCAAGCTGCCAAATGAGCGGTCTGCAGGAAAGCAGGATCATCTCTCCATCAGCTGTTTTCTGAAGCTTTCTATTGTAATATATTAGGGTTTTTTACTGCAGGAGGCTCAAAGTCAGGAACCAAGAGCCCACATGCAGTTCGATCACATTGAAAATGTGTTGCCATCACGGCTGGAGAGGAGCAGCCTGAAGCCCTGACATGAGTGCTCTAAGAAAAGCAAACAAAATTACCTTTTCTGTTTTTAAGAAGTCCTGTGATTTTTCAGCCTGAATCATGATTTTCCTGTGAGAGGCTGAATTATTTGGTAAGGAGACAATCATACTGTCTAGCACTGGGCAGCCAATAGCTGTGCTTTGAAACACTCTTGGGAGAGGCTGCTCCTTTTTGACTGTATAGGGAAATTTGGCTGCTTAGAGAGCCCTGAATCATCCTGCAATTAAGTGTCTGCAATGGGGATTGCAAAAATGCATTTGATGTCAGAATACTTGTCTCTGACAAAGCTGGAACAAGTACGGATCTGAGGAGCCTCTGTGCTTTAAGAAATTCAGCGTTCCCCAGTGCACTGCTATAAATAAAGTCCTTTGGCAAAGAGGCAGTGGGCATCATCTAAAGCCTTTTGCCAACAGGTAACAGGTTTATGCCCAAATGAAGTACAATATCCCAGCAAGCATTTTTATGCATCCCTAACAGGATCTGTTTTCTGGCTTGCTCCATGTAAAAATGACTCTAAACTTGAAACCGCAGCTAACACCATTGTCAGGTATGTGTCAGGCCTAAAGCCTGAAGATGGGCAGAGATGTCCCATGAGCCAGCTTTGGGAAATTCATCACATGATCCTATTTTGCCAAAACCCTTTTGCCCAAGGTCTTTTTAACTAAGTGGTTTCAGAAAAAAAGATTGAAAATAGCTCAAATTCTCACATCCCACAGGCTCAGATTCAGAGGGTAAACAAATCACAGTTTGGTGACATGGCAAGTTTCGAGGCAAGACTTGACACCATTATTGTGACTGAACATTTTTACATCTCCATTTTATGAGTGGGGTGTAAAGAAGTACAATTACTTGCAGAAAAGTTCTGTGAGCTGGGAGTTGTACCCAGCCTTTTCAGAGCCAAACTGGACACTTCTCCACTTCTGTCTGGTACATGGGACATTTTTGTTTATAGGAGTCAGTTGCTTTTAATAAAGTCCTTGGTGGCGAAGAAGGAAGGATTGTGGGTTTATGGTCTTGGGGATCACTTCATCATAAAGATGCATATACACAGCTAGAGAATAGCAATAGATACCCAGCCTCAAGTCCTACCCTGAAGAAGTGACAATATGAATTTTGCCAGAAATTACTGTGATCTGGTGGTAGCTGAAACTTCCAAGGGAGGAAGATACAAGACCTAGAAGGAAAGATTGAATAATACAGCTGGATCCAGTCCTGGAGAGCAGCTTACATGGAAGAAGCTTTTTTCCTTCCAGGGAAGAGCTGATAAAATCATCATCAGACACTTGAAAACTTCGATATCAACCACAGCAGCAAAATGTAATTTTTATTGTTTGATACTTTTCTTTACACTGATTTACAACGCGTTACCAAAACAAATCCTAACTATTTACTTTTCATGCAAGGCAAACTCCTTATGATAAATGCAATGTTTTCTTAAAGCTAAGTTCAGATATTAGCCCGAAGGAGATCATTAGTGTGAACCAAATGAATCCTCTGCCCACAAGTTTCAATAAGTTTTTTTTAAATCGTCCATGGGGTAAAAAAAATCTTGAAAAAGTTATTTTAGGAAATAAATGGAAAGTGGGTTTTCTGTACAACTGAGAGTTGGACATTCATAGTACATTTCTGGGTGATTTTTTCTTGCCTTAACATTTTTATTTTTAATAAAAACCAGCAAGGTAAATAGGAGCACTGTGACAATCAAAGTGATGAGCTGGAAATCTGAAACTTTGTCTGCAACGCCCAAACACCAGCCATAATTCATGTTCCACTGGTGTGACACATGCTGGAATCTGGGATGAACACCAGCCTCTGGCACCCAGTGGGCTGGGCTGGGGGGAGAGCAGAGTTCTTGCAGATGGGTAAACTCCACCAAAGGGCATACACTGGAAATATAATGAAGAAATGATCCTTGTGCATTAGGGTGTAAAAGCCATCTTTGCGCTTAGGAGCATTTGTGTTCTAGGAAAAAAAGAAAAAAAACAGAAGCATTGTGTATAGCAAAGCATCTTGGTTTTGTTGGGCTGTGTTAGTAATGAGTGACTGGCTCTACTCTGGTGGGCTCTGGTCCATTTGAGCCACTGCATGTGCACAAAGTGGCTTTTGGGCACAAGTGAGCTGGAGAGGGGAGGACTCTCTAGTCTTTGTTATCCTGCATTTTTTTCAGGATATTGAACACATGCTATGCCCCAGTTTGTAGCTATATCCAGGCATGTCTGTAATGATGGCACTCCTGATCCACATCCCCCCTCCAGGGGCTACCTGATCGTTAGAATCCTCACCTCTAGGATGACAAGATGGAAATGTTTCCATTTAAAACTGGAAAGATTTTTATAGAGAGCAGCTCTATGCTTTGTGAGTAAATTCTGTGAAAATCCTTCCTTTCCACAGAAAATTTATGTGGGAATGTTTTTAATAAAAAACAAACATTTGAAAACTCTCCCTTTCCCTGACAGAATACATCACCTCCCCACATTTCCCTGCACCCCAGACTTCATTCCTCATAATGTGTGCTGGACAGATTTCCCTGTGATTCAGGATCTTCTCTTTTAAAGGAATTTTCTGCACCCCTTTTTTTCAAAACAAGCCCTGGTCCAAACACATACCCACTGGAACCATATTGAGACAGCATACAAAAAAATAGAATAGCACAAAAATCACCTCACTCATTTTCCATGGCTCTCTGACTCCTTCCTGCACTTTCTTTTCCAAAACAGAAGGAGGAATCCCACAGTATGTAGCTGTTACTCGACTTTTCCTTTCCCTCTTCTCCACTAGGTCAGGAAACAGCACAGCCTGAAGGAGTGTGTTCCACACATACAGATGCATCGTGGAGTACCCTGAGGCAGGGTGAGCCCCACGGCTCCTGCACCGCTGCCTTCCCCCAGTCCCGAGCAGGATGAACAGGACCCATTGCAGCAGTCCCTGCTGCCGAGGCTCTGAAACACACACCAGCTCCACAAGGGGAAACTCAATAACATCACTTCGGCCGCTTCGCTTCCCGCTGCAGCATCAGGAAGTCTCCAGGCAGGAGACCTCCCAGGCAGCTTTATGTCACAGATGCATCTTTCTTGTGCTGATTTTCCCTGTCCCCTTCAGGCAGCGTGAGAGAGGGTGCTGTTGATGTTGTTGCTGCTCTAAGGCATCCCAGAACTTAGGTTTTGTGGATCCTTAAAACACAAGAAATTAATGTATATTTCTAAAGCTCAATGCATTTTGCATTCAAGGACACAGAAAAGACTTCTCTATGGAGAGAAGGGAGAATTAAAGACATAAAGGCTAATAGCAACAGCTGAATATTATTTCCATGAATGGTTTTATACCTAGACTAAATGTGACTGCTTTAAACAGAGGGAAGTGAGCAAGCATCTCTCCTGAAAGTGATTATGCTTTTATTTATTGCTGCTGCATTGCTAGGGTGGGAGGTAAAGGTAGGTTTCGTGGGGATTACCCTTCGGTTGCCTGCTCTAGGGCTGTCATTGCTGCTTGGTGTCAGAGATGGCTGCCTGGGCTGCAGGAGCACAGGTACCTGTCCTGGAGAGCAGCCTGGAGGCACCTCACCATCACCCACCACAGTGCTCGGTCCTCTTTACTGTCAGAAATGACCCTTCTTGCTCTGCACTTACCATTAGTCTCTCAAGGAACTTTGACGGGGCCCAGGCTTACTCCAAAAGAGATAAAAGTGAAAAGGTCGCACCTCTGGGTCAAAGGCTAAAAGGCAGATAAAACACCCTGCCTGCAGAAGCAAACTCTGAGGAAAATCAAACCAGTTCCTAAGAAAGGGTAGCTTGTAGGCTGAGCTCCAGTGGGAGGACACAGTTGCCCTTCTTTTAGCAACTTCTCCTTCCCTTTTTTTCTCCAGTATGGGTTAACAAAATATATTTAAGCACAAAACAAAATAAACTCAACTGAAAAACCCAGCCTGCCTCTGCTCCAATGGCTGATTTAATGGAGACTTTTGCTCTGTAGGGTCATCTTTTCATCTTTGCTGAGGGCAGAGGAAAAAATACTTTTAAACACAGGAAAGACAAAATTTGGTATTAAATGTCTTCCTTTAACCAAATGGGCACAGATACTCTTCCGACTGGTGACTTAAAGAGGACTTGGAACAATTAACCAGAAAATGTCCGCTTTCTGTCAGGCAGGTTAAAAAAAGGGGGTAGTGGCAAGTTTTGGGAGGGAAGGATAAACCATGAAAAGCAAAAACACAGGTAATACAAAACATATGTAAATGAGGATCTAAGCGACCTCTTTAGAGTACTCAGCAAGAAATTTTTACGTTTCTATAAGCAGAAGAGGCAGCTTTGAGGCATCCCAGCTAAAATGAGCCAGATGCACATGCACGTGAACTTTTACATATTGGGCCACAGGCTGAGTGAAAAATTTTGTTCAGATCCCTTTGGAAATGAACAAAAGAAAACAAACATTTTCCTCCATTCTCTCAGGGGGATCAGAGTAACAAGGGTGGCTGAGGTTTGCGTGTGCCCCTGTGATGCGAGATCCCACAGCAGTTCCGCAGAGGTGAGAGCCCCCAGGCAGAACCTACAAATCTACTTTTGCACAGATGGTTCTAACATCAACATGATGAGATCAAATTTTGCAGTTTCCCTTCTTTTACTTCACATTTCTGCATTGTGCTGCTACAAACAGATAGAAGGCATTGCATGAGTTTTGGATGTTTTTTTGTGTTCACTGCTAAAGCCCAGCCTCACATAACCTGCTCCTCTTCTGTTTCATGCCCATGGGTGAAGGGCTCCCTTCTGATAAAAACTGTGAAGGTTTTGCCATTGACTTTGCTTCATTTCCAGAACTTCTTCCCTATTCCAGTTTTTCATTCAGTGGAATTTTAAACCTTCAAACTTCTCCACATTAGACCAACACAAGGAAGGATTTGGGAAAAACCATTTTCAGCTTAAGCAGAACAACTGCTGAACCATTAGAAACTCATGAGAGTTTATGAGGTCCCAGAGCACCAGAGAAATGTTGACATGCTGCATTATGCAGAAATGGGAAACTTTCAGAATGACAAACCAGTTTAACCTTGGCAAGATACTTGAATACACTATAAAGAAAATGCCTCATAGAAAATAGCAATAACTCTGATAAAAAGAACTGGTTAACTTGGATTTATGAAGAACTAAGAATGTCAAACCACAGTCTCTTCCACCAAGACAGAAAATGTTTCACTGTCTGGAAAAGGATCCATGGGTTCAATTTTGAGTTTAATACTGCGTTTCCCTGTTTAGAACATAAGTTTTAAACAGAAGTTCTCCAAAACAGGTGCCTAATTGGCTGAAAACCACAGCCAAGTGAGAGCACTCAGGACATTGGTATTGAGTAGGTTGGTTCACTACCAGAGCACTGCAGCTCTCCTGGGCTTTCACGGAACAGCTTTTCCTTCTAACCTGACTGAGTGTGTCATTCACAGCTGCATCTGAGAACAGTGGTTTAAGCAAGACATTAATAAAAGCACATTAGCCATCTCTGCTCCCTCCAGGTCTAAAGTTTGAGGTGATGAATCACACTCCTGGCTCTTATGGTATGTTCTGTGCATCTACGCCAGGTTTCAGAGTAGAGCTCCCAGGTGCCCAGCCTCCAGCTGAGCATTTCAAAACATATAGGCAGCCTTTGGGGTAGATACTGCCAGGCTATGGAGAATACATCCATGTTTCTCTGAAGTCCTGGAACAGAGAAATTTGCTCCACATAATAAGGAAGACTATAAAAGAGTAGGATGCAGAAGATCTATTCCCCTGATATGGGACTTCCAATGAAAAAATATATAATTTCAGATAAGAAAAAAACAAACAAACAAAAAAAACAACCAAACAAACAAAAAACAAAAAGAAAAGCACAGCTGCTTGTTAAAATATACTTTGCTGCTAACTTAATTGTTTGATCTTGCAAGACAAGTTTTATTTTTCAGGTGGTGAAACATTCAATCATATCTTTAACACATCTAGGATTAGCTAGCAAATAGTTCTGCACAGTCAAAACCTAGATATGAGTTTTGTCTCACAATGATCAAAATCATAATGCCAGGTAGAACTCCTAGTCTGGTGGCTGATTTGTGTAAATCATTACATTAAACGATAAGGCCTCTGGGATTCATTTTCAGGATACAGATGATCATTAAACCTCTTTTAGATCTTTTTAAGTTATTCTGAAGTAAAATCAATACTTAGATCAGCTCTGCTGCTGTTCTTCATTGAATGCACCCAGAAGACACAACCCTTTTCTCAAACAAGGGGAATCCTCACTCTGTTTTTAACTAAAAATTCTACAATCCAATTTTTGGAATATTGGACTCTTCCAGCAAAGCTCCTGAAATGAGTTCAGCAAACAGTTGCTCAACTCCCTCTTTCCCTCCCCTTTAATCTTGGGTGCTGACCTGGCCATTCATTCCATGTTTGCAGTGGTGAGCTCTGCAAACTGAGTTTCCATGGCAGCCCTAATCCATGAATAGGGCTGGCTCCATCGGTGGTCACTTAGGACAGGCTTTGTCCTCCCCATGTCCTGTCGCTGGCCGAATCAGAAGACAGAAAACAAGCGTCTTCAGTAAACATGACCTAATGAGATCCCTGACTTTGTGACAGGGGCCTGGAAAGGGGAACGTGTGGGGACGCCTGCCTCTTCTGGGATTTTCCACTGAGGTCTCCCAGCAGTTTCCTGCCTGTTTTTATAGACTGTCTTGTTTAAACTGCAATTTCTAGAAAAATTTTTCATTCTCCTTGTCTTTTTTAGATACAGATATAACTGAATGAACATGGCAAAAGCATGTCTGGCTTAGTGAGAGCTGTGTCCAATGTTCTCTTCTGCAGGTGCCAGGTTGTTCTCTCCCCAGAGATGCATCTGACCAACTCCTTGATCACAGGATCCCCACGGCATCCAGTGGATTTCCTGAGCAGATGCCCAGAGCAGGGCCCTGTGCTTTCAGTCTCTTCCTCCTTTGGGTGTTATGCACCAGGCTGATCCCCACTACAAACCCTTCCCCAGGCAGTGCTAGAAGCTACTTGCGGGGCTTGTACAAATGAACAAAAATTAAACCCTGCATGTTTCCACAATAATACATAACTTCTTTCATTTTTTGCTCAATAATCACTGTCAATTCATCTGGGCATTAACATGACTGCTTGTCAAACTCTCTAGGTGGATGACAGCCAAACTTTTCCAGAAGATTAGGCTTTCAAGTTGCTAAGACATTGGGAAAAAAAATGATAGCATATAAAAATACGCCTGAAATACACTGATGAAGACAAGTTGTGTATTTTAAGTATATGTTCCACACATTCTTTAAAATGCAACTTTTGCTTAGTTCCGCTAAGCTTTTTTTCCTTTGCTCCAGGGCATGAAAGTCTAGCTATCCATCTTCTTTTAACTCATTATGTAAGGCACAACACCAAAGGTAAACGTGCTGGGCACTGTGTACTTGCATCTGGCCTCTGTGAACTGTCAGCCGCTTCCGCAGGGCTGGATGGGACACAGGCCCTTGTTTAGGGTCTGGTTTCAACTGCTCGCCCTCACGTAACACAGAAGAGTTGTCACAAAAAAGCTGATCATTATCTCCACCTACTGCAAATACATTTCAGAGAATACAGACAGCTGAGTCCCACAGCCCTTACTTTGGGAAAACTCCCACCGCCTCCACGTATTTGATGTTTTACCCACAATTAGCAGCTACAGTCGATGTATTTACAGGAATTCCTCCGAAATTGAAAACACAGGCAGGCTAATGGGATATAGAAGAAAGAGAAAGGAAGTGACTTTGGCCATGGCATGCTTCCACCCCATGCAGCTGAGATTGGACAGCTAAAGGACCCCTGGCCCAGCGCCCTGTCAATTACCTTAATCCCAACCCAAATAGGAATGACACTAAACACTCCACAAAAATGCTTCCAAACATTGCCACGGGAAAAATGAAAAGCATTAACCCTGCCTTCCCAGGCACAGCTTCAGTGACGGACATCTTGCATTTTACATGGAGAAACATATGAACATAAAAGACATACCCTCCAGTGAAAACTTGCACAACCTCTCAGAGGGAACAGAATTAATTGTAGGGAATAATTACAGTTCTAAACAAGAATATTTATGACATTACATAAACACCATTAAAACAAACTGAAAGGCAATAATTTTGAGAAAGAGGAAAGGAGGAAGTGAGGCAGGGGGGATGAAAACCAATCAAAGTTTATAGTTGAAAAGATAAAAGTTCTCCTGTGTCAACCATCTTGAAAATTGTTGCTTCAGCCATCATTTGTCCCTTGTTTACTCCCCTTAATAAAACAGGGAAAGAATTTTGTTTATAAAGTTAGCCAATACTTGGAGCTTAAAGCACTTTTCTTAAAAAGGATCTTTCAAAAGCAACAAGAAATGTGGAAAATTTCTTTCCGAAACGTTTTAACTTTTCAAGAAAAAGCATTTCAAGTCATTATCATCTCAGCAGCCCTCTTTTCTTCCTCTCTCCCTTTTTTCCCTTTTTCCTGAGGCAGGGAATGATGAAGGGAAGAGGGAAATCTCCTCTTTTGTTGCTCAATGAAAAAAAATAGCACAACTGTATTTTTAAATCAATGAAAAACTGAAAGAATTGCAAAGAAAAGAATTTAGAGACTTTCTTTTGCAACATACTTGTAGCATTTTTCTAGCCAATTCTAGTTATTTAGAGCTGGGGTGAAATCTTCTTGTGTCTTTTACACTACAGCTTTCACTCTGAAAACCTTGGAGTTTGAAAATTGCCCTGGGCAGCTTCAGTTCAGGCTGAGCCTGCAAGACTTCTGCTGCCCCCCAGGAGACCAAAAGCTCTGATACCTGGCAGTCACTCAGGGAACCCAGAAATGGCCTGGCAGATCCTCTTCAGGAGGGATGCTCTTACACTCCCTTCAGTCTGGGTTAGATGTGTCCCTGGTGATAGCAGTGTCTACATGTACCACAGGAACATGAAAATGGTTTTGAACTGCTCTCTGAAAATAAAGCCTTTTGGTCAAAATGCCGTTTCCGTCATTTTTTATTCTGACTCAGGCACATTCCAGCATCAAGGATGGTAATCATCAGCACTCAGAGCCATAAGAAAAATATTTCTTTGCTTTACATTTCCTTCTTCCAAGAGCTGGCTTCTGGGAATTGCAACCAACCTTCTGCTGTACAGACTGCTGGCCCAAAAATGGGCATGGTGCTTTTGCAACCCAGGCAAGAAGCAGGGGACCTTGGTGGGCTGAGTGTGTGACTGTGATGGGGAGATGTCTGTGGACATTTCATGGGCTGGAATTCAAGATGAGGGAGCTGCTAGACATATATCTGCATTTGAAAGTTGGGTGCACCTTTGCAGGGGCAGCAGAAAATTTTGCAAATGGAGCACCGTGGCTTAGTAGTAGAATCTCCCTCCAGACGAGCATAAAAATGTGCTCTGCCGTCTGCAAGCTGCAGGATCAATATCAAGTCTGCGATTTGTACACAACTACTGCTATCTAATTGATACACATGGACAACAGATATGCTTTTGCAAATCAGCTGTGATTACCAGGATCCCTCACAGGACTCAATAAACAATGTCTGGCTTTAGGGCTGCAGAACACACACGGCTACGCAAACATCCCAAACAATTTTCCATTCTGCCACCCAGGCTTCATCAGCCAAAAGATTGTAAAAGAGCACATGACAACACAAACAGCTTGGGTTTAGCCAAAAGCCCAAAGCACAAAAACTCATCTAGCCCAGCATAGTCTGCATCCAATTCCCTGCCTGCATAGGGAAACATTTCACTTTCCAGGTTTATTCTTCCACACTCTTAGAAACAAGAAGAGACCAGATTTCCCCTCTTACCCATGCACTCTCCATCCTCCCCTTCATCTCCTCAGAACTCAAAGCACTTGGGTTTTGTGGCCAAATGTAGACAGTCAGATGGGAAATCACGTTGCACCTTTCTTCTCCACTTTCCCTGATGCCAGGCACTTCTCCACTACCCTGATTTACTCATCGAGGTGCTGAAGAGAGTTTTCTCTGCTAACTTCAGGAGTCAGGCAGCATTTCCTGAACCAGAATGATGGTTTAAGTAAGGTCCTTCCACTGACCTCCCCGTGACACCATGCTCATGAATAACCAGGTCTGTCGCTGCCCCTCATGCTTAATTTTCTCTGAGGAAATCTTCTGTTAAGGGGCAACAGTTTTCCATTTCAGTGTACAGCACTACCCAGCTGCTTGTTATTTCACTTGGCTGAGCCTGACAAGCTAATGGTATGTTTGATTTGCACTACCAGTTCCTGCTAGAGACATCATAACTTTTATTACAGACGTGGTTCTTGTTAGAGACTCAGTTGTCCGCAGACGTAAAAAAAAAAAAAAAAAAAAAAAAAAAAAAAAAAAAAAAAAAAAAAAGGCACACTTATTTCAGTCAACTTACTGGTTAACTCATTATTTGCAAGCACAGTGTTGGTATCTACCACACCATCTGATGCATTTCTTTTTAGCATATTTCACTGTTGTTTGTGTGGCAAATGGAGAGATTATTCTATCATTTCTTTTGATATGCATTTCCTTTACTGTCCTCAATCCTTTGAGGTCGATCATGTTTCTGACTGCTAGAACATTTGCTGTAAATTTTCTTAGAGACTGTGCAGCTAAATTCAGATCAGCAATTGCCACAGGGGAAAAAAAGAGGGGTACAGAGAGAGGATAAGCAAGGATAAGATAACTTCCCCTGAACTGGACATAGTTCAGGATAAATTTTCTACCTTGGTTTTCCTGCTCAGTGTGGATAAAGATATCAAGAGTGTCTACAGAATTTACACATCTGCACTATTTTTACACTGCCAAAAGTACTGTATGTGCTACATAAAATGAATGCATTACACTTTGCAAGAATAAAAAGAAAACTAAAAGGACTAAACTACCACAACCCTGCTTGTCTGCAAAATACTGAATCTATATTTAATGAGAAGACCAGTTGGGTTATGAAATTTTTTATCTCCATACCAGACATAGAGCATCCAGTCAGGACAGTGCAGTACCCTCCAAATTTTCCATCACACTGACTTGGAGCACCCTGATAGACATGTCTGTGTATCTCACACTCAGCAACCTAGATGGAAGGATCTCCAAACCTAAGATTGCTTATGAAAATTTTGGCTGCACTTCCCCTCTGTCTCAGTTTAGTCACCAGTAAAAAGAGGATGGTATTCACACATATCACCATGCTGCAGCCTCGTATAAAACATGCTTTGTTGAAATACGACATATACAAGCAAAAAATGAGTAGGCTTATACTGTTGGCTTTTCCTCAGAGCCAGAGTAGGTTTCCTATTTGCAGGACTGCCAGTGAAAGACATCTATTTGCAGTACTATCAGGGAGTGTTACTTTCTCATGCTGAATTTTCTCTAATAAAGGTCCTTTAAAGCCCCTGAACTCTTGATCCTCAAAACAGCCAGTCTGGGGAGCGTTTCTTCCAGTCTTTGAAGTTGCAGCACTCATAAAGCTGACCAGCGCTGTTTGTGGGTTTGTTTTCTTTCCATATCTCTCCTTTCCCTTTAAGACCAGACAGAAGATGACATTATTAGCAGGCTGCTCACAAGCACCTAGTAGTTTAGGGGAAGGCTTTTTATTTCTGCTTTCAAGCAGAGATGAAAGATTGTAAAAACCTCTCTTTCTTTTTTTCCTTAGGGAATTACAGCTCACAAAAGTTCTTATAACTCCCTACAGCAACTATTTTACTACTCAGGGAGGCTATTTACTAGGTCACTTTCTTCCTGCAGCAGGCCTCAGTGTTAATAAATGGTGTCTGTGAGTTACTTTATGCTCTTCATACTTTATTTTGATCTAGCTGTGTGTTTAAGGAGCTAAAGAGAGTGTGTCTTGATGAACTACTTACAGCAGAGCTTGCTCTAGGCCAAAATGCAGAGAGGGCTTTCTTCTGGGTTTTTTCTAAGTTTTTGTAGGTACATTGAAATCTGAAAAATGGGGCGAGCTGCCAAGGTTGTTCTGCAAGTCTGTTAGCTTCTGCTCACTCAGCATTAACATCTGTCTTCACTAAAGTGTTACTGGACCCCCGGTACACTGCACGGAGTGAGCTCCAGAGGCACTTATAGAAAGCAGAGCTCGGGGAGGGAGGGAGAGCCACAGCCCCCAGGCCCCCAGCTAATAGCACTTTCCAAGTAAAATTAAGGCACAGCTTTACCCCAGAATGCTCTGTCCCAGATCTGTGTGCCAGTGAGCCTTAATATCAAAAACAAGCATGAGGGAGAGATGGAGAGATTGTAACAAGGAGACCCTGTGCCTGGATTCTGCCTCTCAGCCTTTCACCCCATTCAGAAGGTATCACAAAATACAGCAAAGATTTTTTTTTCTCTTTCCAAAGAAGTCAGATGATTTTATTATACAGTTCAAACTAAAAGTGCAACATCCCAGGGGGTGGGTTATGCTTAAGACCTCGAAGGAGGCACACAGTTATTACAACACCAAGCCATCACTAATGCACCCAAAGCAAGGCAGTACCACATGCCTCCCTGGTGAGGTTGCACAATATCTTTGTACCTAATTAACGTCTGTGTTATCAAAGAAAGCAGTTCTGCACACACGTAAAGTACAGGAGTCTTACCCAGCCCCTTTCAGGTTCTATCAGGGAAAAGAGGGGGAGGAATTACACAAATGCCCCGTGACACTTGGTTTGATATCTCACATGAGACTTGGATGCACTCACTGGAGCTATGCTCATGGGTAACACCCAGCAAGCCAGTGAATTCAGGGTCACATCCCTGAATTCACAGAGCATCCTGCTCTGCAATGTGTGCAAAATCACACAAGTTAACAGCATGTGGTAAGCAGCAGTGCACCTCTGATGGCACATCAGCACATGCACCATCCCATTTTACAAATGAAGGTCCACCTTTCCATGAGCTGACAAATTTCTAGATTTTTCTGTGTTCTGTGTGCTTACATGCCTGCCACACAACTGGCAGTGCCTGGATTTGTGGATTTATTGGCTGTGACCAGACACAGGCTAAGTAAGTAAACAGATTAATATGTATTAACATACCACATTCGTTCAAAGTTCAGAACTTGTGCGCACATGTGAAGGTGGTATTTATCCATGGTTCTTAGCAAGGGAGCTGATTAAAAACAGGATCATGCAAAGCAAGCAGTGCAGTAAAAAGACAGCACTAAAACATTTTTTTGTAATTGAAATAGCCCGAATAATGGTTACCTGGTTTAATGGCTCATCAAACTATAGCTCTCACATAATCTTCAAGGGTTTGGTGGTTTTATGTTGTAACTTGTAGCTGATGCTGCAAGAAATGAGAGTTCTTATGAAATTATTCCTATATTGTTACCCAGAATAACAATGCCTAAGAGAAGTCATAATGTCTCATGTACAAAAGACAAAGGAAGAGAAAGGATAGTCCGACATTGGTCACATCCTAATGGAAAAGAGTCTCTAGAGTCAAGGACTTTTTACTATAGCACCTTTTTTTCCAAGATTTTGGCTTTTAGTCTTGAAACTTTTGGCTATTTTCTGTCTAAATATGGTGTGAGAGTAAGATAACTAAACTCCCATTTTGTAATAGCCATAAGAAGCTTCAGGTGTGTGTTAACACTGTCAGAGCTGTGGGTGTTAAGTACAGCAGTGTGAGCTGCCACCTTGTCCCCTTCCAGCGGGGCTGAACAGACCCCTCGGCTGGGCTCCCTGCAGGGGAGCTGCATTCACAGGGATGCATTGCCTAGGCTGAAAAAGAGGGTTTTCTAGTGTTTGCCCCGAAGAAAACTTCACTTTCTATCATATAATTTTCAGTCCAAAACTTTGGATGCATCAGGAATGAAACAGCTTTTACAGGACAGGATGTCCTGGTAGATTCCCGTCGCAGAGAGTGCCTCGCCCTCGGCTCCCAGCCTGGGGAAGAGGTATCTGTCCACCATGAGCCATCACTGAAACCCTGCTGCTGAGGGAGAAGAATCAATCTTCATCAGGAAATTGATAAAAAGGACTTTCTTGTCCAGAATGTTTGTAAACGTGATGCCTTAGGTTTTAACTTCAATATTTTTAAATCCTGTACTGCTTAGAGTGTAACTCTGAAGTTCCTTGTAGCCTGTAATTCCTTCTCTCTCGTACCGGGTAGACATAACAAAGCCTCTCCGGGCTTTGCCTTCAAGGACAACCAGGCTGTTTTTAGGCCCAAAATGTGTAAACTAAAGATTCTAAGGGGGGCAAGCTGAGGGGCGTTACATCGCTAAAACTGGGGCTTTAATTGGAGAATTAACCCTGATATGCAAATGGTCCAAACCTATAAAAGTGTGAAGAACTCGTGACCTGTCGTCCATCTTGGGGTCCAATTTTGGAAGCAGCCTCTGGCTCCCCCAGGGTGTACCTTGAAGGCCCTTCAAATAAATACCTATCTTTATTCCCTTACTCTTGTCTAGTCTCTGTTTCTAGGTGGCTGGAGGAGGCATCAAACGGATTTTTCCAGCAGCTGCTCAGCTGGTCTCCCACGGAGAAGGTCAGGAGAAAGCTACGTGATCAGAGGTGCAACCAGCCCAAGTGCTCTGGGATGTGATGATCAGATTTTCCATTTCAGATCTCTAAAAAAAACCCAAAACAGCCACTTGTTTTAGTGCCTAAATGGCAGCTTAGGTCACTTGATAATTTGCTACTTAAAATTTTACTAGGTGTGCTATGTGACACTTTTCAGGAGCTGTGATTAGGCTGTCCCTGTCCCCATCAAGCAGCTGTTCAACTGCACAGATTTTTACAGAATGGAAAACCTCACCATTAACACAGGCATTTTAAGCAGAGTATTTGCAGAATTTTTTCTGCTTCTCTTCTCAGTCCAAACCAGACTTTGCATCTCTTTTTTGGGGTTTAGGCCTGAATTTTTAAGGCAAATAAAGATTTAGGATGTATACTGTCAGGTCTCCTAAAGAGCTTAGCTACTCGAGAAGGAACCTAGCATCCTTTATTTCTCTCAGCCTGAGACTGACTTGACAGCAGCTTTTCTATATTTTGAAAGTATCTTTACAACCTAGAGGTCAATCAGTGTATCTTTCTCACAGTCCCCCAAAACATCAAACTATTATTATATGTGCTGGTTTTGCCTGGTATAGAGTTAATTTTTTTCACAATAGCTGGTATGGGGTTGTGGTTTGGATTTGTACTGAAAACAGTGTTGATGATACAGCAACATTTCTGTTGTTGCTGAGCAGGGTTTACACAGTGTCAAGTAATTTTCTGCTCCTCACTCCACCCCCCCCAGTGAGGAGGCTGAGGATGCACAGGGAATTAGGAGGGGACACAGCCAGGACAGCTGACCCCAACTGACCAAAGAAATATCCCATACCATATGACAGCGTGCTCAGCAAATAGAGCAGAGGGAAGAAGAAGGACGAGAGGAGATATTCAGAAGGATGGTGTTTGTCTTCCCAAGCCATCACTGAACAATGGATCCCTGCGTTCCAGGAGATGGCTGAACACCTGCTTCACCAGAATGATCTCTTTGTTTTTCTTTGCTTACATGTGGCTTTTGCTTTACCTATTGAGTGAAGCAAAGGGAGCAAGTGGCTGTGAGGGGCTGAGCTGCCAGATGGAGTTAAATCACCACAGTACAACACAGAACTAACTCAACAAAGAGATGGAGGAAAACACAGCTTGGATGGTCTCAAGCACTTCCTGGGGCTCTGAGAGGACCTGAAGCCGGGTGAGAATTTAAAAGCCGGTCTCTCACCTCCTGGAAAGCATGCCCTGTGCTGTTTTCCATGCAAAGTCTGAGGCACCAAGTATGCTCTGAGCCTGCCAGCTGGCTTACACACCACATGCAAGGTATGTCAGTGGCAGGTAGGAAAAAGCTTATCTGCAGCTCCCTGCAGCCTGGTGGTGGCTGGAGCAGGGTGAGGTGCCAGTGGAAATGGAGGTGCTGTGGAGGATTTAGGCATCTACAGGACTGGACAAAGCTGAAAATGGTTTCTCTAGGATCTGACTGTTGAATTGAAACACTTGAGGGGGAGCTCAGGTGTTCATGGTGAATCTAGCCTTTACCAAGCCCAAATCCTAGACCAGTGAAAATGCAGGCCAATGTAGCTTCTGACTGAAGTATCATTTGGAAATATGCAGAGTTTTGTTGTGACTCCATAAACAGCCTGTGACACCATGAGCACTTCTTGTCTGTCTTTTCCAATTAAGCACTTAAGAGTTTCCCAAGGTAAATATTAATACTTCAGAAAGGAAATACTAACATGCACAAAATCCTTTCCAACTTTTCTGCTTAAATAGCTATCATTTTTTAGTGAGGTCACAGCATCCAGTTTTCTATAATAAAAAATAAGCAGGATAAGTAGTTTTACTCCTGTCAAAACTTGAATGCAATTTTATGTTTTTCTTTGACTTACCCTATAAATATTTTTACTACAACATTCAAAGTTTATGAGATCTCTAAGACTTGTAAAGAGGTTGAGTAACTGGAAACCAAAGGCTAATACCTACCACAGGGACTTGGAGGTTTTTCTTAAGCAAGCTATTTATTAATGTTAACAAAGGGTATTTTACTGATGATCTGTTTAAAAAACTGAGTATTATTTTACCTTTCCATTCCAGTGTAAACAAATCCATGAGGAGGGACAAACATAGACCAACACCACAATGCCTGACAATGTTGATCTTTTCCCAGGTTACAATTTTCTGACATTACCCCTTGAGCTGAGCTTCTGCAGTTGCATCTCTGCTGAGTCTAAGTGTAGCTTGGGAGCTGCAAAAGTCAGCCTCACTGAACCAGAGGGAAGAACAGAATTAGCCTCTGGTTGTGGATGCCTTTGACAAGCTGTGTCCTTTTCCCTGTTCATGAGTCACTCACCGGGAGACTTTATCTTTCCTAATGCGTTTGCTATCTATAATTATGGTTGCAACAGTTATCCACCCTTACAGGAAAGCATTGCCATGCTTGAACATGCCCAGGAGGAGCTGTGTCACAGGCCAGGAGGTGGGAGATGATCTGCCCATATCCACCGTGGCCACAGGAGAACATGCGTGTTCCAGCTCATCTTCTGGCACAGCTGAGGAGAGCTCTGTGTCACTGCTTACTCGCTAGTCACTATTTCTGCTCCCAAACCATGATTTACTGACTAAAGATTAACTACTGAAAAAGGTTTGCGCAAGCAGGCAACCCAGCCTTTTGTGCAAACATTTGTGGATAGCCATTAAACTACTAACTTGAGCCCAACAGAACAAGAAGTCAAAATATTCACAAACTTTGGCTAAGTCCAGAGTCTGCCAGATCTGGCCATCGTGCCTCTGGCTGTCCTGCCTCCCAGCCACCTTCAGCATCTTAGGAAGAAACCATGCAAATGCACTCCTGAGGACAGCCCAGAACCACAGCTGCTCCAGACTGTTTTTAATCCTCCTTTCTTTACAGATTAAAGAATTAAGCCTTCATAGGGATTAAACCTTTCCCAGCTGTAAAGTTCAGCACTGGATTTATCACACAGTTACAGCTCCCTGCCTACCCACAGCTCCTGGGTAGATGGGGAGCTAAACATGACCAAACACTTAAAAAACGGGATGAGGTTCTTAACTGACCAAAAACCAGAAAAATAATCCAAACTGCCTCCCTATGTATGTATATACATGCAGTCAGCTCTTTTTGTAGGCATGTACCTTTGGGGTTTGTTATCGTCCTCTGTTATGCATCTTCTCAGCTGAAGGTTTACTTCATCTGTGTACAACACACACATCTGAGAGCTCCACTTTCATGAGCTGTTGCATGTTCAGTTTATGCTGTACAAGCCTAAATGATGCATGTGGATATTTCCTCATCTGCACAGCCTCCCAGAAGAACACCACAAATACCTTGTATAGATGTGTCAGCCTTTAATGGACTAGAAGACCTCCAACTTAATCTGAAATCAGCTGCTTATCCTGCCTAAGGATCTCACTACCTCAGCTGCACAGCAATCACAAACAGGTTTTCTATTTTTCTGGCTGGATGGTGCTGCATTACTTTGCAGATGCTCTTTGGAAAAAAAGAACTGGAAGGGATTTCAAGAGCACCACTTGTGCAGTGCTCAGATCAAGTGAAAATAGAGCTTCCATGGCTGGCTTGGATTAAATCTCTTTATAAAACTGCCCAGTACTGTGATTTTGCCTCTTTGAGTCAGTGTTTTGCCACCCAGATTATCGAAGAGAGATTCTCATCGTTCAACTCTTGGTTGCTAAACCTTGTTGTGTCTTTTAGTCAAGGATCATGTGAATCCAATCGTACAAATCCAAGGCCTGCCCTTTCTACCTTGGGAGCCTAGATATGAGATAGAAAGTGGGCCCTAATATTCTAAAATGAAAGAGCAGATTAAAACTACATATTTTAATAGACAAATATGTTATTTCAATTCACACTGGTTCTGTTTCACTGAATGGTCAGTGGAAAAGACAGCCAGAGCTATTCTAAAATGGTCTTTGTCACCAAGGAAAGTGTTTGGGACTCAGCCTTCATGCCATGCACTGATTTGCTCAGTGCAAATGCCATGACTGTAATAAGGGTAATGATTAATATGAGCACAGTGATGCCTGCATGTTTGTGGTCACGCAGTGGGTAGCTTTTGGCAGCAGCTTCCTGGAGGTTTTGATTCCACAGCAAACTGAGGAGCTAGAAGAGGAAAGGGAGCAGACCTTCATCTGGAATGTTTTTTCTTAGTGTGGCTTCCCATCCTAAGAGGAGTCTTTAACAGGGATGAGATGCTGAGCCCTCTGGATGTGCCAGTCTTTCTCCAGTAGCTGTATAGGTATAGTTTATACCAGCTGCTTGAAAATAGATTAAGGAGTCAGAGAAAATTAACCCAGCCATTGATAAAATGCTAATTTCCTCCTTCCTTTTGGCATGGTAGTTCTCCTTTTCTTCTGAGGTTTCCTTCAGGACAGGAGAACACTTTGAAAACACTTCCCACTTTGTACAATCCTTGAAAAGGGAGCAGAGCACTTCGTTGTTAGGTGGCAGCATTCAGCCAGCGATTAATTGCCTCACCACACTTCCCACCTGTCCTCTTGCTCTTGGTGGTGTGAGCCCAGTGCCAATCTTTGGCACAGGAAGGTGGTTCGAACTCCAAAAGGCAATGAGAAGGTGAGAGGAGGAGCTGTATTGCTACTGAGCTAGTTGGTGTGAGCTGAGGCTAAAAGAGGGGCTTGTGGTGAGCAGTCTTGCCCTTCATGATCTGTGTCAAATAGGAGTGCTATTACTGCATTACATTTTCATCCGGTAGTTTGAATCAGCATAAAAACACATTATAATACTAATGTGATTCTGTGGTAATTGTTCTGCTACAATAACCATGCTTGACATGAAACACACTGAACTTTCTGGTTTCTGTGGTGCCCATTTCTTGAAGGGGATCATAATGAGGTGAGAGAGGAAAAAAATGGGAAATAACTCCGGAAAGAAAATTATCAAGATTATCCGGGTGACTGATAATTATGGGATTTGATATCATGGGGAAATTAGCATTTTAAAGATTGGCCAAGCAGAAAAAGAAAAGCTCTCTGATCTTTCCAAAATACACAGGCATTTCAGTGCACACTACCCTCTGCATTTGGATGGCAGTGCATCTTTATTGGTGCTGCTGTTTGTAGGCTGCCTGGGGTTTGCCTGCCCGTCCCCAGATCCCAAATACTTCCCCATGTTCTTCCTCGATTCACAGTCAGCAATGCCCTTTCCACTGACTGCCCTAAGGTGTGCACTATGATTTTGTGACTTTTCTGCAGACAGGACTGAACATGCCAGTTTTGGGAGAGAGCAACCAACTCCAGACTCTCAAAAAATGTCCACGTGGGGCTATTCTGTCAGCTGAGAATTCACTATTTTTTCTGTGTTTGCAAAGGAGCACTCCCTGGGTGCCTGCCACCATTCAAACAGAGATGACATCTGGTCAAGATGACCAAGTTGACCAGGTACAAAGAGAAGCTGACAGGTATGAAGCAACGTGGTGACGCAAGAGTGGGAGACCTGCCAAAAGAAAAATAGCAAAGTGCTCATAAACTGAAAACAAACATGTTCCCTGCAAAGGGAAGCTATTCCTGGTCAGGAATAGTCACTGCCTGACCAGGAGTAAAGCGAGGGTTTGTTCTAAGGTGCTTCATACACACTCTCCTCATATTATCTAGTGTAGTGCTACTGGCTAGACAGGCTGTCAGAATCTCCTTGTCTTTTGAACAGGGTCACTGAGTTTGTCCTGAACCTACTGACTTTCCTCTCTTATGGTGTATTTTTAGAAGTCTGATATGTGCCTGTTTTTCTCTGCATTTTACATCCAAAAGACTCAGATGATTTGCCTCAAACATTCCAAAAGAAAAAATAAATCTCCTGTGGTTTCACATTACATATGAAGTGTTTCAAGCCCAACACAGATTTGGAGGTTTATGTTTGGTGGCAAAGTTAGAAAGTATTTCAGTTCAAATATAGAATACAGTGCTCCCATAACCTCAACTCCAAATGCTGCTAATCCAAGTTTAGCTCCTGATGGACTCCATCCACAAAGTGAGCTAAATACCTAGCTGTTGCCTAAGTACTACTTTAGGTGGCAAAGTCCAAAATTTAGACTTTCAAAGCTCTCACTCTACACATCACAAATATCAGAGAGAAAAATGCTCTGCAAGCATAAATATAAATTTTCTGGGCACGCATCCCTGATCATCCCAGTTTCTGCTTCTCAAACTGTGCCCTTCATATACAGCAAAGGAGCTAACCTTGCCCTGAAAGAGGCTTTGGATGCCATTTTTCCCTCCCTTGTATCCTAGTATCTGGAATGCCATTTTCTAGAGTCAAACACTGTCTTGTCTATTCAGTCTAAACCAGGTGTCTATAAGAAAGGCCTACCCAGGAAATGTTCCTGAGCATTTTCACAGAAAGTGTCTGAAATGGGTTCAAGTCCCTTCAGGTTGGTTTGGAGTTTGAGCCAAGGTGTCTGGCACAGCTGATGAGTGCTGACACAATGTGGAACCAGCACTGAGGATGCAGGGAGGTCATGGTGGGAAGGAGGATGATAAATGAATAATTCCTCTCCTTGTATCTCCAAATATCATACATATTTGTTCCCACTGGCCTTTCAGCATCACTGTATCACATTCTGAGATATCTTACATTTTAGATATTGTAATTTAGTGAAGAAGAAATAACCTGGATTCACCTGAAGGAGGATCTTTTATCTGGAGGAGAGGAAGTGAAAACATGGATTCTTTTGTCCTCAGTAAAAGTGTTCAAACTCAGTGAGGGATCCAAGAAAAAGAAATGAGTGTTGACTTGCTTGTTATTTTGCCTACATCTGGGTATTTCCTGTGTTACCAAAATAACAAAATTAATTTAATTTCATAGATTTCAGAGTTTCCTTGTATCCCTTTAACCCTCCTCGCCTGTGTTTGTGCAACTGAGCAGCAACATCTGATTTCAGATTGTCCATAAGGCTGGTGCTCCAGCAACAGGGATGTTTAAGCTATTATCTGTACTGGTGAGGAGAAGAGTAAAGCCAGTATGTGGATGCATAGCTTTAGGAGAGTTCTTTCTACCAGGCTGAGCATTATCTATTTCCACGGGTGATCACGCATCCCCTGCTCACTGGGTAGCAGCATTGCCTCCTCTCTGGCACATTTCCAAATTGCAGGAAGTCTAGTGCTGGTTTGCAGAACTGACACTATTTTACTCTGCTGTCTAAGATCTCCAGATCTCATACTGACACCCACAGAGAATTTGACACCAGTTTGAAGAGAGAGTCAAAAAAATTAGTGCTTGAATTGTAATAATATTCACTGAACTCCTTTCAGAGTCAAAAAATAATCTATTAGGCTATATTCCTGCCAGGTTTTTAGCATTCATATAACTCAGGCATAGACTCCAACAGCAAATAGAATAATAATATCCAGAACACAAGTTTGGCTTCCATTTCCAATTGACATGCAAGAAAGGTCAAGTCCTGCTTCCCCTGAACTCAATGTGAAAATCCTAATTAACTTCAGAAAAGAGCAGAGTGGGCCCCAAAGAGTTAACAGTAGTAGGATATAAACCAGAAATTAAATAAACTCTTAATCAAAAAATTATGTCTTACAGCCAGAGAAACTTCTCTGGAGTTGTACAGTTTAAAATAGGAGCAGAATTTCAGCCTCTAACATTCACTGATACCATTTCAGATGCAAATTTTGTGATCTTTTCAGTGCCAGACACAACACATTCCAGTATGCATAACATTTTAGTTACTTATCTTCTATGAGTTGCAGGGCATAATGTTTTTCTCTGTTTAGAAATAACTCAGCTCTGAGTCACCACTGAAAAACCCTGTTCTAAATTGGATTTCCCCTACGAACCTGGACTGTCTCAATTTGAAAAGCCCAGAGAAACCACAAAGCCTGCTCTACAGCCCGTAGTTTGTGTCTGCTGGAAGGAAAGAGCAGATCAAGGCCATGCAAAGGTGGGGGTATCCTGGGGATCCCTGGCCTGGCGGAGACAACTGCGCTGCATGGGAAGGGGCTGGAAACATATCCGTGCTCTCAAAGCCATCACTGTCATCCCTGCCTCCCGCCAAGCAGCAGTGCGTTTGCAGACTGAGACTCTTGTCATTGATTTCAAGGCAGTCAGGCTCCCACTGACTTTCAAAAAGCTCTTACTTTATCTCCCACCACGCCTGTGCTCAGCACCGCAGTGTGACACGTTATCCAGCCGGCACTGACAAGAGCAAGAAGGTCTGGGATACAAACCTGTGTTTCCTGGATGCTGCACAGCCTAGTCCTTCAGCTAAAGGACCACCACACAGGATTTATGCCAGTAAAGGACTTCACAGCTTTCTTTACTGTGTTTCACTTTCTAAGGGAAACATGCGGCAAAGACCTGGCCACAAACTACCCTATTGATGTTCTTTTAAATGGAGAATATTTCTACCAGTATGAGCAGTTTTCTCCATCAGCTTGCTCATGCCATAACTTTTGTGGCCACTAATCGGAAAATCCATGGGTTCAGATTTCACACCTTCACCACCACTTTCAAAACACTACCTTTGCAGGCAGAGGGACTGGAAAGGATTCAGGGAAAGCTTTGTACTAGTGCTGCCTCCTGTGATTCTTGAGGAAGCTGAGCAGGTTGAGGCTGCACTTGCTAAGGCAGAACTGAGACCGAGTTCCCCACAGCACCATAAAACTCCTGCAAAGCCTGGGAATAAAAAAATCCTCCATGACACAGCCCTTTCCCTGCCTATCATTTTACTTTAACTCTCTTGAAGCAAAGAATTTCTTCTTAGTGTTCCTAATGAGACTAACAGGCAGAGAATTGTAAATCCTTGATGTACTACTGTGGCAAAAGAACAGCAAATATACCTGAGGGGGAGCTAGGAGGGAAGAAAAGGAAGACATTCTAACTAGTATACACCAAGGCAAACCCAATTCAATTTGACAGGTTTCAGAACTCAAAAGATTGTATAGCATAGCTGTAAATAATATGCCAATAGAATGATTAAAGGAGAAGTATCAGGTTGTGTCTGCTCAACCTGAAAATTTTATTTTAAATAAACATTGTCTAAAATTTCAAAAGATATTCACAACTCTCATCTGGCAACTGAATAGGCCACAGTGTCACTGGCTAACTTAAGCAAGTAAAAGTGAAGGTCTTTGCACCTGCTTTTAAGAGTTAGAGATACATGATTGTACTCTTTCCATTTGGGCAGTGATTTACCATTGTGCCATTGCTTCCTTCAGCACTCTTCTTCTGCTTCTTTTTGAGAAGACAGTCTTGCACAATAATCATCTAATTCTTCATGGTGTTTTTCAAACTGTCAATCCCTTTGAAAGAAATTTTAAAGTTTTGAAACTTTTGAATTAATAATTCATACTTTCCCTTGGTAAAACATATATTCAATCCTGAATTTAAAGAAAAAAAATCTTTTATTGGGAGAATAATGCATAATTTTTACTAATTTTCAGCAGATCAAGTAAGCATTCATGATTATTAAGAATGTACTTCTGCTAATGACAGCTTGCACAGTTGGAAGTCTTAGCTTAGACAGAATTAAAACTTCTGAAAATTACATTCTATTGAGCATCAACAGAAAGATTTTGTACAACTATGCTGCAGAACATAGCTAAAAGCATCTCATAAGTCTGTGCTACGTCAAATTCCATTCTTCCTTTAACCACCCCTACAGTAAAACAGCAGCAGTACTCCAGGTGGGGTTTCACCAGAGCAGAGTAGAGAGGGAGACTCACCTCTCACGACCAGCTGACCACACTTCTTTTGATGCAGCTGGATATGGTTGGCTTTCTGGGCTGCAAGGACACATTCATGGGTCTTACTCAGTGTTTTATCCACCAACACCCCCAATTTTTCTCCACAGGGCTGCTTTCAATCCACTCACTGCCCTGCCTATATCCATGTTTAGGACTGCCCTGACCCAGGTTCCCATAAATCCATTTCTCCAGGCTATTAACATTTGCAAGCTTGGCTGTTCTTGAGGCTGGAGGAGATGAACCTTGCAAATCAACCACCTCTCCCAGACTCCTCTTCCTTACCTATGCATATATGCCAGGGGTGGACTCATCTCTGTCTTGTTTGTTTGCTTCGAGGTCTTTCCTCTCCAGTCCAACCTGGCACATTTCCTTGACATCCTGGCCTGGCACTTCTTTGTGAGTTGACATCTCCCTTTTCTGTCCTTCACTGTTTGAATGTCTCCTCAGGTTGGTCAGCCTATTGGCAAAGATGTTTTGCCCTGCTTGGTCGGGTGGATGTCAACTCTTCCTAGCAGTCTTCAATTCTCGGTCCCATGGCTGTATAAGCCAAATCCCTGCATCATCTGTGCAACCAGGTGCTGACCTCCATGATATGCTAAGCCCTTCACCCTCTGTGGCAGGATTAAGGAGAAACCCACCTGCTCCTTGGACCCTTGGCTCTTACCCCAGAGCCATGTAGTGACTCTTGTTATGCTTCACATAATTATTCAGGCCGAAAGAAAAAGGTGAAACGAATGAGTGCATTTTCTGAAGTTGTTCATATTTCAAAGGACGTGTGAGAGAAACAGAGACGGGAACATGGATTTCATTTTCTTTTCTGTACTCAAAGATTTGACATTTGAAGACTCTTCTATTAGGTTTGCAAATTTTCTGTTCTTGTAGCCCTCAAGGAAAAAAGAAAGAGAAATGTGAATCCACAATTTAAACAAAAAACATTCCCTTCCATTAGCATTTCTTTGATGGTCCTTTGGTTTATTGTTGTGCATTAACTTCTGTATAATCACATAATTGCTATAACATTCATATAAATAATGCATTTGGAAAAGAAGGTAAAGAGGGTGTCACATTCTATTCTCCAGTGATTTTAGTGGGACCCTCTGGCTTGACTTTAGTGCTAAAGCTGCTTTTTTTTTTTGGTCTCGGGATAGCTAAAGCTTGTTAACAAAGTTAAAGTAAACAGGGAAAATAAAAGCACTTCCATTTTATCATGACATAAATTTGATGGGTCAGCCATAAACCTCTAAGCTGAATTTACTCCATGGTGAAACTAATGTGTCTTGTCTTCGCTGTACTGGTACCTCAGGGGAGCTGATGTGTATTAGCTATCACTATCAGGAAAGACAAACAGCATTTGTAGCTCCCCCTCCTTCCCCAGGTCCTCTTGGGTTTTCCTTTTATGAAAGTTTCTGGTAAAAGCTTCTATGAAGTCACGGAACAGAGCTACCCATGTCTGCCAGCTGTTTTTTTGCACTACATGAAAATATTTCTCAAGTACAATCCTCTCTTCTCTCTCCTTTTCAAACACTTACAGTTTAAAAAAGCCAAACCCTTCAGCATTTGGCACAGTTTCAGCTACAAGATCTACAGCCAGTTTTGAAAACTGCAACTTATAATGAGCTAATTTTACAGTTAGAAAAAGGTTGTGTCATTTTGAAAGAGACAGATACAGCTGAAAGGAGACAACTGAATTGTGCACTGAAAGCACTGGGATTTTGCCCACATATTTGTGCCTGGATTTTACTGGGTTTTTGTAAGCAGGAGTTTCGAAGACTTTTCTTACAGATTTGGTGTGTTTGGACGTGTGTTCAGTTTTAGTCAGTTTTAGAGCATAAGTCCACAGAGACACATAGGAAGGAAGATGTATAAGAGGACAAGATTACATAACCATAGGTATGTGAGGTCTTTATTTTGTTGATTATGCTTGCAACCCTTACCAGTCCATTAGACACACAGGTAGGATCTCTCTTCATATCACCTTTCCAATGAATGCAAAAGGAGGAAATAGATTCACAAGATTAGTAAGATTAGCACTGGTAGGTTTCAGTGCTATCCTCATCCAGAAATTCACTGTCTGGTGGCAGATTGAGTGACTTTTTAATGATATATTAGACAAGGCTTCCCAACAGAGAAGGATAAAGCTATAACGAGATAGAGCAGCAAGTGACTCAGAAGTTAGGAAGATCCTGAGAAAGGGAAGCATTTACCATGAGGAGTGTTGGAGCGGAGAGCCAAAGGGCAAGAAGAGCTGGGATGCCACATGCAGGTGCCTGGATTTTCTCTACACCTGTCCTGCACCAGAGAGAGAAGACCAGTGAAACACTCTGATGACTCATTTAAGCATCCTGCACAGCCAGGGTTGTTCAGAAGGGTAGAATTGGGTGGCAGCAAAGGAAAGGCAGCTCTTGCATCTCTGTGCTTCACCCCACATCCCCAGCTTAATCCTTTTACACACCCCAAACTCTGCCTTTCCAACTGAATCACTTCACTCTGTTTCCAGCACATCAGGTTTCACTGAGGTCGCTGGGCAGCAGTGCTCTCTCTACCCCTGGTGAGTCTGGGGTGCTCAGAGGAGCTACTTGGTTGATAGAAGTTTTTTGGTCCTCAGGCGATTCTATGTGTCATGAGCACAGTAAAACATCTTTCTGCCTGCAGTCCAACACAGACAGTACTCCCACATGTCATACTGTACTGGGACACCAGCTCCTGAGAAACATCCTGAATATTTCAGAGCAAAAGAAAAATTCCCACTTTGAATGCAAAAAGTGGCCCACTTTTTTCATCCCTGGCCTTAAATGCTCTACTACTGCAACGAGACCAGAATCAACAGGTATTTATTTCTAAGGTTTCTTATTCTCCAAGCCTGCCTTTCAATAAATTCCAGCAACAGCTCCAGCTGTCACGGCTCACAGAGAATCAGAGTTTCTATATTCCTCATGAGACTTGTCCTAGATGAGATTAAGAATGATTAGCAGTAAGATGTAGGCAGATACCTGGACTCCCCTCTACATTACTGCTTCTACCACTACAACCAGTGGGTGGGTGGGAAAAACCTAACACAATTCCCTTGTGTATAGATAGCTTGGGAAGGCATATGTATAAATGGAGTACCTAAAATTTTCAAAGCTTCTTCAGTTTTCTACCTGTCTTTGTTGTCCAACTCATGGTATCACTAGTCTTTCTGTTTTTGTGAAAGCACAGTTGTGTCTGTCATCAGCTTTGGGTGATAAGATCAGATTTTGAACTTGGATGCAGACCACATGGTAATCCCCTGCTCTATAAAGAAAAGAAAGACAATAAAAAGCCCTCAGTACTGGTTTTGTTTCCTCTGAGCCTCATTAGGCACTTAGCCAGTGACTAGTCAGGTACAAAGGGGCAAGGACTCAGAAACAGGCCTCAGAGGTCCTGCCTTCCATCTGTGAGGAGTAAGTGTGAACCATAAGCCAAATTCATTTAGTTCCTTTTACATAATTGTCAGCTTTACTCAAAGCAGTTTCTTCTCCTTGGTTGCAAGGGAAGACAGTCAATTGTTGTTCTATTCACATCGTCACATAAACCCATCTGACAGGCATGACAGCAACTGCTTGCTAATTATGGAGCAAAATTTGCAGTGCAAGGTTTGTTGTGCCAACGGTCCCCAGAACAATCCTGGGATTGTTTTATGAGAAGATTGGGCAGTCAGGGTTGAGCACTTTTGCTTCAATTATCCCCATGTGCTGTCAGGGCTTGGAGCTGCTCTAGTGGAATGAAGAGAAGAAAATAAATGAGCTCTGCTCCAAGCCTGGGAGCAGTTGCTGAACCCTGAAGAGCTCAGTTGGTTGTATCTTTGTTAGTTGCTATTACAGATATTATTGCCTGGTAGTGGCACTGAATCTGAGGGCCCATTAGCACTTCCATGCTATGTCCAAGGATTTATAATTCCACTGCAGAGACTTGCAGAGACTTACTCTGGAGTGAAACTCAGCATGTGGTCCCAGCTAAACCCATCCCTCTAACTTTATCATTCACTGCTTTGGGTGACCTAATAAAGTTCAGATATTGCTGGCATTGGATGGAGCTGGTTTGCTGATTTTATCAAGAAGAGGAATTGATTTGTGAGCGAGAGGCAACTAACAGAAAAGTCCACCTCACTGGGATGGAATTAAAAAAATACTGAAGTATTAATTGCTTAATGTAGGAATCTGAATTATGTGCAGACACCTAAAGTGATTATTCTAAAAGAAGAAGTATAACCAGCTGGTCATAAATCAGAATTATCCTTTCCCAGAATATTCCAAAAGAAAACTAATTCCTACTGAAGTTATCGGGCTGCACCTTCTCAACTTCTTACATGACGTAAGTTTACAAAGCACCTTCATGAGCCTCGGCTGGTTATGTTACTCAAGAATTTCCTCTCTGTGAACCAAGTACAATTGTGAGTCTGCCATTTCCAACAGAGCTTCAGTGATAAATTGGAAAAATAAAGCCTGGACAGGGGCTTTGTTTGTCTCTTGCAGCCAGTAAGTTATTGTAGAACATGCCATCCCTTTGCAAAAACCAACAATCAAGGCCACTCCATGGGCTTTGTCGGATACATAATCTCCATGTCTGGCTAGCCCCAGAGTCAGCTCATCTGAGCCCTCTCCCACAACCACTCCTCCTCCCTCATCTACTCCTGTTCCCTCTCTACCCTCTGCAGCACTGATTAGGTCACAGCAGGACCAGTTCAGTTTACTATCCCAGCAGAAAGCTATTCCATCCTTCTGCTGAGTTGGTTTCCTAGCAGATGGCACATTGCATTAGCTCACCAGGCTGTCACACAAGCCATAACTGGAGGGCTCTCAACCACGGGCAACAGCATGAGCATGCCTTTTGTTTGGAGCAAGATACGAGATTCATTCCCTGAAACTTTTAACCACTTCCACTTGTCTCTACAGATTTGCAGCATGGATTTGGACTGCAGGGAAGGAGGACCTATGCCACAGGTTCACTAAAAGTTTACCTAGAACCCTCCAGAGTAGCAGCGGTGCAGCATAACTCTATAAAAGCAACAAATAATTCTCTCTGCTACAGCCTGTACAAACTCCTGAAGGAGATACTCCTTCATGGATGTGAAGCGTGTGACATGGGCCATCTTAACTATAGGCAGGCAGGATATTCTTCCCTGTCCCACAGAGATCATAGATGTTCCCACTGGAACGGTTTTGGGAAGATGGGAACAACTCTAGAAAATCTAAGGTTTCAACAAATTTGAATTTCATAGCAGAACTCTCTTTCTACCCACCCCCAAACCACCATATCCACAGACACAGCCTTCTCAGAAACATCTTCCAAAGCTCTGTGGTATTGATAGAATACAGGTGGGAGAGCAGAAAATAAATAAATAAAAGGTCCTGTGAGGAACACAAGTCTGCCATCCTAAAGGGATCTTGATTGCCACTGGAAGGGGCAGACCAGACCTTAGCTCCCCTCCCCTCCCTGCTCCTCTGGGTCTTCCACTCACCTCTGCCCTTTGTACACTGTGTTATGAGTGAGCAGAGAACCAGTCTGGCTGGGTCACAATCTTTTTGCTGTGTTCAGATCAGTTCACTGCAAGACCTACTACACCAGTGCCAAGGCACCACAGAACAGCCATCAGGCCTGAAGAACAGGGAGCTCTGACTTGTGCTTGTCAGATTAAAGCAACCAGAGAACTGCAGACCAGCTATTTACATGAGGTTAAAAGAAAGCAGTTAATTGTTCTTTAATCTGGACATCAGAAATATGATGAAAGGCAGTAGCTGGAATTTGGTTCAAATTCTGGTTGAAAGTAGGATTAGGTTCACTGCGGTGATGTAGTATTCTGCAATATGCAACTCATTCTCTCCCAGTTAATCAGCTGTACTTTGTAAGAAGTAGCTGAATATTAGGGGAATTCCTAATATTTTCTGGCCCATGAATGCTTAACCAGAAACAGTTACGGGAGCATCTGAAAATCCTGTGGTTAGGGCATATCTAAGAGATCATAACTCAAACCTCTACTCCAGGTGAGGTAGGAGAAGAGCTCCAACCTGGTCTCCCACACTCCCAATGGGGACATTTAAAAGTTACCAGCCATCAGGAAGGAAGAAGTAGGGTCTCTGTGTTGTACGATCACGCATGTTAAAATCAACTCCAGAGACAAGACAGGCAGGAAAACACATGGTATGCAGACCTACCAGAGTTTGGACATAAGTCTGAACAGCCTGTTGCTTATGATAAGAGGGCAAGTCTGTTTGGACCTTCTCTATTAGTAAAAACTGTAAATGTTGATAATTTTAGGAAGCAATGGATCGCTGCTCCGGAAGCACCAGCACATGCAGGTCTTAAGAATGTAACTGGCACTTCGTATACTGAAGTCCCCCACAGGAATCTGGCTAGAAATATATTTAGTGGCTTTTGTTTTCAAACATACAAACACAGAAAGTGTACAGCTGAGTATTTCAACAACGTACCTACAGCGGATGTGGACTGTGTGGGCTGGGGGGTCTTAAAGCAAAAGCCTGGATTCCTTTCTGAAAGGCACATTCCAGTTCAGCCAGAGGTTATAGGCATCATACAGAAATTCCTCAGCTAAGATCCGTGTTTTAATGCTGCAGGTCAAACCACCCTCATAATAGTACCTCTTGTCTTGTATAGATTATATGACATTTAAGAGGGGAAAGGGGGCACTCGAAGCTAAATCTCAGGATACTACAACGTCTGATGGTGTACAGGCCTGGCAAATGGATTTAGACACTCTTAACAAGAATACTTCAGTTTTCACTCAGCCTCTAACTGTTTTATTGCTGGTGTGAGGTAATTTCAGGGTTAGCTTTCCCCAAAAGCTGGCCCAAATAGGGATTTTCCCCATACAAGTTAAAATAATTTTTAACCTAGTCTAAACACATCCTGAGGTGCACACCAAGATAAACACACCATCACAGAAGACCACTGGGGTATTTCCCTAAGGGGTTTCCCAAGAAACTAGCAGAGCTATTGGGGTAACAGCCCTCTCCCCACACAGGGGCAGCTCTGGGATGTTTAGGGGAATGTGGTGAAATAGAACAGCTGGATCAGGTAGACTTGCTTAGCTCTAAGAGGAAGGTGTCCTTGCCAGCCTACCAGTATGGGGCTTCCCCTCCAATGTCAGTGAGGAGGGAGGATTTGAAGCAGGTGACAGGGAGATACTTTGTGGTTTTGCCAGGCAACCTCTGAGAGATCACCAGGGTAAGCAGGAGCTTAGAGGACCATGCCTAAAAAGGATACAAAGAGAAAATACGGTAACGGTAGTGCGTGATTTCAGGATATGAAATGGAGCTGAAAGACAGCATAGGGCAAAACAATAGACAGCCTTACAGGTGCAGACACGAACTTTGCTTTGCTCTGTCTCAGCTGGCATCTGCACCACCATCCAGAGAAGCGGCTACTATTTCTGAAGACAGCTAAGGTGTTTTGGTGTTGTCAAGCTCATACAGTGCTTCTGCAAAATACTGCAGCAATGCAGAGCACAGAACGAGACTGTGAGCTCAGCTGTCATCCCCAGGAAATGCTCCTGCATTTAGTTTGGCCCCGCTGTGCAAGTTCAAACACAGGGGCATTAGTGGTGCACACACAAACACGTGGTTTGGTTAAGAGGACAGCAGTATTTAGATGGGAGAGAAAGAGCACTTCAGAAAACAGCAGCATGACGCTGTCTCATTCTTTATGTATGTTTGCAGCAGTCAAGGCCACAAAGCTGGAGGCTGCAGTAACTGAGGCATGAAATGAAGCCTTGGGCAGAAGCTGAGTTGATAGCATGTCATAGGGCCCTTCTTCTGAGTTGTTTGAACAGCTTACAGTTTTCCTATAGTTATTGCTTATTCAGTGATTGTGGAATTATTTCCATGAGTAATTCTTGGCCCTATATCTTTTGCAAGCAGCTCAGTGCAGTCAGTTGATAGCTGAAATTCAAGACTGGTCAGTCCCTGTTCACATAGGTCACCTGTTCTGCTGCAGAGAAGAAATTGCTTCACAGCAGATCATGTCCCGGGGCTGCCAGTGTTTTGTCTCCTCACTCCCCAGGGACTAGAGCTCACAGGCTGGAGCAGCAGGACAAGCCTTTTGCTGTTCCCTGGCCACACAAGTGCCAGCATAGCATTTTACAAATGGGGGATGGAGTTTTCCTGCGTGCTTTTAGTAGCTTTTTCAAGCTTGCTCTTTGATTGAGGTGTCCAGACAGTCAATATGCTTTGAGCAGTACCAAGGAAGACAAGCACCACAGGATGCCAGCAGGACCCTGAGTCGTGACAGAACCCAGTGTCCCTGAGCAGGCTTAGGCAGCACTGGACAGGATCAGATGAGGTTCCAAACCGAAGTGAAAGGTTAACCACACTGTCAGCTTTCCAGGCTCAGCAGAGTGAACAGACACATGTGCGAGCTGCAAAATTTATCAAAGATAACAGAGCCTTAACGTGAGACACAGTAAAATAAGACCAATATGCCCAGACAGCAGATGCTGCTTTCAGGCCCCTTTCACAAAAAGCTGAATATTTTAAACAATGCTTCAAATATACCTGTGTTGTTAATTACAGCCCACATGCTGTACGAGGAGACAAATATAAGACCTGTGAGTTTCAGAGCAAGGACATCAGAAGGAAGAAAAAATTGATTCAGAGTGGAAAAATGGTACTATTAGACGATATAAATAGTGTGTTTGTTTCCCCAGCAGCTTTTCCAGCTTCTGTGCTTTGAAGTGTTTCATTTTGTAGTCTCAATTGCACCCTGAAACTCCAAAATTAAACCAAAAGCTCTTCCATCTTAATGAACTACAGGACTTAAAATTATAATTTTATTGCATTTCCTATCCTGGTGAGGTTAACTAGAGTCTGGAAAGTGCACATTGCCCATTAGGGATCATTAGGAAAGCATTTGGAAGTTACACAGCTTCCTTGGACTTTTACCATTAGTAGTTCCTTTTGTGGCCATTCAGAGGAAAAACAGGTTTTCTTAAGCAAATATAAAAGTGTTTGAATAAATATACCATCATGACAACTCTACTAGTACTCTAAGGATTTTCAAACCCTTCTCTTCCCCCTTCCTTCCTATGAGTCCTTCAAAACTTTATATACACTATTATGCAGGCTGTTGGTGGCTTCCTGGAAAGTGAGACCAAGACCAGTTGCATAAAAACATGGAAGAGACTAGCAGGCACCTGGGAAGACTGGAAATCTAGTTAACTTTGTCCTGTCATTCTATCCCATCTGCCTTTTCTTGCACAGCATCTACAGCTCATTCCTCTCTCCTCAGCTGGCACTGGGCTGGCTCCACGTACCACACTTGCGCTCTGCTCCGAGGGTGCTGAGTGACCCACTGTCACTGCCTGGCAGCCTCTGCCTGTTGAATTCAGCTCCTGTTGAGAGCTGCCTTGCCAAAACCCTTTCCACACTATGATGGAAACCAAGTTAGAAATAACTCAGGAGTTGGCAACATTTCTCAGAGCTTTCATTTTGTGAAGTGCTTTGCTGCCAAGCTATGTTATTCACATCTTCTTGGAGATCTGCAGGATGATTTTTTTAATGCTTTTTCCTCTGAGGTGGGGGATGAGAGATATAAAGTCTAACACTTGTAAAATCTATGTATTCCAATGTAAGAGTCAGCAAGCTAAGAAGTACAGTGATTAGGAAGTGGAGCTGTTATTAATCTTGTCATGTCCAGGTATGTGGGATGAGATTAACGCTTCTAGCAAGGTCATGTTCAGTGCTCCACTTTTCTATGGCTGCCCTGCCTGGCATTTTCGATCACCAAGCAGGAACAAAGTTGCAGTCTGCGTGTTTATCACACAAGGTGCCGCTTTGCTGTAGGTAAATGCAAGGCAAAGAGCCCAGGTCCCCAGCCTAGTGTCCACAATGGCCAGAGAGCATGGGCAACATCCACATCTCCTTCACTCTCTGTAACCTAGAAAGCAAATTCTGCAGCACAGGTTTCTGAAAAATCATAACCAGTGACAGGGAGAGCTAGAACCCACTGTGGGTCTTGCACAGCAAAACAAAGCACAGCATAGTTCGCCCCCAAGAAGCTTTCAACAGGAAAGAATCAGCACATGAGAAGGTCTGTATCACCCAAAAGCAAGATCAAAAGTCAATCCATGATTACATGGTCAAAGCCAAAGCTTTGTAAAGAATACAAAGTGTTCCTTTTCCTCAAGGTCAGAGAATAGTGGAGTAGAGTCGATGGAGAGTCTCCTGAAATGCTTCACGATTCTGGGGGAGACACCACCACAGGTAGCAATCAGGCTGCCATCAATCATTTTGTTGTGTCAGTGCTGGCCTGAGAAACATGGACTGCTTCAGATCAGAGGGTAAAGCAGACAGTTGGAAACCTATTTTAGAAATGCATATATAAAAATCTCTTCCACTGATTGTTTATCCATTAATCCCTGGCCAAAAAGCATTTTCAGCAAGAGGCTGTCAGATGTGGTGCTTAGGGACATGGTTTATGGGTGGATTTGACAGTGCTGGGTTAACGGTTGGACTCAATGATCTTAAAGGTCTTTTCCAACCTAAATGACTCTGTGATTTTATTTTTTGAAAAAAGTCATATAAAACTTGTTCTCACAGAAAGTTAAAAAGTACATGGGGAGGGGAGGGGGAGGAGGCAGGCGGGCTTGGAGATCTGGTCTGGTCTTCACAATCTACAGCTATGTGTGGGCAGTGGAAAAATACTACTGAACAACTAATTACCAAAAGCAGTCGGTAACAAAATCCCGATTTAAATATTTGCAGGAGGTAGACAGAAAGGTGCCAGCCTGAAGCTTGTAATTACTTTTATTTCTGGCAAGAATCAGATATACTTCTAATAATAACTATGGGCACAAAGAATTAGTCAGAAAAGCAGGGGATACTTATTCCCAGCTGGAGGGGAGAACACAGTAGGTAGGAAACGTCCTGATGCGGGTGCACAAAGGTAAAGGGTGGTAAGTACAGGGATGGGACTTGTGCAATGCAGTGGCACTGCCAAGGCAGCCCTGCCCTCGATTCCAGGGCAGGGAATGCTCCAGGGCACTTCTTTGCTCCTGGGGGTAGCAAGGCTGGCTGAAAACTTTCTGTAAGCGAGTTGACCATTTTCTTCCCTCTGACCTGAGCCTGCAAAGCTTGTGATGCTGATGAAGAGAGAAATGCATCATCCCTGAGGGACCATGGGGCCAGTCTGCAGCTGCAGCAGTGCTGCCTGACTATGGCTGGTGCCACTCAGGGTGGGTGACAATCCCTTTGCTGTGGTAGAAGGTTTCCCTCTCCCTCGGGAGCTCGGATCTGGATAGTGTGTTTCATCGCTATGACTCTTCCCAACTCATCCCTCATACAGCCCTGATTTCTGGATGAAGGATTTTCTAGCTTTGCTCATGAAGAGACTGGGTGGACTCTGGTTTGTGGCAGACTCTTACACCCCAGCCCAGCCATCAATGAGCACGGCAGAGTTTGAGTTCCCACTGCTGGCACTTCTGCTCAGAGACAACCCCATGTCTCTGGGCTGTCCCTCTTGGGTATGGTCTTTTCAAGGCACTCTGCTGGGGCCACATGCAGCATCTCCAGCCTCCCTGGCTGCCCTGTCCCTTTTTCAGTTGCTCTCCCAATGATACCAATGACATTTTTTGAGTCATTTCATTTTTCCACCACAACATTGTCCTGTCAGCTAATTAACATGGTAATTATACAGGGAGTACATATCAAAGCAAAACTGTCTTGGTACAGTAGTTTCCATATGCTGCTTACCCTGAGTGTCCCACAAGCCTCCTATTTCCCCATCCCCAGTCCCTTTTATTTCTGCAGTGTCCAACACAGCCACCTTGTTTGTGCTCAGCACACTTCCACATGCCATCGGCAACACCACCACCCTGCTCGCCATCAGCAGATCTCTACTTGATTGCTGAGGCGTTAAATAAGTCCCCTTGCACTGGCATATAAAATCTGTGACCACATTAGCCACACTGTCAAGTTTAGGAAAATCCAAACTGAGTTATGGTGGGGAAACAAGTTCTGAAAAAAGAGTCTGAATTAACTGGCACACTCACAGGCTTAGATTTGGTTTCCAAGGCCTTCCCAGCCCACATCTCTATCCCAACTGCACATTTTTTTCAATTGGGCTGTCTGTCCCTGCTCCTGCCAGCAGGAAGCCTCTGCAAGACATGAGGCTGGGTCTCCAGTGTGTTTTATGAGTATGAATGCTGTGATATCTTCCCCAGTCTACACCTGGAGCACAGATGCAACCCAACCAAAGTGACACATCCTTGGCTTCATCGGGACAAAGTAACTATTCTGCAATTCTGCAGAAGACCCACCTACAGAGGCAGCCAAACCAAGATATTTCACTCTTCTCCCATATTCCTTGTTTGGAAGTCTTGTACCAAGACTGGGCTTTTTCATTCCTTATTCAGTGAATATGTTTTGTGCTTACCAAAGACCCATGTTTACAACTCCAGCTAGCCACAGGTTGGAGTTACAAGTGGGTGAGTTACTGCACTGCTGGTTTTCCACATCCATCTTCTCAGACAGAGTCAGACTTATACCACACTTCTGCCAAAGGAAGTATCTCACAGAAGAGAGGAAAAGACAGAGCTGCTCTGGGCCCTCCACAGCTCCCCTTTCCCACTCCTGGGAAAGGACATTCCAGTTTTCCATACCTCTCTGCTATCGGCTCTCCTGAGCATGCAGTAGGTCCAGCCACTGGATTAGAATGAGCCTGGAGACTGTTTCAGGAACAGGCTGCTCTGAGCACCAGGTCCCAGCAGCTGAACACCTTCCTGACCACAGCACCTGCTGGCTGAGCCTCACTGGTTACCAGAAAATGGCCCAGGCGTGGGGAGGCAAAGTGTGAATCCATGAGCCCTGAACAAGTGTATGGAGCACAGACATGGGTAGGAAGTAGAGCAGGTGAACCTGTCAAAAGGCAGTGAGCTAAAGATTCCCCTTCCCAAAGTGCTGTGGACACTTCTGGAAGTCTGAACAACTTGTAGAGAGTCCCAGACTTCACTGTGAAAAACCCAACAGGTATCTTGGTTTTCCTCAGACATAAATATGGCTGCATGCATCAGAACCCAGCATGCCTGGATTCCATCCTTACATCCCCTTCCTGTTCTTCAAACACAAACCATCTTTCACTGCAATGCCTGACTGTGCAGTTTGCAACCATCTCTGGTATTCTTGTTATCCTGCATCTACTGTTAAAGGAAACACACAGCAAAATCTGCAGTCTAGTGCTTAGAGAGGCTCAGCATGAATGAAGTGAACACACTGTTTGAGCTTTATGGTCTTTGCAATCAACAGCTTAACCTTAAAGTTATTCATTTACATGACTGCTGGCAAAAGTCTCATCAGCTCTCCAAAACCAGTCACAAATTAGATTCAGTCCTACACAAGGAGCACACAAAGGACAGAGGAAGAAGTGTAATTAAGAGGAGCACAAAATTTACAGTGCAGTTAGATGATATAGTACAAAAGCCCCCTCCTTTCAAAGCTCGCTAAGACTCATAGGGACATCACTCTCTCCTCCCTTTGTATTTCAGCAGTCCTGGGTTAGACTTTGCAATCCTTTGACAATGACTACATTAGCAGTGAGTTTTGTTTAATTTAGCACCCCTTAAGGGCAAAGTTGCCAGTGGGGTGTAAGTAGTTCAGCATACACAAGTGTGCTTGGGGAAGATCTCATTTCATCAGGTTACCTTGAAAAGGCCTCATTTAAAACAACTAACTTTTCCTAAAGGTAATGGTCAGTATTTTTCCTCTAATATGTTAACATTTGACATGTGTTTTATTTAACATTAGATTCATATCCACTCTGAATTCCTTAAAAATCTTTGAACATATCTGCATTCACTTCATTTATTCCTTTGAAAGAACATATCACCTATCAGAAGGCTAAAACTAGCTGGCACAGCCCAGAGGGAAATTCTGCACAAGGGCAATAGCAGATACTATTTCAGGCTGCTTTCTGAGCTATGTTTCTGCAATTTGAAATGTCTAATGAGCTTATTTGATTGTATCCATGCCAACAAAGAGATATAAACAATTTTAATCACTGTTTCGCGTTGCTCTTGACCCCCCGCTTGGCTTCATTATTTTCCTTTTAGCCACATCAAGGCACAACACTCCAACTAAATCACTCGACCACTTGTTGAAGACCTGTCCACGTAATAAGATTTCTTTTTTATCGTCTCGTGTGGTTTTTTGCACTGCTGTTTCACAAGCAGCAGCCAAGCTGGGTGTTAGCTCAAAAGCAACAGCTAGGTAAGGAATTAAAGTCAATAGCTCTTGCTTGCTCCTTTATTTTCAGATAAATTTCTAAATTTGTTACCCTAAACTGATTAATGCCCAAAGACAGGGAGCAGGTTGCAGCTTCTGGTCTCCTGTTTTGTCACTAACGATGCTGGAGGAAGAACAGGACAGGGAAACAAAGAGAAAAGGAAGCGTTAACAGTTCAAGTCACAGTAAGTGTTGGCCTGCTTAAACTAATAATATCAGACAATTCTCTATAGTCTAAAACACCCACAGTCCTCCTACAGTGCTCCAAGCACTCCATGATCAGTGAACCATGTTTTAATGATACATTCTCTTGCAGAGCTTAAAGGTTTGAAATATTAAATCTTTTCTCTCATGCATGCTGACAGCAAATGAATCTGATGCCCATCTATTAATGAAGTTTGTCTGCCTCTTGATCATTATAATGAGGGCATTAGCTAGCATTACTTCCCCCCCCACTTTTTAAATATGGAAAAAAAAGAATGTCAAGGAGCTCACCAAATGTGACACATAACTACAAGTTCAAAAGGTCATTGAGGATTGAGGTCAGATAGCATGGAGAAAATCTTGCACCCTCCTAAAAAGTAGGTCATTTGTTTCAGTCCTGAATGGATGTAGGAAAAATTCTGAGGCAAATGTGCAACCTCTGTTCTGTAAAAGAAATAACTTAAGTTGTTTCCTTTTTAAAAATACCTTTTTTTTTTCTTTCCTTATTCTGAAGTGGTTCTTAATGGGTTATTGACATATTCTGGGAAAAGGATCACAGAACCATAGTATGCCTAATTTGTCTGACATCTAGATCTGTTGCCTCTTAAATACTGTAAGTGTCAGTGACTTCTAGAATTTTCTAAGGCATATGTTTTTCTTTCTATTTCTTTTTTGCTTGATTTCATCAGAGTGATCTGGGAGTCCCGGCTGGTTTTTTCGACTATGCAGTGAGAGCAGCATGGGGACAGAGGCACCTGCTCAGTGCCACAAGCCTTGCTCATGAGCACTCACTTCATCTACCCTTGAGTTCAAGGCACGAAAAACTGACACCTGACAGCCAGCTAACTTCATCCTAGACACGGCTTCTGTGGCTTTGAAGAAGTTCTGTGATATCTGTGCTGTCTTTTCCTTGCTGTAATTCAGGTTTCCCATACATCTGATCCAGCATAGGCTCGGAGAGCAGATTATTTCCTCTTCCCATTACCCAATTCTTCTCTTCTTGAGGCTGAATAACACTAATTGATTCAATCTTTCATCTAGCTAATTTTTTTAGACTTCATATCATTCTCCTTGCTCTTTTCCAGATGTCCCACATTGGCACACAGAACTGTCACTGAAGATTTACTGGTGCTGAGTGGAAATTTGTGGGTGTTTCAGGATATACACGTCAATGCACATCCTATAGCAGCATTTTCTTCCCTCCCCACAGCAGTACATCTCCAAGCTGAGGACCCTCAGTGACAATTGAGACTTTCCTGACTTAATGACCCTCTGTGAGTGGTAAAGCAGTTCTGATTCCTGCCTGGCAAGCGAGACATCGACTTTTTCAACTTTTTAAGAACATACAGAACTGCAAGATGCTGCATAAACTGATGATCACTGTTTCTGTACTCATCACTTTCTCCTCCCTCAGACAAAACTCTGTCAATATATAAAAGTTATTGTTCTTAATGAATACGCGTGGGACCCCAGTTGCAGAGCAGATTCCTCAGCTTCCTGGGCACTGCACATTCAAAATACCACGGTCATTTAAGATAGTTTCAAACTAAAATACTTTGTAACAACACATTAACGGTTAAGGGGAACTCCTCAACAGTTTTGCTGAGGGGGTTAATAAGAAATGGTTTTTCCCCAGTCACAAGTCTTGCAGCTGTAGTTACGATAGGATTGTGCCTGCAAAAGCCCCATTGTTAGACTTAATCTGCTGTTAAACTGCTTAATCGAGAGATTATTAACATTTCTGATTAAATACTTAGCTAAAGTGCAGAATGTAGTCTTGGGGCTTTGCTGTCTGGGCTTCTAGTTAACATCATAAGCGCCACAAGCACACTAAATAGCTCAGCAGTGTACAGGATTATTATCCTAATCCGATGTGAGAGCACAGGCACTCCCTCCCTGTGCTCCCTATACATTTCACCTTCATGGAAACACTGTAAGTACTTTTGCGGTCCAGCAACTCAAGTGGCAGAATAAACGCTGCCGTTGAGAGGCTGTTTCAAGGCAGGGCCCTAATCCTGAGCAGTGCTGAGCATCCATCCCTCCCACTGCAGGCTGTGGTGCTGTGCACTTGCCACCACTGAGGATCAGAGTTGGTGGCCTCGGCTGCGCTTTCAGGGAAAGTTGGTGGGAAGGGAGAGAAGAGGTGGAGATAACAGATGAATACTAAAGCAAACCAAAGAGTGAGGACAGACCTAGCACTATTTCCAAACATTTGCAGCCTTGAAGACCCAAAGAAGTTGATGTATTTCTGCTATCTTCCATTTCCACAGAGGAAAGGAACCCTTTCCTGTGCTAGGATGCTGCCATTTTTCAACAAGACTGAGCTAACTCTGGCATCAAGAAGAGAACAAGTTCTCCCTGGATTGGCTGTCACGCCGTGTCCACATAGCATCAACAGGGCCACTGAGAGTTTGCTATAGCAGGCATCTCATGTCAAAATTTTATATTATGTCTAGATTTTCAAAAATCTTAGACACTGACTTGCACAGCCCCCTCCTGGGAAAAAAGCAAACTATTAAGTTGCACATAAGTGAGATAGCTGCAGATTAAGGAAATGCATTTTGGTCCTTACCTGAGTAAGTTGGTTATCACAGAGTCATAGAATCACAGAATGATTTGGGTTGGAAGAGACCTTAGAGATCATCTAGTTCCAAACCCTCTGTCATGGGTAGAGATGCTACCCACTAGACCAGGTTGCTCACAGTCCCATGCAACCTGGCCTCAAACACTTCCAGGGATGGGGCATCCACAGCTTCTCTGGACAACCTGTTCCAGGTTATCCAGGCTTTGCCTCCAGCCACAGAAACAGAAATCCTCCGGAAAGAAGTTCATCCTTGACCTGCTCAGGTGCCTATTCCAGCTGGGTGGGATTGTCTTTCAAATGTGCCAGACTCCCTAACCTGAACACAAAGGCAGTCCAGAAAGGTAGTTTGGATGGTGCTTCTATGATGCTAAATTAAGTTCCAGTGAATCTCAGCTAACATCTCCCAAAAATCCTGCTGAGACAAGGCACAAACTATCTCACCCAAAATCATACCATGTGCAAGTGACAGTCAGCTTTGCATCTTGAGCCACTCTTTCCTGGATTTCATGGGAGTCTGTGACCTTGGTGTCACAGAATCATCCCTCGTAGCATTCAACTGGGAGAGCTTTCTTCTTCTTCAGCTCAAAACTTCCCAACCACAAGACATTTTCCAAGCCCAGAACAATCATAACCTCACCATTAGAAACAATGCAGCAGTGTTTCAAAATAAGCTCCAAGCACTCAAATCTGGACTAGAAAATACCTCCCAGAACAATGGTTTGCTGAACCCAGCTTGTGTTTTTTGAAAGCGGAGCTGCTTTTGAAATAATATAAAAATCAAAGTTCTATAGCTGGACTCTGGCTCACTCTTGCTTAGTCTCTTTCCTCAAGTCATCATTTGATTTCTAACATGTCCAGCTTAATGAAATTCTCTGCCTCATCCTATTTTGGTGTCACTTTATCATGATTCATCACAACAGATAAATAATTCTTCTTTCTGTGACTACAGATACATGGCAAAAAATAGCCTACCCCAGGCAAAGCAAGCAAAGTAAGTGGAGCCAAGTCAAACTGGAATGCCACAAGAGTATTAGCTAGATTAAACATTAACAATTACTTTTCTCCTTTTGATCACTGAAGTAGCAACAAAGTAGTAGAAGAAAAGCCTAAGATGTTGACATATGTTTTTATTATCTTTAGTCTTCTTTTTTGAAGTCTTGGGAACTGGCTCCACAAATACTTCCCAGGTCAAAGGCAGAGAATTATGCTGTTTGTTTCAGTGGTGAGGAGGCTGGGCAATTTTACTAATAAATACAGCTTGATTTATTCTTTCAAAATTAGCAGGGAACCAATCATTAAAAAACTCCAAGGAAAAAAATTAATTCAATTTTTTAAATTGCTAACTTTAGAACTAGGCAGATTAAAGAGATTCAGACATAAGTAGCACAACAATAGAAATCCAGCTAAGCTTTATTTTCCTTGCTTTTCTCATTTTTAGTCATTCCTGCCTATTTTGGTTTTTCCAGGACTCGGAACAGCTTTCCTCCAGCTTGTAGTGAGAAGTGTTTGCTCCTGTCACTTGCCTGACCAAGGGAAACACCAAAGAAATACCACGAGAAATCCATATCTTCATAAGATTTCCAGCTGCAATTTCCAGGCTCTAAAGGATGGAGTTTGCTAGGAAGTCCTGCATCTCTGAAAAGGATATGGAGCATATCTTAGCCCTTTCAGATTGGCCTGTAGTTAAGAAAGGGCTGGCCTGGAAGAAAAAGTCCTACACTGAAAAAAAAGTAAAATTAGTCAGTTTAAAAAGCCGCAGTATATCACTCACTGTTATTTTTCCTCACCTCTACCCCCTATTAGGATTTTTTGTACTTTGGGTGGTGAATTCTCTCTTTTTTGTTTAATTGAAAGCAATTCTACTCCTTATTTGCTTCTCTCTCTTGTTCCCTTGAGGCTTTGTTTTTCAAAACCCAAAGATTCTGCTATCACAGAGAAAGTAGCTTGAAAGATTTTTTCAGTGAATATTTCTGGTTCACTGAAATACGCAACTGTAATAGGAAAGTTCATCTATGGGTCTTAAGAGATACTCAGGGCATCCAATCCTTTCTCGTTTTGAGCTGAAAGAAAGGAAACAACTAACCTGAAGCAATTCCTAGTCCGAAACAATTTGCTACTGTGGAGTCTCCAGGCTGTAGAAAACACTGGAGTTCATGGAAGATGCTAATAAAACTACACTTGACCCATCTTAAGAGTGTTTCGATTCCCCCTATCTTTACTTTAAAAAGCCCAGTTAGCAGCAGGCTTGTATCAAGAAACACACCAATTTCTGCCTTTCTTTCCTTTTCCCCTTTTTGGGGTCTTGGGCTCCTCTGCCTCCTGGACTGCAGTAACTATCCCTGCTGGGTGCCAGCAAGGGGTGGGGGAAGCTTAGCTGGACTTTCCTGAGTCCCAGCGGATTTTCAGAAGCCTCGTTGTCCCATATGGGGTGCTGAAGAACTGATGCCTGAAGTGGCTACCTGGAAGCAGAGACTAGACAGGAATTAGAGAATAAAGGTGATATGTATTTGAAAGGCCTTCAAAGGTACACCCTGGGGAGCCCAGAGGCTACTGCCAAAATGGACCCCAAGATGGACAACAAGTCATGAGTTCTTCACACTTTTATAGGTTTGGTCCATTTACGTATCAGCATAAATTCCCCAATTAAAACTTTAGCTACTGAGGTAAGTTCTCTAAGCTCAGCCCCCCTTTCCAAGATGTTAGCTTACACATTTTGGGCCCAGGATGGCCTAGGTGTCCTTGGAGAGGAAACCCAGAGACTTTGTTGTGTCTGTCTTAGCATGAGAGAGCAGCAGCAGCAGGCTGTAAGACACTTCAGAGTTTTACAGTAAGCCATACAGAATTTGAAAATATAAAAATATAAAAGCTAAAACCCAAGGCATCACCCTCACATCCACACCTGAATCCCACTGTATGCCAATACAAACTCTAGTGTGAATGCTAGGCGCATGAAGATCCAAGACATATCTGAAGACACTAGCTGACAATTATGGGCAGTGTATGATCCATGCAAGCAATTAAGTATCTATCTGGTTATGCTGGATCCAACCATTAGTTTTCAATCAAATAATTTCCCCTTTTTTCATACTTTCCAGTGATTCAGTGTATTAATACCGCTTACACATTCTCTGCTTTCACTGCTCAGTGTGGGACATTGTCTTGCTAACAGTACTGATGGGTACAGCATGGACGGTTCCCAAGATGATCAACTACATAAATATATTTATATATGTTTTTCAGGATGAAAAAAAGGTGTTTTAAGTTATTTCAACCCATGGATCCAAATTTTTACAGAGTAACCACATACTGTAACACAACAAGTCTCTTAAAAACTGTGTTCCTAAGACCAGAGTGTTAGGGGAGTTGTCAAAAAGCAGCTGCAGCATCCCATTGCCACTGAATCTGGATGTCATTGACTCAAGGGTCATCTTGTCAGCATTACCAGATGGACTTTGCCTTGTTAAGGCTTGCTGACAGCCAGACCAGCAGCAACTCCCACGGGAGAACCAGTGACCACAGTCAGCGCAGGTCCCACCAGGCCGCGTTCCAGGCAGCATTCCCAGAGGCTCTGAAGGCACACTCTTGAATGCTGTCTTGAGACATGAACTTAACACAGGCACCTGCTTCCTCAGCAGAGGCCTGGATCTTGTATCAATACTAGGAGAGATTGAATCTGATTTATTAAGCTTTCTGCATTTAGTCCAACCATTTAAATTTGTAAATTCACTGCTACTTCTTGAGTTACCAAGCTTTTTTCCTTTACAAACTTACCAGAAGTGTAAAAATGCTACGCCAAGTCTACTTATCTCCCTTGACAAAACCATAAACACCTCTGAACCAGCACACACAGCCTTGCCAGCTGGGTGCTCCCTGTGCTAGAGCGGAACTAGGTCTGCTGCACAGGCATGTGTTCTAGTGCTGAACCTCCTTAGGAGAACAAGGGAACACTGGGCTCTAATCAAGAGGGAAGAGTGTAGCTACAAGCAGTTTAGGTAACTGAGTACTTTCTGGTGTTATGGGCTTAGCTCAGGTTTGGAGGAGACCTCAGACAAGAGATCAATCAAGAGATCAGTCTCCAGAGCTGCAATGATCTTTTGCCTTGTCAGGCAGTAAAACTGTTTTGCTTTTTCTCCCTCCCTTCCTCACAGGATTAACTCATGACTGATACAAAAGCAACAGGAAGCAAACTCTCCCTTTGAAAACTTTACTGTGAAAAAGTAGCCTGCTTCTATTTCCAAATGGGCTTTTATGCCAATTATGGGCCGATTTGCCATTGTAGTGATTTCACATTTGTTTATGCTGTGCTCCCATCACAAGTTTGTGCACAATACAATGCTGCGAGGGGTCGGGGGATAATCTGTGATCTATACAATAGAGACACAACAGTGTCCTGCAGCTGCAAGGCAAGGGTTCCATCCCTGCCTGGGCTGTTAGACATCACTTCAGGCTGTCCTGAGCCAAAATCGATGTCTCCTGGTAATGATTGGATTCCTGCAGATCTCGTCTGCCAAAAAATGTCACTGAATGTCTCACAAAGCAGGGCTACAGAAAAGGTACAACTCAAATCACAGTAATAACTGCTGAGAGTCCTCATTCTTCCTGCTGGAAAGCAAAAACTTTACTGTTTAAGGTTTGGGGCTTGGGGCTCACCAGCAGTGCTCTTAATATGAAATTAAAATTAAATCACTTAATGAAAGACGCTAAAATTTAGATATAAGAATTGGTTTGGCAAATCTTAGTGATGGAAAAATTAATATACAAAAAAGTCTGTGCAATTACTGGACTGAAACATGGGTACAGTTGTAAGTTCAGACCATCTCCAAACCATTCATGTTTGTGGAAATAGATGCTCACAAAGGAATGGTGGGAAGAAAAAGAAATGCATTTAGTAGCATTTATCTAACCCCACATTTAAACTGCCAGGGTGAACTAAGTGCCAAGTGGTCATCTTCTTAGTTTGATACATGCTCAGCTATCATGAATAAGATGGTTTTTAATACAAGTAAGGCCTGCCCAATCCACATTTGAGATGCTATAATGAGATAATATAGATTGTTTTGTTACATGGTCATATATGTGAGATGTAGACTCAAGATCTGCAAGACAGTTCATGAAATAAGCTCTTTCAACCAAATGAAGAATGGCTTCTCAAATAAGAGGGCATATTACTTTAAATTCACAGCAAAATAAGTATTTTGTAGCTCATTTTAGAATAGGGGATAATTTTCATTTTTAGATTCTCTTTATTGGTTTTCATAATTTCAAGGGAGTATGTTCAGAAACACTTTCAAAGGGCAAAAGTAAGGAAAGGAGCTGGCAATTGAATGTTTCACTATAGACCTCTATAGACCTGTGTAATAATTTAGAAAAGTAAGAAGAAAACACCTCTTCGAGTGACAGTGAACTTGAGGAAAATAACCAAGGATCACAACATAGCCAGAAGGAGAAATAGATATAAAAACGGTCATCAGTTTGACTATGTTAGAAAGAAATAGAATAATATGTTTATGTTTTCAAAAGAAGCATTTTTGCCTTCATAATTAAATTAGAGTTATCTTCAATTTGATTTTCCTGTCCGACTTCCAGCAGCATTTTAACTGTACATGTCCTGAATAAAAACACTGTCATAGGAAGTATCTGGTATTTTTTTGTGAAAAGAGAGTTGAATTTCTGGTTTGGGTTTTTTTTTTTTTAAGAATGGATATAAATGTTTCCATGTGTTGACATGTCCCTGCTAGCAGTTAACTGTATCCTACTGCTTCGCTGAGCACTGGAGGTTGTCTGGGGAGCTTTGCCATCACCAGAATGAGCAGCTCAGCAAGGGGCACCTCTTGCCTACTCACCTTCCCTCAGCAGACATTCCACCAGCTCCACGTGTTTATGGATGCAAAAGGCAGGAGTGCCAGTGCCAAACCCAAGCCAGAATCTTTCCAGTGAGTTCTAAAAGTTCAGACCACAGAGCGCTGGCACCAGTGCAGCTCTGCTTGTTGGATGTCCCTCTGAGATTTGATGAAACCAAGGAACAGCAGGGGAGAGAAAGAGAGAAAGAAGTGAGGAAAGAGAGAGGCTAGACGGAAAAAAAGGGGATGTGATGCAACACTCCCATGCTGGTGCCTGGGCCATGGAGCCAAGCCTGGCCACCAGCGTGGCTGGGGAAGGAGGTGACTGTGACCTCTCCTGCTGCTGAGCTCCTCTGAGGTGCCTGACCAGGGCTTTGATGGATAAACATCCACCGGTTAGGGCTGACCCTCCTGGTGGGTATGTGGTGAGCCCTCCCAGCCTGGCATTCCCATCATGACAAATTCTGAGCTCAGAAAACGCATGCCATGGACTGAAATGAGAGCTCCCTGCACGATGCCAGGCACTGGCTCTTTCATGTATCACCAAAGCTTCAGATTCAGCACAAAGGACACAGGAAGCATGATGACAACAATTCAAAGACTCTTCTGAGTTTTTGCCTACAGTCATCCTCGTGAGCTTCAAATTATCTGTAGTTTCAAAGCCCAGTATCTGTACTGCTGCGTCCCAGAGAAGACTCGACCCTTAATGATTATTGTGCCTTCTGTGTCCCTATTTAATTAGAATCCTGTTAACACCAAAACACCCAAAGTTCTTGGATGTTTTGAAGCTCTCACTGTTTTTCAAAACCAATCAGGGGCTTCTCTTTTCAACACTGCCTATTACAGTTCCTAATTCCCAGCTCTTCCCCACAGTGTGTGGGCTACAGCTTTTCCCTCTCTCTGTGGACAGCAGACTGGGACTCCAACTCCCTCAGAGGTTTACAGGGCTAGAGACTTGAAGGACAAGACTGGATAATTAAAACAGAGAAAGGTGAATATGTTCCTCCCTGAGGACAAGGCATGTTGGTTTTGAGCTGCTGAGTTTCAGACTGCACCAGCAGCAAATTCAGCTAATGCTGGCATGTCCAAAGGGGTACAGTGCTGCTGCTAAGTGCCTTCCTCAAGCAGCTCCAGCCATGGACCAGCACTGAAGGGACTGTTTGCACAGTGAAAGCCCACATATATTCACCCAGACCCTTCTCACCATCTTTCTAGCTCCTTTCTCTATCCGCTTCAGTCTGCAGCAGGTCTGATGCACCCTGCAGGGCGAAGCCAGGCCCGGTGAAGGGATGTTCTGGGGTAGTAGGGACAGGAAGCCCTTAGGGCAGTCCTCTCCATGCCATGGGCCCAGTGTCTGGCCTCAGCAGGGCAGAAACATTGCCTCTCTAATGAAGAAGTGGACCTGCCAGAACTGTCTGGGTGGCAAACAACAAAATTCAGCAGCAACTGTACAGAGAGAAAGTTTAGAAAGTGCAGAATCAACCCTGAGAAGGTTCCAAATAAGTTCTTGTGATAGTAGGAGGAAAACAAAATCTTACATCTACAAAGAGATATTTATACACCAGGGAGCACAGTAACTCCCTCTTTGCCTGCCAGCTCTCCTCACCAGCAGGCAGACGCTTCCCTCCCATGGGCAGAGATGTCTGGCCATTAAGCTTCCCATGCCCACACTGAGAACACTATCACCTCCCTTGCCTTCTCTCCCTCTTTGTTTCTTCCCTCTCCTTGCTTTTCATGACACATGCTATCTCTCATTCAGGGTTTTTTTTTTGTTATCAACATTTCCTTTTTCTGTTCTTTTCATTTTGTTCACTTGTTTCTTAATTTCTCCATAGTCTGGAAAAGCTAAAGGCACACAGTCAGTTCTGCCTCCAGTATGTACTTGAGGAGCCAAAAGTATGCAATGTAAATTAGCTTTAAAAGAAAATGTTATTTCATTAAGTAACATGGCTGTCTGCCACTCAGAAATGTCCTCTTGCAACATATCCTGGTGATCTCACAGACATGTATGTTACTCACTCTCAAAAACTGCATGACATATTTGAATAATGCCTGTTAAACATTTTTTAAAGAATAAGACACCTTAAACCATATTCTGTAACTTGAAATTGGACCAAAAAATAACCTCTGATTTGAAATTACTTACAATACAATTCCTTGCCAAAATGTGCATATTTTCTTAGTTTCTTTCTATCCACATCTTCTGTTTCAATATAAATTACTCAGCTGGGCATATTCAGTTCTTAAAACAGTTTTTCTTCTAAAGCATGAAAAGTACAAAAGACAAGGCACATGTTTTTTCTGAGCCTGTGGCATACTTGAGTGTTCAGTGGTAAGGGTACAGAAAGGAGCAGGTCACACAGGACCAAGCTGCCAGCGTGGGCTGTGACTGAGGGATGGCGACTGTTCTGCATAAGTTCCATGCTGGCTATAATGAACAGCTTCCTAGGAGCTGGGACACACTCCCCATGGAAGTGATCTCGGCATCAAGCTTGTCAGAGTTCAGGAGCTGTTTGGACAATGGTCTCAGGCACATGGTGTGATTTTTGGGGTTGTCCTCTGCAGATCCAGCAGCTGGACTCAATGATCCTGGTGGGTCGCTTACAACTCAGGATATTTTATGATTCTAGTTAAGCAAATATGAGATCAAGTAATAAAAAAGAGACCTTCTGGACATTTTCTGTCTCTCTCTCAAGGTCTCACTGCTGAGGGCTGTCAAAGGAGTTGCGTGGAGCAAGAGAAGGGTTTCACACAGCAGAAGAGTATAAAGCCAGTGTGTCATCCCAGGGCCTCCCTGGTGAGTCGTCCCTTGGAGAAAACATGTTCATCTCTGCCCTGAGCACCAGCACTGCCTCGCTGTCCCACTTTCCCCACTGGCCCATGGCATCCTCCAGCTCCTCATGCAGCCACAGGGCTCCACACCTGCCCAAACCTCTGGCTGTGAGGTGCCATACACATCCACGGAGGTTTTGTGTCTCCTGGAGCACAAGCTGAGTCTAACATGAGAGACCTTCTTGTATGTGTCCTAAGCTGGCTCCTGCTGTGCCCCACAGGTGGACGGTCATCCCTTCACAAGGCACCACCAAAGAAGAGGGGAATATGCCTGTCTCTGGGGATCCATGCCTCTCGTCACAGAGACTCCTCCTGCAAGCTTTCCCACGTGATTCAGAGAAGCAAGCATCTTTATTTGTGATGATGTGATGTCTCACTTTTGTATATTTGAAGGTCTGAGATATAAACTTTGTCATAGAAATCAAACCAGAAAATATGGTGTTGATTCTGCTGCTCCACTTGAAAGACTAGTGCATAGTGGGAAATGTGGCCTTGTTATCACCATTTTTGGAATTACCCTTAATTTTCAATGAACTAACTGCAATCAAGTGATGAGTTTACATCAACCCTCCCAAAGTCAGTAGAAAGATTTAGCTGGGTCCTGGATTTGTTTTGGATGAGCCATAGCAATCCTCTGGGTTATTTGTTTGCATCAACTGCTTACTCTTGGTGGTATGTGACTGCTGACGGCAGACACACGATGCTGCCATTGAACCCCAGCCAGTGCCCAAGCAGGGCTCTTTCCAAGGACATGTGTGTACTTGCAGAAACAGAGGGATGACAGATGAGAAGACTCTTGTGGTTTGTTTTTCCATGTAAACAAAAATGCTTTTTCATAAACACAACCAAGGATGCAGCGAGCTGCACTAGGGAAACAATCTTAGGAAAACTGCTCTTGGCTGCAAAGCTTATCCTCCTTCCCCAAAAACATTAATGAGCTGATACTTAGCACTCAATTCCCTGCATGCCATTAGAACTCTACCAGAGGGGGATGTGTTCAGAGATGCCCAGGACACTTCTCACAGACATTCCAACCACCAGCTGTAGACTTCTGATTTGAGCATACGTTAAAGCACCTACATTTGAGATCCTGATTTCTCTCTGGAGTCTAACAGAGAAAGGTTTGCTCCTTCAGAGACTACTTGTGTTAGATGTCTGCAGTTCGATCACACAAACAGTCCCTCACCCACCTTCAAATTCACTTTGGACAATACCGGAGAAGAGTTGTGCTTCACCCACAGCCAGCTATTACCCACACGGGAAAATGCAGGCTGTGCATGGAAGTTCTGCAAAGCCAAAGGGCTGTAAAACATCCCAGCAAGAGGACAAGGGACTCTGGGGCCTGGGGGAGAAAGAGAGAAATGTTAAATTAAATTTTAAATGGAATGTTCCTGGAGCCAGTTCCTGCAGTGCTGCAAAGCCTGAGTCCACACTCTCCAAGGCTACCTCCAGACACAGTTACTGGGAAATATCATGCTAGAAAGCTGGAGAAAATCCTCTTCAGACTGTTTATCTTGAACAGGCAGAAAGATGCTGGAGACTGGGGGCTGCCCTCAGTAGTGGCAGAGATGGGACTGGGGGCCATGGGTGGGCATTGCTGTGCAGATGAGCCCTTCTGTGTTTTCAGTGAGCATCTCTCGGCCCTTCTGCCCAACACAGGCTGCCTTTACTGGTCAGGTCAATGATTCAATAGCCCATTTATTGGGAATGTAGGACAGACACTTACCACATACCCTAAATATTCTCAATAGTTGGCATTTCTGAGACTCTGGCTCCTTTTTAACACCCCAAATCTCTTAGTAAAAGTTAGACCTCTATATCGGAAGTGAAGTTTTATACTTTCCACTAACATTTTATATAGCATTTTTATTACTGATTGTAGCACAGCACTTATGGTCTCATAGGCCCCCTTGCAGTTTGCAGCCTTAAAAATAGATATTTTTTGATGAGGGAAGAAAATGCTTATTAGGACATTTAAGCACTTTAAGGAAAAAAAGCCCAGTGTTTGCAGCTGGCTCCATTTACTGATTAGAGTTTCATTAACCACGGTAATAGTATTCCTGCTAGTAAATACTTGCTGGAGTATTTACTTTACAATGCTAAAACATTGCTAGAAAACAATACTCTCCTCTGTTTTCTCATTCCAATAAAGTTACCATAAGATTACAAAGGAGTCTGATTCCAGCGGAGGGCTACACTGGGGTTACACACAAATATACATCTACACACACAACCCCCTAGATTATCTCTATACATTATCTCATTCACGTGATTAGCAGCCATTATTTAACCAACTTTCTTCTTGTTTTTGTACAAACAGGAGGTCTGCCTATATAATTGAAACATTTTCTCCACAGGGCAAGTATTCCCATTTTCTAACTGGGAGAGTCAACATCTGACCCAGAACTAGAATTAAACATTTAAGTTTTAAAGAGTAGTAAGGAGTAAGGATAGAAGGTTTTGCATGAGCGAAAAGAAGTGCTGGGGAATAGGGATGAGGACCCTGGCAGGACAGGACAGGGACAGACAGCAGACAGTGGTTTCCAAGTCTAATTGTTTCCAGAAATTTTGCTTCTTTGTCCCATCCATCTCTTCATCTCCCCACACATCCATAGAGTCCCCAGGCAAAGCCTTTTCTGCCATCATAGCTCTGTTTTACGTCAGTACCTTGTTATCTCAAGGCTGGGTCCTTGTTCTCTTTAGTCCTTTTATTTTACATCCCTGAGAAATTTGTCTACAGTTAAGCCATCTGTCATCTCCTACAGACTTTTCCCTTTTGTAATTCACCTGTCATTCTCACATCTGCTAGAGATTGAGCAGAAAGGAAACAAGGTCTGAATGTCTCAGAAGCTTGCCCTATAAGACAAGAAAATAATATAAAATCGTGGTATGGTTTCACTGGAGCAAAAATTTAATCTGAGTATACATCTCTCTGGCGTTCTTACATCTCTTTCCAGGCTAAGGTTGTGTTTATCTGCACTTTGAAAGGAGTCCCTACCTTGGAGACAGTATCCCCCATTCACTGAAAAGCACAAAAAAATTATTCACAAAGATTACTTTTTACCAGAAAGTTACCTCTGCTTGACCCTGCTTTTCCACAGATGGAGCCCTACTCAAGCACTTTTTGCATTGATAACTGTATTTGATATCCATCAAGGAGGTGTTCAAAATTTGCAATGCTATCAAGGGTATCTGCAGGGATTGTTAAGTGTTTGGGGACTTAACAGCACTGACGCTTTCACTGACTGGGAAAAAAAAAAAAGTGTATCAATTTTAAAATACACCAATTTACAAAGAAAGTGCTTTGTTAGGGATTTTTCTTTAAAAGTCTTGCTGAGGTTTGTACTGGCAATAAACATGCACTGATGGACTGAATTAATTTCCCTGTGTGATCAAAACACATGATGTGTTTGATAATGGAATTACAGAACCCTCTGCTCTCATAAGGACGTTGCTGCAATCAAATATTCTCTTCTGAGTCTGGCACAGCTGACATATGAGCATGCACAGGAGGGAAGGAAAGGAGGAGGGTGAGATGCATTTACCTTGGGATGGGAAGGGAAGCCAGTGAAGGAGGCAGCTGCAACCACAGCAATGGAGGCTTGTAGGGGAAGGGTGACCCAGTCAGATGAACAAATGCAAGGAACGGGGAAGAAGGGAGGTTTGTGGGATTTGGCTGGCTGCACCAGCCTTGCTGCCGCCTTCACACCAGCAGCAATCCTTATTCTGAGGACATGACAGCAGGCACACAGGGGAAGAAGTCCGGGTCTCATTCTCACTGAGATAAGATGCAGCATCTGGTACAAGCAATAAAATTAAATGCAGCGACAAGAGCCTGTGTCTGTAGGTACTCAGTCAAGGTGTGCATGGTGACACCAGGCTGCAGCAGCTGGGCAGGAGCCAGGGTCCCAGCAGGTCCTTGTGGGACATCACCAGAAGAAGAGCTGCTGGCAGATGAGTGCTCCTACACCCTGTTGTCCCTCTGGCCACGCCCAAGCCAGTGAGCAAGCTGGTTCTGACGAGCCAGGGCATGATCCAGTGCTGCCTGACTCAGAATAAAAAGAAATACATTACTCAAGCAGATGTCCTGTTTTTGTCTTTCTCCTTCCATTTTCCCAGATGCAAACTGAGCCACAAGTGCAAGAGACAGAGGGGTTATTTGGCATCTGTGCCAGATGGACTCGCTGGCAATCAGTGACCCCCGAGTGAGTCCTGAGGCAGATCTGTGACATTTGGTCATTGCAGCTGCAGGGCCAAGGAACTGGTAAAGCTGTTTTGGTCAGCAGCAGGAGGAGCACCCAGCCTTTGGCACCACTGCAGTCCTCTGCCCCGTGGCAACACCTGTGCCCAGCCCCTACTCCAGGAGCATCCCTTGGCAGCACAGCTTCGTGAGGCGCTCTGGTACATTAATATTTTCCTATCGCGTTTTTATTGGTAAAAACGGACAAGCCTAAAAGCTTTCCACAACTTCTCAACTTACTGTTTTCAGGAAGACCTGACACATGGAAACTAATCAGCCAAATCACCATCCTTTGGTATTACCCACTGTAGCTGCATTCAAACATTTTCCACTCTAAGACCAGTCAATGATTTTCCTCTCCCACATGTGGAGAAAAGGACACTTTCAAAAAAGCCCAAGGAATGGTGAGAACAAAGTTTTTCAAAAACAGCAGGAACATCTGTGATTTCCAGCTCTTTTCAGTTTGATCCAGGTACATTGTCCTGGGGACTGTGACAGGGACAGATGGTAAGTCCTTTCTTCTTTGAATTTTATAGCCTATATTCATTTACCAAGCTGAGCCAACATTAAAATGTGTATTCATCTTCCGTTTATTGCACTGTACATCAGCACCTTGGGTTACGATGCTGTTTTTGTCAGTTTACTATTTTTGAAAGGGGGCAGACACACACATTTTAAAAGCCTCCTCCTCATTTAATCTCAGCCACTGACATGCCTTTGAAGATTTGGTTTTGAAGGGATGTGGTATCGGTGATCTTGACAAACATTTCAGTTTGCTCACTGCCATCCAGGGACTGTGCACACAAGTTTGCTTTTACTGTCTGCAGAAATACAAGCAGAACAGACTTACAGTAGGTATATAAACAAGAAGGTCACAAGGTTAATGTTTGACTCTAATCCTAATGACTTTTTTTGAGCCATGCACAAAGCATGACACCAGAAAGGATCCACTAACAAAGTAAAGATAAACAAGTACAAGAGCACAATCCTCTCCTTTGTACACCAGCTTCAGAAGTTGCACAAAGGTATTTAAAGTACAAGTAAAAATACCCTAGTTTTATAATAGACGTAACTTTATCCATTCCTTTCCATTATACATGCAATAAATTGCTCCAAGGTGCCAATAAATATCAGAGGAACTTGATGGTTTATAAATATTTTGAAAAAATAGAAACTATTGCTTAAACAATCACAGTATGGAGAAAATACTCTCCCACAAAATCTATTACACAAGGTTAACAAACCAGCAAGAAAAAGTTTCAAACCTATTCCTCCAACTTCTTATTCAGAACAATTCTTTCAAGCTGAGTTTCAGACAAAAATAATGAGGAAAGTTACTGAATGTGGTCTGAGTGAACACAAATGAAGTCAAGTGTTTACAGAAATGTTTGCAAGCTGTGACAAATACATTCTGGATTGTTTAGTTCTGTGCAAGGTGATTCGAAATACAGCAACTATATTATGGCTGTTAGAAAAGCTTTGTCAAAATAAAGCAATATTGCTAAGGGCTCTTGAGACACAGATAGCAGACCCAGGCCAGTAAACAAACCCCAAAAGAAGTGCACACATCTTACAAAAAGTACAAATGCCTCCAGCAAATCTATTCACATTTCTTTTCACAGAAAAACATAAAACCTTATCAGAAGACTGCTTCTGTGCCCAGAATATTTGTTCTGTTTTGGGACAGTTTACTTTGGCAACTTACTCAGCTTTGCATCTGTAATTAAATGATGAAGATGAGACAACGTGACTCTGGAGAGATCATAGAAAACTGCATCTTATCTGTTTGCCTTTTTATTTACAGAGCTCTTCATGTTTTGGCCTCCCTAATGCATTTTTCATTAAAGGAGAGCAAGCTTGACACACAACCTTCTCCCTCAGTGCACGCAGGAGCTGTGATCCAGAGGCAAAGTCAGTCAGTTTCTACCACCTCAGCTTCTTCCCATTAGCAGTTTTTAAGTGATTTCCTCTGCTCTGGACAATAGACATGTCTCCCAGTGCTGCCTTGCTCCATGATGGGAAAGACATTCAAGCCCACTCCTGGTTCTGCAGCAGTAAGACCCCAGTGAGTCTCTTAGTTCACATCTAGTTCAATATGAGCATGTATTACTTCCAGCATGGCACTACCCTGGTGTTCGGTATTGCCCCACTGAGGAAGACCCTGTAGAGCCCTGACAGTGTTTTACTGCCATGAGAGATGTCTCTGCTAATCGCCATCTGAAGGATTTGCCCAGAGTAACATATGAAATCCTGTGGAGGGGGATTTGAAATCTCATGGCAGCTGGAGATTTGGAGAGCTGGATGGTTCTCAAATTCTGATCAGAGGAGAGACCATGAACCTAATGCTGATGGTGGCACTGCCTCCTCCAGGGTGCTCTTAGGCCCAGAGGGATGGTGGACAGTTCACATGGTGACACATCCCAGAAGGCAGAGGCAGAGCCCTGCTGGCATGGGCCATGCCACAGCAAGGCAGCAGCAGAATCCTTCAGTTCCATCAGCAGACGGAGCGGGATTGAGCTCATCTAACATCTGAAGGGTGAGAGCTCAGCCTGCTGGGGTCGTCTTGGCTACCTCTGGGGACAGTGCAAGTGAGGACTCCAAGACAGTGGAGTAACCATCCACTGGAGTCACCAGTCTCCCTCCCCTGGAATGCATGGATAACGAGCTCCAAATTAACTGAGACTTAGTCACAGGGTGGATGTCTGTTTCTGGATGTGCCGCACTGAGCTCCTTTCACATGCTTCCTTCCATCCAAAATACCTGCCTAGAAGGACCAGTTTCTCTAGTGAATGATAAAGACAATCTGGGGTACCTAAATCATCTGTAAACTCCAACATGACACTTACTAAAACTAAATAAGGTGTATCCCACAATTAATGGTTTGCTACTCAGATGTTCTGGGGAAACCACCATGTAGTGCCTATGCATAGGTACCATGAGTAGGGGGTCATGGTCCTGCACCAGACGGAAAGAACTGCTCTGCAACCACCTTGTCCAAAGACTGGTGTGGAGGTGGCTGTGAGAAGACAGGAGACCACCATGGCTCTCAAGCCACAACCAATTCTGAATGAACCCCTCAGGCCCATACAAGTGATGAGTTTGGACTTCACCCAGTTTATTGGCATCAATGGAAGTTGATGTGAAGGCTTGGGCTGTGAAGAGAGGAGTGGTTTGATTTCTTATCCACCTAAATCAGCTCATGGTTGTGTGCAACACTTTATTACAGCAGTACTGTAAATTCCCTTCCAGCCAGGAGTCTTCGGCCTGAAGACTCTTTTTTTTTTCCGTCACTATTTCAGTATTCCCACTGCTGTTATCCTGACAAGAAGATTAGGAAATGTTCATATTTTCTGATCAGCAGCCTGGAAATTTATCAACACAAAATGCAACCTTCACAAGAGGAAACATCATCCCAAGTTGCAGAGAGACTTGAGGTACCCCTGCTGGGATGCAGAGGTGGGAAATCTGTTAGCAATAACAACTGCAACAGCAGGCCCATAAAACAAGCTTACCAGAGCCAGGACTCCCTGAAACACCAACCAGCTGGTTGGGCGCACATTTCAGAGTATCAATGACCTTTATAAAGACCCCCTCTTTGTGGTTCCCCCTTGGTGAGGGGATGAGCATGAGGCAGAAGGCTTAGGTTTACATGGGAAATCTGAAGAGCTGTTGCAGTTTTCTCCCCTCCTACCCCTCCTACCCCACCCCAGCCACCAGCACAGTGGTGGCAGTACACTCCCACCAGCCTCCCCTGCCCAAGGGATGGTGGCTGTCACCAGTCTTGGTGGAGCTACAGCGAGAGGCATCAATCTGATCAATACCAATGGGTCCTCTACACCCAAACTGCACTTCAAGTGCCTTCAAGTGCCCAGTGAGCAAAACCCCTTCCTGCCCTGGAATCACTGCTGAGTGCCCTTGCCTTTGCTCCTACAGGCTCAGCAGGGTATTCTGGCAGGAAAATATCAACTTAAATCCCAGAGTAAAAATGCCATAGAAAAGGAGCTAAAAGAACATAATTTCTGCTCTTCTGTACACAATTTTTTCCCGATTCCTGAGCATCAATGCTCTGAGACAGGCAGAGATACGTTTGAAAACTAACTCTTTAGGGATGGGAACTGAATAGCTCAAACATTCTTGTGACAAGGCAAAACTAAAAAAAAAGCAAAGGGTTTGTCTCCTTGCCATCATCAGCTAGGATGTGTCAAGAATTTGTTTCCATAGTGAAGAAAACTTGGCTGAAGCATTTTCAACCTGTAGAATAAATTAACTGGTTTTAAAACAAAATATAAACTTGTATCACAACTGACAGACAAGCTGTGTCAGACTGGCTTCCATTTGAAACTGAGCAAGTATCACCAGCATTCCCTCTGGATTCAAAGGATATGATACAGCTTCAGTCATATTCTTGGCTCTTTCTCTCCTCCTGTGAGTTCCCTCTGCCACACAATTATGGAAATCTGATTTTAAACTCATGCACTCAGATCTTTCCAAGTATGATAAATTTTGTATTAAATGAAAAACTTCTAGAGGTGCCAGGAGATGGTGTTTCAAGGCTCTTTAGCAAGAGGCAACCAAGTAAGACAGGCTAGGTCTCTGCACATTGGGGGAAAAAAAAAGACCAAGACACAAGATTTTCTAATGTGTCTCTCAAATTATGAAGTGCAGTGTAAACTTTATAGCCAGCCAATATACCTCATAACTGCCTAAAACTTTCTGAGAATACAAAAACTATATGTAGGTAGGCTAGAAATGCAAATTTTAAACATTTGCTAAAACTCTTCAATCCTCTTGAGTTGCTACTCTGTTTCTCTCTAAATAATTATCTTTCCCTGGTTGCTTGCAGACCTCAGGAACATCTTTCCACTAGCCTGGGAGCTGGATGAGGGACTCTATCAGCAAACACAGCACAGACTAAGAGATAGGACAGCATGTAGGTCAACTCAATGAATGTGCTGTTATTCAGACACATAAGCCAGAAAGGTCCTTGCCACTACTTACCTTGTGACACAGAGGCTCTAACTTGAATTTTAGTGGAGTAAGTGGCTGGAAAAGCCCAGGCAATGGTGTGGCCAAAGTCTTGGCATCTTGTGTAGGCTGGGAAAGGACTAGTGGTGTCCTGAAAAGAGCACCTCCTGGTTATACCAGGCTCAAAAGCCTCTAAGATGAATTTCTCTAAACAAACCATCTGGTTAGCCCCATACAACCACTTATTTTGCCCAATTTTAAACAGATTCAAATTGACAAACATTTTCCAGAGCTCTGACCTTTCCCAGTCTGCCCATCTCTGGCTTCTCCTCTAATTAACAAGTGTTTTCTCCGGAAAGATCTATTACACATCTATTCTAAGCAAAAACTAAACAGACAGACGCTGTTCCCATCCAGAGCACGCCACGGGGAGGGACCCATGAGATCTCTGGTGATAAACAGCAACCTGCAATCTGCTCCCATTTCCCCAAGGTCATCAGCAAAAGGGAGAGTTTGCTCCCCTCGTAAACTCTTCAGATGCTGCCAAGGCAGAACATAGACCTCAATATCCAGAGCAGCAGCCCCAGAGAGCACAGAAACAAAAATGCAAAGGGAGGATTGATTTTTTCCCAGTGATGTCAAAAAACCTTTGTATCCTGCTTCATGATGTGGCCGGGAAGCTCCTAAGAGGTTGAAGACTTTTCTTATCTTAGAAGAGAGATTGCAGATCAGCTTGTCGCAGGCTCTGGGTTCCTCATTTAAAACATGCAGCAAAGTCAGCTTTTGCTGTTTTCCTGAGAGTAATGTCCCTTCCCATTTCTCATTCCCACTCTGGTGCTGTATTGCACAGGCCCTGACTCTGTGCCAACACCACTCTTCCTGTGGTAAGATCAAATACAGATTAAGAAGATAAACCATCTTTTAAAAATGTAAGAAAAAAATTTTTTTTACTTTTAAAATCTGTATTTATTTTCAAATGGCTTCACAGTATAGCCATCGAAGGGGTGAGCCAGCACGTGTGGGGAGTTGCACAGGGCAGGACTGAGGGTAAAGAGGAGAGCAAGAGGTAGAAACAGTGTAGAGAGCACTTCCACCCGGCATTGGTTACAGTGAAACCAAAGCATCTCTGCCAAACAGCTTGGGTATGGCAAGTGCAAGGACGTCACTGTCAGGAGCTCCCTAGTGCGTGGCTGGGCTGGGTGAACATGAGCTGTGCTGCACAAATCCAGCATGCATGGGAATGGAAAAAAGCTCATGACCTGTGTGGTAGCTCTCCACCCACTCCTTAGCCAGGCTTTCAAAGGTGACATTGGACTGCCCTCAACATCTGTGCTCCCGTAGGACCATCTAGATGCACTGTGGCAGAGTGGAGACATTCAACACTTTGAAGAGTGGGATGGGATCAATTACAGGACAAGATGCTCAGAGCAGGAGGCTGCACGGAGATTGGACACTACTTCCACTCTTTTTCTGCCGTTCAAATATACCAGTCAATAGTCAGAAAAGGGACCCAAAACGTAAAACTGTGTGAAGCTCAAGATCAGGGTCCACAAAGAAGGGCACACAGCAGTGAATGGGTCCAATGTTTGCCAGTGATCTGAGCACAGTGCTAGAAGAGCAACCAGGAGTTAGTTATCAGAGCAATGGATACTCCAGATACTGTCAACAAAAGGATTCAGCCTGAAAGCCGGTGGGACCATTATTCATGTTAAGCTATTTCACAAACCATGGCGTTCCCAGAAAACCTGATACAGAGCAAAGCAGATAAGAAGGTGAAGAAAGTTTCCAGAGGTGATCCAAGAAAGCATGTGAAAAATGTCTGCATGAAAAAGAAGCACATGGGAAAGGGCACCGTTTGTAACAGTACTGGGAGCAGAAAATGCAACAGCAAAGTGGCTTTTTGAGCTGCAAGCTTCAACTTTGCAAGCTACATACAAGCTAAGAGGATATGTGCTGGCTGCAGATACACTCCCTCAAGCATTATCAGTTGCTTGACAAAGTACCTCCTAAATGTCATGGTCTGACAGACAAAGTCTTATCAGCTCACAAACAAAATGCATCAGGATTCACATGCGACTGCCATGCATGAGATGTTGTAGAAAATGTCTGTAGCCTAGGGAGGCCAAGGCAGCATATTCCTAAGCTCTGTCAGGAAGACCAGGCAAAGTCTCAGTGCGAGGTGGGTTTTGTTTGATGGCGTGGTGACCACATCACCAATAGAGAGCAACACTTTGCAGAGGGTACGAGGAAGCCAGATAGTGATTAAGACACCTCAGAAAAGAGCTGTCACTGAGAAGCTCTTACCCAGATGCAGTGGAATCAGTGAAGACACTAAACTTTACTGCAGATGTCAAAAACATATGGGCCAAGTCAGGCCCAGGTGAATGACTCAAGGAAGTTGTTCATCTGCAGCAATGTAGACACAGAAAGAAAATTAAATGTTCCTTACTGTCCTGAGCTGTCTGTGCTAACAGAAGCTACATCTAAACAGAGTATTATGGATATCCTGCCTTTCTTCACTTAGTACATGCCAGAGAAGAAAACACCAATTAGTGAAGTGGATCCAGACCATTTCTGATAAGTTAATTTCATTCCAGAGGAAGAAATAGCTGTGTCACTTTTAATTCCCAACCAAAATAAACCAAATGCATAAATAAAGCCTTTTCTGGTACCTTCGAAGCACAGGTCTTAACATTTCTTACAAGCACTGCTCCATCTCAAAAATGCCTTTGTGATGTATTACATGTGTGGGAGACAAAGCTCCAGAAGGGCAAATGAATTGCATGAAGCCTGTGGCAATATTGGTAAACGAGACAAGATACAATTTCTGTGTCCTACTTAATAAAAAGGAAGTCATTCGTCTTCTTTGACTGAGATATCCAGTTTCCTTTTCCAATCTATATATCAATAGATTCTTATTCTCTCTAGAGATTCCAGATTTTACTTACTGGGGCAAGTTAAAGGAATAGTTTGTGTTTTTATAGCTGTTTTTATAGAATGCTTAAGCATACCACATAAATTACTTCATAAACAGCACAATATCACAATGTAAACTTCATTAAGCTTTAGTAGAAGTTGTCAGCTAAATACATGATTAAGAAAATGGCAACCAACTTACTTCTTGGCTCTCATGCCTTAGAATTTGATTACTGTATGTACATAAAATTGCATGCACAGCCAAATATTGTACTTCAATATTTGTCCATAAAATGGATTTGAAATGCATGTAGGATGGTGCAGCTTTTGTCAGAGGAAGTTATTATCTATGATAAAAGCTATTATTGACATTAGAAATACAAACTAGACTATTCTGAGGGGAAATTTAATAAAAACAAAATAAATGTGGAAAGGAAAAGGGAGGTTAGCAGTATGGCAAAGCAAAGCCAGATGTAGCAGTAAATATCTGCCCAGAGGCAAACCTGGACTGCTACCTAACAGAGTGGCAGCACAGCTGGTTTGTTTTTTACACTGGACATGGTGGGTAGGCAGACAACAGGCAAGTATGCACTCAAGCTGAGAAAAAGCCAGGCTAACCTTACATTTCATTCTGACATGTATTATCTTAAAAATGAGAAGGGCCATTTTGTCAGGGAGCATTTGGGGTTTGGTTTTGTGTTTAAAACAAATGCTACTACCTACCTTTAATCTTAGCAATTGTCTCAGTTGCACAGGTGAGTAAGAAAGCAAGTGAGCCAGGAGCACTGAGTCAGTGGGAGCTTCTCTCCAAGGCCCAGTGGGCCACAGGAGATGCACCAAAGTTGTGCACCTTTGCCCCTGGACCACCTCTGCCTGTGCAGGGCTGGAGTCCTGCCCCCACGTGAAGTGTCCTTTTCTCTCTCCTCTCCCAGAATGCAGCACATGCACAACAACAACAACAAAGCTTTGAAAACCACAGAACGAGGCAGTCTGTGCATCCAGCTCAAGCACACTTCCTCAGGATGAGCAGGTTTAAGGGCAATGAGGCCTTGGTGGAACTCACACTGAGAGCCAGTGACTCCACTTAGAAAAAACAGAAAATTTGAATAAATTAACTGTACTGTATAATTATTTTTTTCAATTGAAAACGTCATGAAGAGGAAGTTACAGCAGCATACAGGCTCAGAACAAGCTGGCTCACGTTGCTATCTTCTGGCTTTTTTGTTTTCTTATTTGGTCTAGTATCCTGAAGTTATATCACTCCATAGAAACAACCTGCTGAGTGAGAAGGGGATTTACTTTTCTCTAGTTCTTAAAGTATTTTGGTCACTTAGCTGCCATTTCAGAGTTGAAGGGGAAGTAACTACACATTTTGGACTGACCTAGTTGTTTTCCCCTTCTTAAAGGAAGTTTTTTCAGTGACAAATGTGACAGAAAGTATGTTGTGTTGTGGGAGGGACAGTGTTTATTATCCAAGAGGTACATCTGAACTACATTATCATGCTCTAAACTTTGGACTGATTTTGTAGTTAACAGTTTTATCATGTTCCTTTAACTATTGAAGGAATAAGTTGTCTGTCAGTGTTTCTCTACCAAGAGTTTATACTGATCATCAGCCTCAGTGCAAACAGGGCTGGGTAGTGGGGTACCAGAGCCTACAACTGGGAGCTGGTGTCCACACTTCTGAAGTCAAAGTGCGGAGGAATTCTTGTTCAAAACTGCTGCCCACAAAGAATAAACATGTTAACCTCCGAAGAGGATTCTATTCCTGTGCACACAACTGTATGCTGCCCCTGGAGCTCTCTCTGCAAGAGGAGTTGCCAGGTTCAAGATTTAAACCACATTTTCAGCAGATCCATGTGGAAATCCCTAGCCTGGTCACAAAGGCATATATTGGGACGTCACAGCCAGGCATGGCCCTGACATGGTTCAGGGGGCTGTGCTGCAGCATTGGTGTGCCCTTGCTACAAGGAGACCTGTCTCGTCATGGCTAACAGGGACTGAACACCCAGGGAAGACCTGGCAGGGGCGGGGGTGAAGGGTGGGAGTGGAGGGCACCAAAGAGACCCAAGGTGGCTGCAGGCAAAGGGGTCCACACACGTTCACAATAATAACTCGGGAGACACTGCTCTTCTCAGCATGATTTTCATCCTCTGTGATTGGTGTCAGGAGCAAGGCACCATCTGCCAGAGGTGGGTGGGGAGGTGGGATGTAAAGGCACTGACACAGGGCAGATGTGGCACCTTCCCTGATGCTAACCAAATGCTCAGTGACAGGGACAGGAGAGAAGAAGCAGCAATGAAATGGAGGTGTATGAGACTATGGCATTGGCACCCATGACCTGGCACCCAGGGGATGGACAAGGAGGCATTTGGTGGCACCTTGCACAGCTTGATTGCAGCAAATTGCTTCCAGTGTGAACCCTGAAACCCCATTCCAGTAAAGTTTTGAGTCAGATAGAAAAGGCTTTTCCTGCTCTCTATGAGTTCAGTTTCTCATGGTGATGATATCCTTCCTGGCTCTCTGAACTTTCATGTGGCAGCAGGACTGGGCTTCTGAGCCACAGCCAAAACATCTGAGTACATAGAAAAGAAGAGGTAGCTGGAAAGTAAAAGTGGAAATAAATTGATGGTGATACTTTCTCCCATAAGGAATCAGGACAATCTATTTGCTCCATAAATCTTTGGTGCTTAAAGTATTGAGCGACTCGTTTGTACCAAAGAGAAAAATTAACATAAAAAACAGTGAAGCAAGACCCTCCAGACTGGTGCAACTAGCTCTTCTGGAGAGGGCTGCCCCAGCAGAAGCACGTAGCGCTCTCACCTTTTCCACTCTGATTTCTGTGCATAGGCAGTTTTGTGCATTATATTCCCAGATCTGATCCCAGGCTTGACACCTGGAGAGTTGGGAGATAATAGAAACTTATCCACAGGAAACATGCTGTTGGAGCTGTTTGCCATCATATCACTGAGAGCTGAAATAAAGCTCCTTGCCAACAGAGCAACCCACCAGCTGGACCCAGCACTCACCCTCGTCTTTGAGGAGCAGAGGGTGGACAGAGTAAAGTGACAGGGGTTGGCTGACAGGGTCACTCACCGAAGAAGCTGGGAAATTATTTCATGACTTGTGAATGCTGATCCTATTGCTCCTTACACAATTCAATGAGACCTTAAATTAGATGCTGTGGAGAGTCAAGATCGTAAATAAAAAGGAGGGCTCCTCAGATAATGGCATGGCAGTAAGCTTACAAATATGCCTCACTTGGGGACATATTATGCTACAGTTTTGGACTTGCCAAGTTATCTTCTGTTCTATTTATTACCAGCAGCCTTATATCGGACTCTTATTTTAAGTTCTTAATTTGTGCAATTTTTTTTTCTACCTCAAAAAAAAATGATTTTCTTTAGCCCCTTCATCTCAATTCTCTTACCACACAAGAATCAGAATTAGCCAAGGACATCAGGAAGAACCCTGACATACCCTGACATTTCCCCAGCTGCCCAGTTGTGAAATCACTAATAGTGCAGCCTCACAATCAGCCTCATAACAAGAGATTCACCTTCACTGGCACTGTCCAGCCACAGGCTCATGCTTCAGAGGTCAACTTTTGGACCCAGGAAAGCACTGGCCAAACAAATGAGAAGTTTTACATCAAGGAATTACAAGAATTAAGGAAATACACCAAATGTAGTGAAACAGATGCGTTCTGATGGCACATGTAGAAAGGTTTGAATTATCCAGTACAAATAGGCCAATCCAGTTCTGTCAAAGTGCTCTGAGGTCCTGCTCAGGACTTCAGGCATATGTTATGAGGAGCAGCTGCTGCTCCAAGACACATATTTCAGTCCGGGCAGGATCAAGTCCTGAGAGTTTCCGGTGCATGTTTCAAAGAAATCAGCCTCAGCCTAAGGTATCCAAGTTGGCAGTTGTAAATATTTATTCATTAAAGAAAGTTCTTGTTTGCTCCTGGTGCAGCTTCATAGCCTTCTAAGGACTCACAAACAAGGGAAATGTATGGGCAGAGAAGAGGGGGAGGAATTTCTTCCCTTTCCTTATAAGTTGAAAAAAATTACAAAACCAGCTTGCTTTGTGGAAAATAAACTTGTCCAGTTTTGTATACATGTGTTTACTGTATAAACTTTCAGTGACTCAGATGTGAAATGTGCCTCAGGTTTGTTATGTGTTTTGTTTAGTTTTCTAACTATTCCTGAGAAAACACGGGCCACAGTTCGGGCTGGTGTCTATACCATTCAGTAGATTGCAGGGGATGCACAATAAAACCCCAATCCTGTGAGCGTTTGTGCATGCATGAATAGACCTGCATTCACTGGGCTTTTTCATGCGTGTAATCATCCGCAGGATCAGGGCCTCAGGCACAGTGCAGAACTTGTGTTCCTACATTTACTTGGGGCTGGAATTTGTTGCATTATTTTGACATAAACCGTTCATCTCGTTTCAGAACTCACTGCTGCATTCATGCCAGTATTCCCAACTGGGCAGGACTGATTTTAAGCAAGCTCAAAAAGATTACTGATCTCCTTTTCCTTTCCTGTCTGCATTGATCTCCGTCACATCCAATGTGCCTCCTTTTTAATCATCTTGCTTCCCCCGCAGCTCTCTGATTAGGTCACATTTCAATTTGTGCCCGCCGAGTTGCTCCCATGTTAGTGGCTGGCAACATTACAAACACAGTTTCTTGGCATTCCTGATCGAACCGAGTCAAAGACCCCCAGGTAACTACAGATACTTGGAAACTATTTCATGGGTTTGAGCTATTTCTGTTTCCTTGTGATACCTAAAGAAGAGCTATGATGTGGCTGATAAAGGGCATTTGATTTGTTTGGAACTACTGGGAACTACTTGTCTCTCATTTTGCTTGCCCGGAAAAATTTATTGTGACTTTGGATGCCTTAATTGAAGGCCTGAGAGTGTTGATCTTCAGCAGCAGTCCCATCTATTCCTCACATCCATCAATCATTGAGGTTAAATAGCGTGCAGTACTAAGAAAAAATCTCAGTATTTGGTAGTCCACAGTCCCTTGGATCATGTAGTTGCTTTCATTCATTCAGCATCTAGCATGGGGTGTGGAGAAAGGAGCCCTCTGAATCTACTTGCTGTTGACCCGGGAAGTTGGGATGAACCCCAGAAACCCCAGATGAGCAACACCAGGCAGTCTGGGAGTTAAGCCTTGACTTGGATTGCAATTGCATTTTTGGGCTTCTGACATGTTTTCTTCTGTTTATGATGAGAATCCCCCTTGGTGAAATAAATTCTCACCTCAAGTTAGATCATGGTGAATTGAGTGAGGCTGGCAAAGACGGGGTGTGTCTCTGGAGATGGCAAAGCCAAATGGAGGAGGGAACCCTGCCCCAGGAGCAGTGATTTGGACCTCCAGATGTCAGAGGGAATCATAGATCCGTTTAGGTTGGAAAAGGTCTTGAAGTTCATTGAGTCCAGCCATTAACCCAGAACTGCCCAGTCTACCCCTAAACCATTTCCTAAAGTGCCAACATCTACACGACTTTTAAATACTTCCAGGGATGGTGGCTCAACCATTTCCATGGACAGCCTGTTCCAATGCTTGACAATCCTTTCAGTGAAGAATTTTTCTCCTAATATCTAATCTAAACCTCCCCTGGTGCAACTTGAGGTCATTTAGTCTGGTCCTATCACTTGTTACCTGAGAGAAGAGACTGACCGCACCTCACTACAACCTCCTTTCAGGTAGTTTCAGAGAGCAATAAACTCTTCCCCGAGCCTCCTTTTCTCCAGACAAAACACCTCCAGTTTCCTCAGCCACTCCTCATCAGACTTGTGATCCAGACCCTTCACCAGATTCATTGCCCTTCTTTGGACACAGGAAGAAACACATGGGAGTTTCTTTCCATCCTAATAATGCCAGCAGGAAAATTATTAATGTCAAAGCCTGGGATGCGGAGAAGGGATCTCTCCAAAAGGTGTAAGGTTATGTTAGGACCCCCATTCCCTGCCAGGCACAGGAAATGCAGAGATACCCAACATCTCCAGGCAAACGCCCTAGCAACCCTCCTCCTGCACACAAACATTTCAGTTACTTGTCTGTTTGTGAACAGAAATACATGAAAACTACAATTCAGTTTCACGGGCTCTTGGTAGCATGCTGTTTACTGTTCCCGTAGGAACAATAAGGATTCTTAAAAGCAGATGGGCTCAGACACTCTGCTGATTTGCTGTAGAAGCAAAACAATGGGCCACATTTTTTAAAAATAGAAAAGACATCCGTTGCACAAGTAAATCTCACTCTCTTCTATGCACAAAGTGGGATAAGATGGACAATGTTTTGCAGCCCTTTTGCAAATGCAACTGAGTAAAGGGTTTTCCTGACATAGTGATCATGGAAAAATCAAACAAGAACAAGAGCTCAAAATTTAATATAAGCACAGGATCACAGAACGTTTGAGGTTGGATGGGACCTCTGGAGGTCATCTGGTCCAAACCCCTTGCTCAAACAGGGCCACCTACAGCCAGCTGCCCAGGACTGTATCTCCAAGGATGGAGACTCCACCACCTCCCCAGGCAACCTGTACTGGTACTTGGTCATCCTCAAAGTGAAAAAGTGTTTCCTGATGTTCAGAGAGAACCTCTGGGGTTTCAGTCAGTGCCCATTCCCTCTGAACCTGTCACTGAGCACCACTGAGAAGAGTCTGGCTCCTTCTTCTTTGCACCTTCCCTTCATGTACTTAAACATGTTAAAAAGATTACACACACACCCACCCCCTCAGTTATCTCCAGACTGAACAGTCCTGGGTCCCACATCCTTTCCTTAGAGACAAAACGCTCTAGTCCCTTTATCACCTTTAATGGCCTTTCATTGGACTCTCTCCAGTGTGTCCCTGTCTTTCTTGTACTGAGGAACACAGACATGGACACAACACTCTGGATGTGGACTCACCAGTGCAGAGCAGAGTGGAAAGATCACTCTCTCGACCTGCTGGCAACGTTTTGTCTCCTGCAGTTCAGGACACAATTGGCCTGTTCTGCTGTAAAGGCACATTGCTCACTCGAATTCAACTTGGTATCTGCCAGGACCACCAGGTCCTTTCCTGCCAAGCTGCTTTCCAATGAGGTGACCCTCAGCATACACTGGCACCTGGGATTTTTCTCCCCAAGTGAGGGATTTAGTGCTTATCCATGAGGAATTTAATGAGGTTTCTTTCAGCACATTTCTCTGATCTGTTGTGGTCCCTCTGGATGGCAGCACCACCCTCTGCAATATCAACCACTCCTCTCTGGTCTGTGTCATCAGCAAATTTGTTGAGGGTGCACTCTGCCCCATCATCCAGATCATTAGGGAAAATGTGAAACAGGACCACATTCAGTGTTGTCTCCTGGGGTATCGTGCCAGTTACTGGCCTCTAACTAGACTTCATGCCACTAATCACCCTCTGGGTCCAGCCAGTTTTCAATCCAGCTTGTTCACCCATTCAGCCCATACATCAACAGGGCAAGGCCCTGAAGCCCAGGTAGACAACATACATTGTTCTCGTCTCATTTACCAGGCCAGTCATTTCATTGTAGAAGTTATTAAAGTTGGTCAAACATGAGTTCCCCTTGAAGCCATGGTGACTGCTTCTGATGATTTTCTTCTCCCAAATGTGCCTGGAAATGGTTTCCAAGATTAGCTGCTCCACTACGTCCCCAGGGATTGAGGAGAGGCTGACTGACCTGTTGTTCTCTGGGTTCTTTTTGCCATATTCTTAAAGATAGACATGACATATGCTTTCCTCCAGTCTTTGAGTATTTCTCCAGTTGCCATGATCAAAGATTACCAAGAGTAGCCTTGCAATGACATATGCCAGCTTCCTCAGCTTTCGTGGGCGCCATCTGAGCCAAGAAGGCATTCAGTACTTCAGCCTTTTCCATATCCTGTGTAACCAGGTCCCCCACCTCATTCAGCAGTGGGCCCACCTTTTCTGTAGGCTACCTTTTGTCACCTACATACCTGAAGAAGCCCTTCTTGTAGTTTAGCATCCCTGGCCAGATTCAATTCCATTTGGGCTTTGGCTTTCCTAACTTCACTCCTCAGTGTTCAATGTCTCTGCATTCTCCCAGGTTACCCATTCTAGCTTCCTTTGCAATGCAGCAAAAGGACAGTGCAATAAGGGATGATCCCTTTACTCCATGGAATAGTCACTGTCAAAAATTAACCTGAATAAACTCAAGTCTTTACCGAGACTGAGAAAAGGTAAAATCTGTGAAGAACTGTTATAAGCACAGCACCCATGTTACTTCTTCATACATCTAGAGAAGGCTGAAAGAGAACATCAGTTGGCCCAACCCAACCTCCAGTAGGTCAGCATTACACCTGGACTGAAACCAGTGTATATGCATATACACACATCAAACACATGTATATACACATCAAACTCCATAACTGAAACCAGACTATATAATATAAATATCAGGTATTATATGCCATGTATAATAAGGCTTCTCTTTAAAAGCTAGTGGGCCCTTTGCTTTGATGAGTTAACATATTTCAGAGGGTGTGTATCTGATTCATGATTAAAGCTTGTGTATTTCTAGCACCAGAAGAAATTAAACTAATTTGCTGATCCTGTAAGTAGTCTGGTGTTAAAAAGAGCTGTTGTTTCTTTTTACATGGTAAACTCAGTAACCATAGATGGAGGGGAATTAAGCCACATCAAAAAAAAAAAGAACCAGTTTTCATAAATGACATTTTGTAATGTGAAAGAAATACTTTAAAGAAACTAATGAAGTCTAAATATTGCATCATAATTTGTCCTATTAATGTTGGTATCATTACTTTAAAATACGTATTACTATAGATAGTATATTTTTCAGACATCTAAAGCAGAGTAAAAGGAGAGTACCATAAAAAACAGACAGGTTTATGTCAGGGTGTATTTTCAGCTGCAAAAGTTCCTTGTATAAACTCCAGGTTTAAAATTATACATTATACATGTAGTGCAAGATCTGTTTGAAGCTGTCCAACACTTTCAAGAAAACTAATATATTCACTTTGATTTTCATGAAATTCAGAACATAGAAGATCAAATATGCTCAATAACTGATGCTAAATGTCAATGACATACCAGCAGAAAGGAATTTTTTTCCACATGAATATGATATGAGCGGAATGTATTGGGAATAATGTCATTGCCCACAACAAGCCCTTTTCTCAAGAGCGTGTGTCTCCTAACAAATGCTGAAATTCGACAGTACAAGGGGCCCCTCTTCCCCTTTCCGTGCTTTGCTGTGCAATCTGTACAGTCACCATCTTTGGGGCATTTGCGACTCTAAATTTAAGACTCTAAATCCCAACTCTTCCCTAAAAGCGTGTGTTAAGAGGTAGGGTTGAGTTTAGACAATACACAGCTCTCAGCAAGACTGGGAGAGAAATCCTAAGTGTCTCCAAAATATCTACATGTGCCATGCCATTCTACCCATGAACCTGTAACCCAGATCCTGCCCTCCTTCCCCCTCCAGCCCATGCAGCCTATATCCAAGAGACCTTATCCCATATCTCCCTGCCTCAAATCCCACCCCTGTGCCACTTCACCACCCATTCTATGCCCCCCAAGTCCCCCCAGTGCACTTCACCCTCCTCCTGCACATCGTCTCCTTTCCACATCAAGTGTGCGCAAGAACTGCAGCACAAGTCAGGCACCATGACTTGTACAACCCATGTTGGATGGATGTAGCATTTTTAACTTTTCAGAAGTGTAGACCACATTTGACTCCAGTTTGTCCTTCAGACTGAGCCTGGTATCCAGGCTCAGCTACCTATATCTTCTCAAATGTGTGAGAAAGGCCATCTTCCAAGGGGCTGCACCAACATGCTGCCTGCTTTTGCTCTGTGCCAGCGCAGAACACCTCTACTGTGTGTGTGGAGGAAGAGGAAAGTCAAGAGGAGGTTGAAGAAAGGGTCCTGTTGAATTCCACAAGTTAGTATCCTCTCAGTACCTTGTCTAAGCTAGAAAGAAGTCTGTCATAGATGACGAACGTGCTGGTGTTATGGGCACATGTTTACATTACTGGTAACTAACTAATGCCATGTTTTTCAAATGCAATTGGTGATTTTGCATGCTGAAGTTCCTATTTGCCACTGCTTAGGAAGCCTGCTTTGAAAAAGAGAGCTGCAGCCTCTCTGAAAAATTAGACTGACACCAAAACGAGTGGTTCCAAGCAGGTTTTTTTAAGATTTTTGCCTGACTTTTGTAATCTTCAAAGGCATCCTGGGCACCTGTGAAATAAAGTTGGAACTGCCTCTTCATAGCTAAGATGTGTCACTCAGCCCTGCCAGTGCTCACGTTTGGAGCAGCAGAAGCAGGTCAGCAAAGTTTGTGCATTGAGCATGGAACTCCACCAGTGAGGTTTCTAAAACCATGAGCAGGAGAAACCTGCAGTCTCCTGCATATGCATGAATAAAACCAAAAGCCCAACACCACTCACCTCCCGTGGGAATTTCACCGATTTGCACAGACTTTTAGGTCATCTCACTTACAAAGGTACGCATCTGACCACGGGGAACAAAATAAGCAGCCAGCTTTCAAAGAGAAGAATTGCAAGTAAAACTCGTTAGCCAGGGTGATGATTTCTCATCCACTTAGAGTATTTTCGACAAGAGGAAAAGGCCCATCTTCCCCCGAGTGCTGCCTCCTTAGAAATCCGCCCTGGCAGTTATAACCTGCCTCTCAAACACTCGGTGTTTTGAATCCAAGCAAAAGCTTTGGCAGCTGTAAACTTAGCACGGTCTCATTTTAAATGATGAGAGGAAACAGGCTGACAGTGAGCTGATTAGAAAGCTCTTACGGCTCTCTCGGCTGAGTGGGGAAAATAGGACAACTTTCTTTATGTGTTGCCAGAGGGGGACACAGGGGCTGCCAGAGCCCGGCTTGCTGTCCTCACAAGATCGTGAGGATGTGGGAAAAGTCTGTTTCGGGGAGGCTGAGCTGCCCTCGCCAGCCAGCCCCTTCCTGACAGCCTCTGCTCTGAAGATAACGAGGGAGGAAATAGCAAAACACTATGCTAGAGACTAGATGAATTTGCAGAGACAACTGCAAGCTGTTTCCTGGCCCCAGCCTTATCTGGAGTCCCAGAAAATAACCCTTTCTCTGTGACCAATAAATAACCCATTATGATTGGGGTGAAGAATCTGGTTAAATTTCTGCTGCTAAGGATAGCAGGATGTACTTTCCACAAAGAGCAGGACCAACTGTGTTTGTAGCCATGCTTTGGAGAAGAGAGGGAAGGCTCTGCAGAATCCTCCCCCCAGGGATATGTGGGTTAAGCTAATGTTGTTTAAGCACATTGTAAAAAATGAAGACACAGAGGCAGGATGGGAAGAAAGGGTTAAAAGAATGCACTCAAAAAGCAATGTAGAGGTTACTGAATGGACAAAGCAGCAAGCATTAAAAATAATTCAGCCAAAAAATAAAAATAAATACAGGAGGAAATTACTTCATCGCAGCCCACACTGCGTTATCAGTACGAAAGCTCTGAGAGCTGCTTTTCTTTTCAAAGTGGCAGCTGACAGCTGATCTAAACATAAGGTCATGAGGACAGGGAGAGGACAGGAGAGAGGCTCAGGAAGGGGATGGACAGAAGATGCACCAGACCAGCAAGGGTTTAATGCCACAGGCAAGCACAGGCAGTGCAAACCACAAGGATAGGCAGCCCTTTTTAGCACTCTGCCATGAGCTCCTAACATCTATCTGAGCTGAAGAAGATGTATTCTAGCTCAGATGTTATCTCTGACCTGTTGTCTGACAGTGCCCCTGCTCATCGCATGTCAAACTTCAGGGCCCAGCCCCGACATTTCACCAGAAAGCCTCCACTTGCTGCTCTGCCCCAACAGCCCCACCACAGGGCGAGGGCAGCAGTTCCCCATGACAGTTCCCCAAGGCTGTGTTTGCACACGAAGGTCAGCAGATGCTTGGTTCCCACTGAAAATTTCACACAATTTGGGTTGTTTTTTGATTTTCATTATGATTTTTTCTAGCTGTAAGAATACAGTGAAACTTGTGTGAGTGTCCACCATATTACATCCATACCTGGCTTAAAGGACCACCCCTAGGGTATCCGCAAATTTACTAGCTACAGCTCCACTCTACCTCTGCAAGAAAATTACCTCTGTGAAGCAATCAAATTTTTGCTGGTCCCCTGAGCAGACAAGAAGGCAATTTATACTGCAGTTCATTCCTGTTACCTTCAGAAAGAAAAAAAAACAAAGAAAAAAAAAAAAAAAGAAGGAAGAAACCACTGCTCAGTGAGGCAAAATGCAGTTCAGCCATATGGTGGTACCTATAAAACCAAACATCTTAGATGTAAATTTGGTTTGGGGTTGAGAATTTTTTCCTTTATAGTAAAATAACTGGGAATAATAGTCATAAATTCTTTCATTGAATTTCCTCGGGTCTGAAAGACATCTGGGAGGATTACCAGAGGAATACAGTGTGCTTTAGCTGTGCTTGAAGCAGCCTCGATTTATGGCTCCATCTGTAACTGCTGCAGTTTGCCTGAAGCAGACACTGAAACCATCCCTGGAGTTGAGCAACGCTGATGTTACAGCGCAGCAGCCAAACTCCTATTGGGACAGGCCATGGTCTGCTTCACCTTTCCTTCCCTTTGATTGAGCCCACTTCATCATTCCCTAACTCTGGGTGCAGCCCCAGTGGGATGCCAGCCCCAATCCCCACTGTCACCTCTGTGGCTCCGTCACACTCTGGAGTAAAGGAGGTGCTGCCAGAGCAGTGGGCTGCCCTTTCTAAGACAAGAAGACGCACCACCAGTCCCTGCTGGAAACTGTGACAGAGAGGGAGAGTAAAGAGGACACAGTAACGCAGCTGTGCCTTTTAGCAGTGATGTATTTTCTTATCCCTTCTCCTAATTTGGCTCTTTCCATGTTGCAGCCCTATGATGCTATCAGAGAAACCTTATCACAGTTTTGTTGAAAAAACAGTCCTATATCAAGCAGGGTTCCTTGAAAAATTGAAGAAGGGGAGAAGGATTCATTGGCACAGACAGACACATTTCTGCAGAGGCAGATGACCTGTTCTCCACAAAGTGTCCAGAGCTTTCACAGTATTCTGAATCAGCCTACATGCCTCCAGCTGACTTCCCATAAAAATGCTGAAGGGTCTTTCATCTCAAGATACATGTCCTTCTGAGAAGGGGAGGGGTAAAATCACAGGGGTCGGGCAAACACTTGACAGTAGTTACCGCAACTCCTCAGACCCCAGCCAGCCTTTGTGGTCCGTGCCAGAGATTGCAGATTTGGTTTGATCAGTCATGAGTTGAAAAGGCAGAGCAGAGCAGCTCAGGTCAAATCAGATGCTTAACTCTGCTTGCCTTAGTGATGGGTGGGGAAGTTCAGTAAAAATTAAGATGATAAGAAAGAACAACAGCAAAAAAAAAAGACTAATGGGAAATGACATACGGAAAGCATCAACCAACCTGCAACACATCATCTGAGCTTGGATATCAGTTAATGGTTCAGCCAGTTTCCCAACTCAGCCTCCTCAAATTCTCCAGAAGTGGCAAAAAAATTAGAAGCTAAGTGTTTCCTTGGAACACATTATATCCCCAACTTTGTAGCCAACACACATAGCACAGCTTTTGCATGTTACAATCTATTATTTTTTCTGAAACTAGAACAGAGCTCTGACCCTGGAGGGGATAAAACTAGTCCAAAGGATAGCAGCTTAAATGGCACTAAAAATAAAAAAATGTTCAGATAGATATTCCTTACTTATGTCTCTGACAGAAATTCCTCTGTGAGAAAAGAATTTCATTCTGCAACAGAGCAGTCAGATCTTTACTGGTTCCTGTCTTCTCACTGACTCAATGCTTACAGAGTATGCATATAATGGTTTTTCCCTCGAGAAATCAAATTTATCCTAAAATGCCATGGAATTAAAAGGATGGACTCCCCTCCTGCTTACCTCTGCCAGAACACCCCTCATGTTAACAGCTTTCTACAGCAAAAGTTAAACAAACTGTCCACTATCATCCTGACTGTATGAAAGAGAAAGAGTTCTTATGTGCAGTGGGTCTTGTTGCTATCTAAAGCACTGCAGTTATTCTGGAAAAAGAAATCAGCCATTGAGAATCTAAGCTAAGGCCTGAATAAATAATTTGAGGCTGATATAAAGGCAGGGCATGTAAACTGAGAAACGTATGGCTGAAAAAGCAGTGGTTTGGTTCCCCTCCACCAGCTCACCTCTTGGGAAGGGATCCATGCCAAAATACTGACACCAGGTACTTAGGAGCAAAAGGAGCATGCTGCAAATGGAAACCTGTAGGCAGCAGATAGTGCACAGTAGACTTTATTGTCTATTAGCTAGGAGCCAGAAGAATAAAATGTATAAACAAAAGCAATAACCTGGTGATAAAAGCAATAACCCCAGAAGTTCAGTCTAGAGACGATATCCCAGGTTATTTGAAAAATCTTCCCCAGACCTGAAGTGATAATGTATTCTGAGCAAACATTTCTAGTAAACACAGACCTTCCTGGGCCAGAATCTGCAGAAGCCCTGCCAAGGAGGCCACTCCTATGTGTCTCAATGCATCTCCTTCCATGAGGACTGAGGTCCAGGGACTGATGTTCAGCTCTCTGTAGAGCTCACCTCGTGTGAAGATGATTGACTCTGTGACTAACTGGTAGCTCAGATGAATATGGAAGACAGGGAAAAGATACTGAATCCCAGCAAACAGGTTGATTTGCAGAAAGAACAAGTAACTATTGACCCCTATGCTTGAAAGAAGAAAATAAGTGGAAAGCTGGAGCAGCTGGGGGCAGTGATGGAGAGGATGCAACAGAAAATTACTAAAGATTTTATTCCCAGGTGTCTCTGTTTTATGTGTCCCCGTGTTGTGAGTGTGGAAATCCTGGGACTATTTGCACGGCAGGAAGAAGAAGAGGCAAATAGAAATCTGCCATGTTTACTAGGAGGTATATTTCAAGACTGGTTTGTCAAATATGCTTTGCATATACATTTAGCCACAGAAAAAGGGAAGTGATTAATTCACCAATTCCTGTAGCGAAAATTACTTCAAGATTTATTCCATGCCCATGTGCAAAGCACACTCCTGATACAAACCCTACAGTTACACACCCATACACATTCATGGGCACACATGCCCCCACACGTGGAGGCATCCCATCTGTGGCACTAAATAACTTACGAAAATGGTTACTTTTGTTTTATCTGGAACAAAAACTAAATCTGGATGTGAAAAGACAATCAAAAAAGCCATAATGTTGAGACTCCAGAAACAGGAAACATCTGTCTGGGGAGGAGGCACGGCCTGCCCTGACACTAAGCCGTGGTGCAAGGAGGTGTGCACCCAAACCATGAGTCTCTGCAGAGGGATGGGGACACATGTGACCCCACTTGACTTTTTATTTTCTTATGCTTATCACCCTGGAATACTATACATGCATGACTATTTGTACAGTGCTATGCATGCTCCACCAGGACTATCATGCCCAACAGAAACAGAAAGACAGCTGAAAATGAGAAGGCTCAAGGTAATTATTTGGGAGCTCCAAGAATAAAATCATAATTCAGTGTGGGAACTGGTTATGGTGTTTGGCTGTGGTGACACATTTGGGCTGGTGGGAGCTGTGTCTTCCAGGAAAGCTTCAAAGAAATCTGGTCAACAATAATGTATCTTCAGTTTGTCATAGACACTGGGAGAAATGATTTATCTGAAATCCGTAAGGTTTGGAAAGCCCTCAGCTGAAACCAAGGCTTGTCAGAGTCTATTTTCCAGAGGTTCAAAGAACATAAAACAAACAACCAAACAAACAAAACCCATACAGCATAAGCAAAGGAACAAGAACATGGTAGAGAGCAGAGAGGGGAAAGCTTGTGCTGAAGGAAAGGGGCAAGTTATGTTTTTGGCTGTATGTTTCTACAAATGTTGTAGAAAGCAAACACAGCATAATGGACACACTAGTGCTCCCAAAACCACATCTCAGAGATGCTATTAGCTCAGGACGTTCACAGCATATATAAGCTGAAAAAGACAAATATATACTTTGTGTAATCACAGTCCAAGTAAAGACTGCAGAGACCATTACCACACCAGAAGGATAACCCAGCCAACCACAGTCTCATAGGTTATAAAAAACTGCATTCAAGAAAGTCAAATAGGCTCCACAGAGCTCTTGAAACGACAGAAATGGCAGGAAAGCAAAAGCATTTCTGAACTGAAGGGACAAACCTTGCCCCACCAGTCATACAGCACAGTGTGAGCTGTGCATAATTATCTGAGGACAGAGACATAAAGAACAAGAAAATAATTTTCTTTAAAGCCAGTAATTGTTTCCTATGGTTTCACAAAGCTGTGCTGAATAAAATGCATTTGTTATATTGTGACCATGGGTCACGGAAACCACAGTAAGGGAGGAAGAAATGCAGGAAGATTATATGTTGCAAGGAGACATAGCTGTACTAAAGATGAACATAAAAAGCAAAACTGAATAGAGATCTAGAATTTCTAAATTACCCTTGGCCCAAATATCTGGCTTACCACTGAAATAGTATAATTATAAAGCTGGCATAAAAAACAGGACATGGATCTGGTTACTAATTTCTTACTAGCAATAGCAGCAAAACAGTTTCTGCCAGTAGCGGGTCTCTTGACAAAAACCTTGTGTCTTCTACATGATATGACCTATAGGGAAAACTGGTTTTAATCAGGCAAATCTATAAATGGTATGCAGTTGTGGTTGGTCCTCTCAGATGTCAAAAGGAGCAGAGGAGAAAGCGGGGGAAAGGGAGGGGGGATATTCACTGTAAATTCTGGTTTAACACTTCACTTTCTCTGAAATACACACTGGAATTTTGTAGGTTTAGGAGGCTGCCTTTGTCATGCAGCCCAGTGATGGCAAGAGTGTCACCTTGAAAGATAGGTGAAAAAAATCGACTGACTAAAAACCCAACCTCTTCCTAGTAGTATTGTTTTAGTCCCTGTGCTCCACTTCTGCTTTGAGTGCAAATAAAGAGGGCTTTTCTTTGCTGCAGTCCTGAACTCAGTCACTCTAATCTCCTGTTTTCCAGCACACACTTAAGCCTAAGCACATGAGCTACACCACTAAAGTCAATGGCACTGCTCCAGTGCCAAGAAGTTAGGCATGTGTTCAGGTGTCTCACTGGGCCTGTCCAAAGAGCTTGGACAGAAAGTAATTCTAAATAGTTTTCTTTCTCTGTGGTAGGTGTCCATGAAACAGCAATCAGTAGAGTGGTGCCAGTGAAATAACAACATTTAAATGTCTTACACCATATCATAGCCCATACATAGTGTAAGGTTGTGTGGAGATTTTTGTCTACCCCTTTTACCAGTGAAAAATTGTCTTCAACAAAACTGGACTTTTTTTGCCATGTTTCTGCTTTTTACTGGGGTGTTTGAGCCTTTGACAAAAACCTGAACTCCTGAAAATCTAATAGCTTGGCTGCACTGAAAAATGCAGTTTATGGTTAAGAAAAGCTTTTAATCTTCAGATGGAAAGACAAAATTTTGTGTAGAGCCAAATCCAGGTCATTCAGCTATTGAGCTGAATGCATTTTCTCAGGCAACACATGGCAATTAAATTAATATTAGGTATAGCCCCTTTCACATCAACCATCTGAGTTCTAACCCCAGTTTTGGAAACCTGTGATCTATACTTGGTATTTAAAATGTTGTTTATTTATGCGTGTGTGCATATTGTGCACATATAATTCCCTCTTATTTTGCCTTGAGTGTGTTGAGGGCCTTCCAATGCCCAAGAGCTGCCAGGGTACTTAAGCATTTATGACCTGTGAATCAGAGTGGGTCTGAAGGTCATTAAAGGCTGGGTGAGGAAGCGGGTTCATGCGACAGCCAGTTTACCATGGTTGATTCCTGTGCTGTAAAATAATTTGAAACCTCCGCATGAAGTCTTTTTCTCTGCAGAGGGCCTACAAGTGGTGGTGAAATCCACGAGAAGCAGCTGTGTCAGAGTGTGGGCACAGGCAACACTTGTCTCTTCAGCTTTTCCAAATGGTTTTCTGAGTAACGTCACAACACTGGTGCAATGTTGAAAAAAAGGTCACCAAGGCTGACAAATAATGATTTTCAAAAGCAAACAAAACCCATGAGTTGAAGAAATGTTTTTGCTCTTAAAAAAAAGTCCACATGCACCTGCCCAGCCAGGCAATAAAAGGGGTCATTGAACTGTGCTATGCTGGATGATGTTATCTTGCCAGGCTCATGGACAAAGGTGGTCCAGGAGATCCTCCTCCCTCCTGCAGGGAGCAAAAACAGACACAACAGCATTGCAGAGGTTTAACGATGATCATCCCACTCTGGATAGAGTTTTAATTTTCTCAGAACAGATTTATTAGTTCCTTCCAGGTATTATTAGCAGAGCCTTGCCATGGTGGTATCCATGTGCCTACAGCCTGGGACTGTCCTTTTATGCTGCACCAAGGCCACAGCCCACTCCATATCATCCTTTCTTCCAAAAACCTGTAAGAGCCTGTAAGAGACATGCATCAAACAGCATCAAATAGCAAAAACAAAAAAGCAGGTATCTCCCAGTCCTCAACACAGGTGAGAGAGAGCCACTCGCTTCCATGCCTCAGTACGTCTAGACGTAGTGTCCCCAGCAGCAAGACCTCACACATAACCTTTGTGCATATTCTTGCCATAAGACCAGAAGTGCACTGTATTGGTGACACAATAAATGCAGCTGTTTGCACAACCAAAAAAAGGAGGAAGGAAAAAAGGCTCTGGCATAAGTTTTTTCCAAAAGAGAAAGCCCTGATCAGCTGTTCCTCTCTCATATCTACTTCAAAATAGAAAAATAGGCAACTCCACATTAACTCCCAAACTGGAACATAAACAGCAGATCAAATACTTGTTTTCTTCATGTATCATTGACCCCTTAATTCTTACTACAGTGTTCTGTCACCAAATCCTGCCACACACCTACAAAGCGGAAGCCTAACTCTTGGCTGGTCCCACTGCAATTTATGGTCCACTATCAGGCACAGGCCCAAAGGAATGAGCAGGATCACCCAAAGAGCATTTGTGAATAAAAGCAACAGAATCCAATCTTTAATACAGAACCCCCAGATACTACTGCTCCCTCTCATGATCTCAGTTCTCAAGTTTGCAGTCTGTATAAAAAAAGTGTCTTGTTTGCCCAGAGATGTCATTCACATCATCTCAAAGACCAGGCTGGGAGTCTTCAAAGGAAAAGGTTTGTTTAAGCAAAAAGATATCTTTTTTTGTCTCATGCTTTCAGATAATGTGATTGATATTTTTGGCTTCTGCTTAAAGTGGAACTTCAAATCAGGGGAAAAATATTATAGAAAACAAACTCCAAACAGTCGGTTTCTAAAAGGTCATCTTTTCATTTATAAAACAAAAGTAACTTTTTACTTTTACCCAAACCTAGTATGGAATCATTCTGTGCACCAGTAAAACCAATCAGACAAAAAAATACTTTCTCTGACAGAGCTGGAAAGTAAATTCAGCTCAGCAAGAAATGTTTGTTTCCACAAGCTTTGAGCCTTTTATAAGTTACATTTAACCATCCCTCTCCAAATATTATAGACATAAATTACAAGGTGAGCTAAAACATGTAGTCCTTTTTTTAGAGCAAAATTCTGGGGTTAGTTCTCTTGGTTGCTCTGAAGAATAAATTGTATCATTATAGCCTTCTTCTGGGTCTTGTTATTCTGACTTTTTGACTCTAGCTAGCTGCAGTCTATACAATGCACAACTGTATTTGTTCACAAGGAATGCTTTCGTTCATTTTGACTTTTTCTTTTCCACTTCCTAATGGTTTACATGTAGCAGCAGAGCTTTTGAAAAATTGCCTAACACATACTATGTTTAATGAGTACATTTAAACATACTTTAGCTACAAATCTTATCAGCTGATTATTTAACCTTTGTGAATAGGCTAAATATTTTCTTCGATGCTTAAATAAATATGATACATGGTTCCCGTGGAAAGGCTAATGAGAAGGAAGTTGTTTTTAAACTTAAGTCAAGACTTCTCCTTTAATTTATTTTATCAGTATTTTTTTCCAAGTGATCAAAGCAAGCAGTTTGTATGGCAGACCTAAATTGCTAAAAGAAAAATTAAGTACTAAAATATTAATGCTGTTGGACTTTATTTGGGGGATGGGAGTTGCATGCCATCTGGAAGGACAGTCAAGAGTTTTCTGCACACTATGAGACACATGGTATGAGGTGAGAAGTCAAAATCCTGCTGTCTGTCAAGGCGAATTTAAATAATTAAAATCAAGATGTGTGCTTGTCTTTCACATTTCAATAAAACATGTCTATAAAATGCCTGGCTCCCCCAAATGCCTTATGAACCGAGGACCACTCAAGAGCATCAGTCTCCTTGCAGCAGCCAGAGTGACTGGGAGTGGGTACCCAGTCTGCTGGGGCCATGAAAATGTATGTGTGAACCTGTGGTCACGCAATAGCCGTGGGCTGCAGCCCTTTCGGACCCCTCAGATGCAGCAGGGAACCAGAGCATCCTTCCTGGTCTGCTGCCCCAGCCTGGAGCATGGCACCAGTGCTCCACAGACTCGTGAGATGCAGGTGCTGCAAGGTGAGTGGCTAGCTCAGAGCTTTCCCTGTCCCACATCTGAGAGCTAAGTGTGTATGAACAGTGTGCTCACACATGTACAACACCACATACATCCACACAGTGAGTGTTGGATGGTGCTGGCTGCTGCAGGAGACGGGTGGCTCAGGACTAACCAGAGCAGGAGGCTCCTTTGGGGCACAGGCCCTTCCATGGGGGTCCCAGCCCTGCTCCCCAGTGCATCTGCATGAACTATTAAAACCATCCATGACACGGATCTCCTTTCCTTCTTGAAACCAAAACAGGACACACACACACACAGGAAATCACTCAGAAAGCGTGCAGGAGAAAACTTGGGCTTTATTCTGGGACAGGCTGAAGGAGAATGTGAAAATGCACTGACGTCATGAAAGAAAGAAGTTGAATAGGTCAAGAAGCAGAGATGTGAGCTTAAGGAAATGGCAAGGCACACAAGAAAAGATAAGGGAGATTGTATAAATAAATAAGCACACAGAAAGGAGTTGAGAGCTCTGTGAACAAAGCCTTACTCTTGAGCTAAAGTTCACAGTCCCTTTTCAGCCTGAGAGCTCCTGGAAGGTTTTAGAGGAGGAGCAGAACCTTTTAGAAATTTCACATAGGGACACCACTGTGTAGCACCCACAAACTTGTTTTCCTTTGTAGCCTTTTTAGATTGAGCAGAAGGACCTGCAGGCATCCCCACTCTCTCCCCAGGTTCAGAGACCCTTGGCTGGAAGGAATCCTGCTTTCATAATTAAAAATTAAAAGAAGCAAGACAGCAAAAAGGAAAACAAACAGTACAAGGGAAACTGGCTTAGCACGCCTTTTGTACCCCAATCTCTTCAGAAGAGAGAAAACAGAGAGGTAACTGAAGTAGTATTAGTTTAGTCATTATTGGCAGCACATGTCTCCTCAGCTCTGAAACTGAAAAATAATGAGCGGACTTACAGTGTTTTAATTGGTGTTCTAAACTCCTGAGTGTAAACTTCATCTACCCAGAGGGAATCTTCTCTTCATTGCTGGAGATAGCTGTTAGAGGCATGTAATAATCATGGAATAGGTTTGCATCTTTTCCACTGTGGTTGCTTTAATTGGCATTGACATTTGTTAGATCACGTTTTTTTGAACCACAGTAATTTTTATATCCTTCATGCCAAAAGCAGATACATACACTGTCCCTGAAGCTAGGATGGTGATGCAGGCAGACACATCCCACCAAACCCGTATACTCCATGTGCTTTGTCATTAAACTGAACTAGACCCAAAGAAATAAATTAGAAGCCAGTTCATGATTACTTACGCTGATCATCTGAAAGATGTGCCCATAGAAAAGGTGTCACTGGTTCTACAGACTCACCAATGTCAGGCTGTGTTGGCGGCTTGCTGGCACATGTGTGTGCCTCCCCATCTCCCTGCATTAGCTGAGGTCTGCTCCATGGACAGTCCAAGAGAAAAATACAAATATTAACAGTCTGATTTGCTCTGCCTAACTTAGAAAGTATAATGAGGTGCAGAAGTAATTAGTGGGTGGTATTCTGGACCTCCCATCACTAGTTCTTGATGTTCACTCACAGGACAACAGGCTCTTAATGTGTCCCTGGGAAGAACTGTCAAGCTGGAAACACAGACCAAAATTCATTCTGCAATGAGCTTGCAAGCTGGATAGAAGCAATGAGGCATGTTTCAGGTGTATGGAAATCAATATCCTGGCCTTAGTAGGGCCAGGGTGGGACTTGAGAGGCAGATTTTCATTCCCTCTAATTTGAGAAACCTGGGTTGAAAAGCTGTCCTCTTGCAGGCTAAAAAAACAGGTTATGTGTGCTATAAATATATTCCAGGCTCTATGGAGTAAATCCCTGGTTTGGAAGTTTTTTGAGGGAAGGAACTTAAAACATAGAAACTAAAACTGGAAGAAAATGCAACATAACCCTAACAAAGGCAGCTTCTGCCTGTCTACCAGAATGCTCTTATCTGATTTTACAGACAAAGGAACTATGGGAAGATGTCATTTATACGGACTAGAACAAAGCATTTGGTACTCTGCCAGATGGAAACTATTAGTTCAACTAGAAAAAGTGAGGATTAAGATAAGAATTGCAAAGTAGTTAAGGAATTGGCTAAAAGGGAGGTGACAATGGGTTGAGCTGAAAGGAAGAAAATCACTAGCAGAGTTTAGAAAGAGTCAGTATCAATCCTTTTTATATCTTTAACAATTTTGACACAAAAGAGTGCCTAATGAAACTTTCTGATGACTGAGGTTGGGCATCCTTGTCCATACCAGGAAGCACCAGAATTTTTCCTAAGAAGAGCCAAATAGTCTTGAGAAACAATAGACGGGGGGGGGGGGGGAATTTTGCTATTTAAGGTAAAAGAGTGTGCACTTAAGAAATCAGGAGCAGGAGCTTGTGTTAGCCATATATCCAGCAATGTGGCCTGACCACTGGAAAAGGTAAATGTCACCTAGGTATTTCCACTACAGGAAGGAAAGTATTCCTGAAATCAATGAATGCCAGGCACTGGCAGGACCTCATCAAGAAGAGCCTGATCAGTTTTGGTCGCCAAGGCTCTGTGTGTGCTACTAAAAGAAAACATGCCAGGGGGGTGCCCTCTGGCTTGTAGGCCAATGCAGCAGGGCACAGATCTTGTCTAAACCTCTAAACCCTCCCACCTTCACAAAAGAGCTAAGCTCAAACAGCCTTTTAGGAATGGTCCCCAGCCTTTGCCAGTTCCAAAACCAAATCCAAGCATTGCCTGGGAGAGTGATAATTAATACAGGCAAAAGCCATGAGGACGGTAAATCAAGCGTGGGTATCTTTGGCATAATCCCTTGCTTTGTTTACTCTTCTGGGGTGGACACAGCCCAGTGTGCCCAGGACTTGTGCTGGATTACTGCGTGCTGAGAAAGAAGGCTACTAGAATGAGAGGAAAACTGGAGAGCATCTTACAAGAGGGGATGAGAAGCACTTGTGCCATCTAGCAACACAGAGGCTGAGAAGGAAGATATGTGACATAAGTAAGAACTAGGGAAGAAATATTTTAATCAAAAGACAGCAGTTGTCATGAGTAGATTAAGAGAGGCATGACAAGCATCTCCATTCATCCAGCAAAAGCAAAGTTCATTTCCTGAATGTGTCCTCTCTCTTCAGACTTCTTCTCTGGTGAGAAACTATGTACATAAATCCAGCATGGAATGGAAACACCTTCTGGGTTTTTTTCAGAAGAATCACTGAGCACAGTATATTCCCATTAAAACAAAATAGTTTCAAAAAAAAAAAAATTCAACAAAAAAAAAGTCTTCTAGCTGCTGGATTTTTTCCATTGACCTATAAAACCCATCAGGAAAAAGAAGTTGCTATTTGACATTTAAGTAAGAACTCTTTCCTTGTGATGCACTGTGGTACAGTACAAGGGCGTAGTCAGACATTTGCTAAGCAGGCTGTAGTTCTAATTTTTAATTTCCTAGAGGCAACATTCCCCTTCACCTCCCCCAAACCCATGTCTCCTATATGGCAGTGTCATGGGCTGTTGCCATGCCACCAGCCAGCCACTGATCTTTTTTGAGAACAAATGTGTACTTATTACGAAGATTAAACTGGTGACACAATTTATCCACATGCCAGACACTGAGGGTATAGCATCCCCATGCTGCTTTTGAATGACATTAATCTGACCTCGCCTGACCACACTCTTCACAACAGCACAGTTTCTCCTAGGCCAGAACCAAAGCTCAAATGAATTGCACTTTATTCACTATAAAGCCCTGAGCCTTCAGCTCTCTGCACAGAACTTTCTGAATATTTCCTCTAAGTTTACTAAACATTTCTTTGTTTTCAAGGCACAGAGAAGTTGCTGGGCAGTGAGGAGAGGGGTGAGGGAAGCCCTGTGGCAGCAGCCTTCATCATTCTTGTAAGAATGATTTCTCACACTCCATGAGTCTGACCAAAAAAGTTTTCAGTCTGGGAGGTCTTCCTCAAGACAACGGATTTTGTACCTGCACCTCAGAACATTAACTGCAGAAGAGGAAAGCATTGTTTGACTAACAGAAACAACTGAAGCACTAGAAGGGCTCTAACCTCAGAAAACCATCACCCATAGGAGACCTTGGGAGCAGTCAATGTGATGGAGCAGAGCCATGGTTTTGAGCAGTTGGCACTCAGAATGCAGTCTCAGGGGGGTGAAACTGCATTTGGAAGGGAGAAGGAACAAATCTGATGACTTCCAAGTAGCCCTTTGTATTTGTGTTCAGCCCTGTTGTGAGATGTGCCAGCTCCCTGCTCCTGAAGGGTAAGTTCAAAATCAGAAGTGGTGTTTTGCTCTTTTCCCTGCCTTCCTGATGCCTCCTCTCCTTCCCCTCCCCAGAATTCAGCATATTTCTCCTTGCTGGCACAGATTTTGCTGGCACCAGAACACAACCTGCACTGGCCTCAGTGGCCTTTTTCTCCTTTGTTAGAAGAGTTCCCAGTCATGCCATCTCTTTCTCATCCCCTTTTATTGCAACCCATGGGAGATGGAGCAAGAGGAAAAGGGAAGAGGTGACAAGCCAAGTTTTCTAATGCTTAGATGCTGTTTCACATCCAGGAAATGTGAGATCCTCCAGCTACAGGGCTGACAGCATTACAACAGAAGCCACGCATCCTAATACAAATGTTAAACAATGTGCTTCTCTGACCTAACTTTCCTTCAGTCTTCCCACAAAACCACAAAAAGTTGGAGGGGAAGAGTTAACACATTCTCTTCTAGGTTTTCTTTAACAAGTGTGACAGCCAGTCACCGAAGGATAGGCAATTAAAAGTGTGATGGAATGTTTTGAGAAAGGCAAGCCCTGTATCTGCCCTGTCTATCTAGGTCTGACAGGGCCTCTCCCATACTGAAATCTGTATGGAGAAGCATTATCTGCCACAGCATCAATCAGGATCCTGCTGGGTGAATTGGACCTAAAGCAGCAACAGCAGTCCCCAAACCTGATACTATATGTCTGCACAAGAAACCGTGGGCTGGTTCCTCCTGCCACCAGAGTGGAAAGGAGGAGGAGACATCTATCAAAGCCCCGCAGAGAGGAACAATGCACTCCCTTGGCTGCCCTCCACTGCTCTCGCCTCGCTGGAGAAGCACGCTCACTGCTGTCCGCACCAGTCACTGAGGGAAGGGACGAGCCGGTCCACAACGTCCAGCCTTGCATGCAGTATCAACCCCAGGAGTTATTTATGGTCTCTTGGGAAGTGACAAGGGATGTGGATGTGAATGGGAGGGAGATTCAGACCAGATGTCCACGGGCCCTTTCCAAGGAAGCCCACATAAATGTGCAGCGCAGTTCACCATCGGAGCAAGCTGCTGTGGTTACCCAAGGACCAGTGTGATAGCGTCGAGCCGGCACTGGAGCAGGGGAAAGGATTCTTGCTCACTAATTGAATAGAGCCCTCAACCAAGGAGAACAATGCGTGTCGCTGGGGCGGCGGGGTTGCATTGTGAGAGCCTCTGCGAGGAGCAGCCGCCGCTGCCAGTCGCATTGTTCGGGGCTATCTCCATCTGCTCACGGGCCAGAGCTCCTCACCCTTGTCCAGCCCAGGCACACATCTGCATCCCACAGCTCCACCACCCACCTCTGCCAAGGGCGAGGAGTCCTCACAAGCAGCGCTGGACCTGGGTGCCGATAGAGGTAGAGAACTCCTTCGAGCACAGGATGTGCTTCTTGCATTTTCAACATTGCCAGTGAACCCAAAGCTCTTGCCACAGCCTTATTGTTGCTGTTACTATGAGACCAAGTCCACAGTAACTGCATTTTTCCGATGCTGGTTAAACAGATGCACTTTGCCAGCAAGGGGTTTTGTTTAAAAAAAATAAAAAAAAAAAAAAAACCAGCTTTTCATGTGTTAGCTTTTGCTCAATGGAATTAGAGGGAGTTCCTCAGATGTTGAAATCAGAGAAATGCCACTGAAATCAACAGAGTTCACACTCTATGCAGCTGAACCCTGGACCATAGTTTCACCAATGGGTGGCTGATGAATATACCATTAAACCAATCCCAAACTTAAAACCAGAAGACAGTTCCTTCCTTACTAATGACAACAAAAAGGAGCAGCAAAAATTAAAACAGCGAAAGTGGATGGAGCCAAAGGAGGCAAAAGGAAAAGCCTGCTGAAATAGGTGAGCCTGAAATTACTTTCCCAAAACAACTCACAAACAATGCTAAAGAAACTCCCCTGACATGCACCTCTATCACTAAGCTCTCTGGACTTCTTAGTAAATCCTTATCCCTGAGCAGTTTCAGCTGCTGAGCATGCACTCCTTGGCTGCCTGAGACGGCATGAGGTGAGGCCCAGGATGAAGTGCAATTGCTCAACTGAGTTCGCTCAAGACAATAAAGGACTTTCTGCACCACTCAGTTACACAAAGCCAGGATCCTGGAGCCTTTCTAAAGATGTGGCATTTAGCCCATCTGTCCCAGATGCAGGACCTACTGGAAAGCCCAGCACCATAATAAGAGACTCTTCAGATAAAATAAGACGCTTGGAAAAAAAAATAAGACATTCAAAAAACAGAACTGGAAATTCAATAGAATAGGAAATGTTGCAGAGGTTTGGAAAGTTCCATTTGCTTCATGGTCTTTTCTAAATTTTTATGCAGCTCTGCACTGCCCCATAGGCCAGATTCAGAAGCAGAAAAACCTCCCTAAAAAGGACAGTTAATTACCTCACAAAGAAATCTGTTATTTACCAGCCAGTTTCCAGGTAGTAAAATTTAATTTCTAAATTTCGTTAGAAATTCATCGAAATTTATTGCAAGCTAGGCTTAGTTTCATTTCCACTTTGAACAAAATTATTTCCTTCCTCTAGAGTAGCACTTGCCTGTACCCAGGACTGGGCAGATAGTCCTTTTTCCTGACTGCCTGTTACAGCAGCTGCAAACCTAATTTGTAAAGGAGCACTCTGCAGGCACTGAGCTTCAGCCTAATGCAGAGATGTCAGGGACCGGGATCAGGATCCTTGCTCCAGGCAGCTTGTGCAGCCTCCCAGGGAACAAAGCTGAAGTGAATGTAGGACTGGGGCAGGATGGCCCATTCCACACCAAAGTGTCATTTGGGGACAGCCGGTTGAGATGAACAAGCACCATATATTAAAAAATGCTGTAAGGGGAACATTTCATCCCAGATTCCTGTTTACTGATGGTTTGCTTCAATCTTTTTCCAGCATTATCTCTCTTTTACCCAGCAAATCAAATGATAAATGGATCTTTCCTCTGTGTAGCCCCATCAGCTCAGTACACAGCATATTCCCCAGTTACGTTTATCCAACTTTCCCTTCTGGTCCCATTCGTACTGATACTTTCATTCTTGGAATAACAATTATTAAACCACTTGGTGCCTTTCATGGTTAATTATTTCCTTTCCTTAACATTGTCTGCCTCCAGCTGTAGGCTAGGTCTTGAACACATCTCAGCATCCCCATTTGCATTTCCTGTGAGAAATTATGTTGTAAAGTCCTTGTTAGTGTACTATGGAATTTTGTCACATACATTTCTTCCCAAAGTTTCATCATCTAGCAATTTTTAATGACCACTACAAGAACATTTTCTATCTTTTGAACCTGTTTTCATGCATCTGATGAAGACAAATTTCCTTGGTTTTGTTGTTTCTCACGTACAAAAATTAGCATGTCACTGGACTGACTTTCCTGTCATATGACCAATGCAGTAATAATCATATTAAATAACAGCTATGAAATGTACAAAATTTGAATGTGTCTTTTGGCCTGTATTTCATTATTTTTATATATCAAATATCATTAAAATCTGACTTGTATTTACTACTCCTGCAAGAAAACCCCAGATGACTCTTTCAAAAATTCTTATACAGTCTTTTTCTACTTCAGCTCTAAATATTACAAAGAAAGAACCAAATCCTGTCTTAAATTATCTCTGTGTGATACAGGGCAGCAGCACATTCCTTAATTTAATAGAATAATATTGGTAAGTACTGAGATAGTGTACCTGTTTTGCAAAGTTATGCCTAAGGCTTTGTTCCTTTTTAGTTAGATGAAGTGTGCCACAGTAATGTGCATAAACCGACAGACCCTGTTTACATTTCCAAGCTGTAGGTAGTAGTGCAGAGCATATTGCTATAACTGCAGTCATACAGAGACACACACAATACTTGAACTAAGGCAGAAGCTTGTGCAGATGTGACCCACGTTATCATTACCACACAGATTATGTGGCCCACAAATCATTACCACACACCACACCAGAACTGCTCTAAGTGATCAGAATAATGGGCCAGTCTCTTGGGGAATGAGAGGCTGGAGACCAGTGTCATGGAAATGGACCTGGGGGTCCTGGTCCATGGCAAGTTGAACATGAGCCAGCAGTGCCCTGGCAGCCAGGAGGGCCAAGCGTGTCCTGGGGAGCATCAGGCACAGCATCACAGCCGGGCAAGGGAGGGGATTGTCCCGCTCTGCTCTGGGCTGGGGCAGCCTCACCTCGAGTGCTGGGGGCAGTTCTGGGTGCCACAATGCAGGGAGGATGTAAAGCTGTGAGAGAGCGTCCAAAGGAGGACAGCAAAGATGGTGAAGGGACTGGAGACAAAGCTGTATGAGGAGAGGCTGAGGTCACTTGGTCTCTTCAGCCTGGAGGAGACTGAGGGGAGATCTCATTGCAGTTACAGCTTCCTCATGACAGGAAGAGGAGAGGAAGGCACTGATCTCTGCTCTGTGGTGCCCAGTGACAGGACATAAGGGAATGGCCTGAAGTTGTGTCAAGGGAGGTTTAGGTTGGATATCAGGAAAAGGTTCTTTGCCCAAAGGGTGTTTGGGCACTGCGACAGGCTCCTCAGGGAAGTGGCCACAGCACCAAGCCTGACAGAGTTCAGGAAGAATTGGACAGTGCTCTCAGGCACATGGTGTGACTCTTGGGGTTGTCCTGTGCCAGGCTAAGAGTTGGACTTGATGATCATTATGGGTTCCTTTCAACTCAGCTAATTCTTTGATTCTGTGATTATCCACTGACCATTGGGTAGTCCACAACGAGAAATGAAGATACACTTGTCAACCCATTACAGTGCAAAACTTACACAGAAATGAAAATTTGGGATGTGTTTTCCAGCATTTGGAAATAACTCTAGATTCTGCTCTAAATTGGCAAGAATTATGTGTATATGTGTAGTTGCTGCTCTTCATCCTGTTACCTCTTCCCCTACTATGTGATATTAGGTTTTCTTCTGTAGGAGTTTCATTTATCACATAAACCAAGATGTAATAAGAGAAGAAAAAAAAATACATGTCAATGTATTTTATAGCCTTTTCAGCAAGACTTCAAGAGACACTATTCCTCATTACCTTTACAAAGAGGAACTTAATGGTATGCTATATCGTTCCCAGGGGATAATCCCATGCCAAGGGCAAAACTGAAGGCTACAGAATGTCACACCCACCTCTGTTTCTCTGAACAGCAACCATATAGTACTAGCATTTTTCAAAAGGGCCTGACAAATGCCCTTATCACCATTATATTTCTACAGCTTCCTCATATCAGGACTTCCAAACACGAATTTCAGCTAAAGACTTTCCCAATTGCTACTTCATTTGGCTTCAGGCATTCATTTAGAAGGTGCTTAGCAGCTTTGGGTCACAGAATCTTTCTGAAAATTGAGTCTTTTTAATTTTATTTCACGGACCATCTCATCAAAACCATTAGTAAAAAAAAAATGAAAACGAGGCAGGTCAACACTGAAAATTCAGCTTTTTTTTTTTTTTTTTTTTTTCCCCAAGAGCAGCCAACTCAAAGAGGTGCCACGTTTTGGAGACGTCACTGCAAAGGAAGGAGAAATCCGATAGCCAGCGCTTGCAGTTATTCTTCGCAAGCAAGGGGATGTCTGCCCTTCAAAGGAGGGAGTTGTTTGTAAAGAATCCTGCTAATGACACCTACGATAATCAGTGCAAACAGGTCTTTCTACTTTTGGGCTCCATGCCATCCGCTCATTCAAAGGTCGGATAGCTGAAGGCAGGGCACTCGAGGGCTTTGCTCCTTTGGGAGGTTCAGGTGGGAATATACCTCCGGGATGGGAGGGTTTACGATTAGGGAGAGTGATCCAACCTTTCATTTGAAAAGTGTGAATTTAGCAAACCTGCTCTCTTTGTGGTGCTGTATGTTAAGTAATTATCGAGTCCAACCCTGAATTTCTTAGGAAGTTTCCCTTCAGATCTCTCTGTATGAGAGCTTGCCTGCGCGACAACGATGTGCAAACTGGATGATGGCCCACTTCTACTGCTGAGTTTGTCAAGGCCCAGTGCAATGGGATCCTGACCTGCTTGGTTGGTGTTTCCACCACTCTGTATGTTCCCAAAACCAGACTCCATTGTCCATGTCCAGTGAGCTTGGTGCTCTACAGAGCGGTCACACGGTGCGCTCAGCAGTACTGCACACTCCTGTGTCTCCAGGACAATATCTCCTAGTCATGTTTAGAGCCAGGGACTGTTCTCTTCTGTCTCTTCACTGCCACTCATCTGGTACTCTTTCCTGCTAAATGGTGAGTCTGTGCTGCAGAGTTCAAGTGCTGCTGGTGGTCTCACATCAAAGAACTGTATCTGGGCACCCAAATAAAGGCTCAGAAGACTGACCAGGAACACTGGTTATGAGACTCTTGAGCCTTTGAGTTCATGCTCTTAAGGCCAAAGAACTTTCTTTAAAAGTCAGTAAATAATTTTCGAGCAAACAGAGCATGGAGAAAATTCCCAATAGTGGGTTATAAAGCGTCCAAGATACAGTGATGTCCAGAAAGACAGAAGAATAACTTTGTTAAGACTGGGATTTAAGACCTGAATATCAAAATCCTTGGGGGAGAAAAACTAAAGTAACAAAATAAAAAGCAGCATAGCTGCTCTTTGGACCTTCTGGAAGTGTTTTACTGGTGAGAGCAATTCCAGACTCCAGGCTACACCAGAAAAACCTGGCCCTTCACCTAAGCTAACTGACTTAGTATTTTGGACACGTGTTTAATCCCTCCCCCCCACCCCTTCTTTTACTACCTTTTCTATTTTAATGCTGTAAAACTCAACTAACTGCTAAAAAACAAATTTACTCTTTTTTTCTCCAGTGTTTGTTAGACCTTCTCCACCTAGTTAATGACTGGCTGGAACAGCAGCAAGGCCAGGAATGCTTCATGCTCTGGGCACTCACTAATTGGGTTGTTAGCAGACTAGAGAGACAGGAGGAGATGAGGAAAAGCACTGCTATTATAAGCCACTGAGTGTAAAGAAAAAGAAAGTGAAATAAATATGGAATTGTTATGTTAGGGAAATTACGGTACTTAACGCCCTCTTTTTCTAAAAAAATAGTTCCCTCAGGACATCCTGCAAGCACTGAAAACAAAATAGACCAGAAATATTTTTTATAGCAAACTCAGGAAAAGAAAAAAGATAGATTTCCTTTTCTAAAACAAATCGTCAGCCCCAACCCTCCCACCGTTTGGCGATGGCTGAGGCTGTGAAGAACCACTGGCAGCATCCAGGCTCGGTGTGGGTTAGCTGGGAACGCCGGCCAGGGGAGTCCTTACAGACACAGCACCAACACCGCGTTGCCTGTACACTCTCGCCTGTAGTTCTTGCTGGCCGAGTGACACAGCGCAGGGTCCAGCCTGGTATTTTTGTACTTCCAAGACTCAGTGACATCTCAGATCAAGCAGCCATGGCCTTGCATGCCACCCACGGCGACAGCAGCATCTGCACATCCCACTGCAGGACCAGAGGGTTAAGCTCTTTGGAGAAGGGGCCACAAAAGCCTGCAGTGTAGGGGATGGGTGCAGAGCTGCTGTGTTTGCAAGCTGCCTGCAGGCACTGTGAAAGTGCATCAGCACAAGCAGGTGCTATGGGCTCTCCACTGGCACTGCTGGGGAGACACCAGACAGGACACATGTGAAATTTCAGGAGCACAATGAGGTAACAGATTGGTTCATGCCACAGGAAGCACACACAGCACCACAGTGCTCCAGGGCCAGCAGTCAGAGCCAGCAAATCCATTTGCCCACCGCGCCCCTGCAGCTGTGGTCACAGAATCCTAGGATGGTTTGGGTTGGAAGGGACCTTAAAGATCATCTAGTTCCAAACCCCCTGCCATGAGTAGAGAACCTTCCACTACACAAAGTTGCTCAGAGCCCCATCCAGCCTGGCTTTGAACACCTGCAGGGATGGGGAGTCCACAGTCTCTAGCCTTTTGCAGCAAGGGAGCCAGCCCTGGGGCAAACCATGCATGGCCAACAAAGCAAAGACTTCATCCACTCCCTATCCTTCCTCATCACCCAGCACCAGAAGGGCAGCAGGAGTCAGGACTCATCCAGCCTTATCCTCTCACCCCACACTTCCCAGAGTTGCTGCACACCGGGCTTTATGCACATGTGTCTGCAGGGGTTGTGTGCCTATAGGTGCATGTGTCTATAGGCATGTTTGTATAGGCTCCTGTGTCTATAGGGTGTGTGTATAGGCACGTGTGTTTATTGCCAGCCCTCCCTGGCCCCCTCTACAAGGTGTGAATTTCACCTCAGGTGAATTATTTCTCCAGGGATTACATAACAAAGTGATTGTGAAAATACCATCATCTGTGTTATAGAAACTTAACAGAGCCCCTGCAGTCTTTAAATTAAAACATTGCACTCAAGTGCTTTTTGCCATGTATCTCCTCCTACACACAGCTCATTCTAGTCTGAAAAATAAAAAGGCAGGACAGCTTCCTACAGGCTTTCAAAGAGAAGATCCTACCCTAATTAACTATAATCTTGTTCAGACGGCATTTTCCTGCAAGATTCAAAGACTAGCAGGGGGCTGGGACTAGGCAGAAAAGGAGATTATTAAAACTTTAATAACATGAGCCTTTGAACCTTTCAAATTCTTTACAATTTTCTCACATCTCTAACCCAGATGTCTGCATTTAAAAACTGTGCCAACAAACATGAACTTTCTGTTTATGCTTTTATATCTTTCAATGAACAGCCTCTTTTAAAATGATAGGAAACATAATGCCTGCAGTTCACAAAGCCGGATGACAGGGCTGAAGATTAAAAAAAAAAAAAAGAAAAGGGAAAAAAGAGGGTTTTGCAGGAGCTGCTTCCAGAAGGTGAATCTGTTCCAGGAGGCACAGGCAATGCCTCCACAGAGCTCCAGGCAGAGTTGGAACTGGGTAAGAAATGGTTTTCCTGTTCAGTAAACAATTCTAAGAGTTCAAAAATGTTCTCATGGAGCATCAGAGCATAGCTGAGACCTTGGGAATTTTTTTAAAGGGAAAAAACCAAAGCAAAACAAAAAAAGAAAGCAGAAACCAAACTTCTACATATGCCTGTAAAAAAGGTGCTCATAGAAGTTAGCCCAGTCCAACGAGAGCTATGGTGACTGAGATATTTCTCCAGAGTCATGATAAGCTCTGAGATGTGATATGAGCAAGTTTCTTTTTCTGGGAGACTTTTATTGCTTACCAAGGAAAGAACAGCCTTAACAGCAGAGCCATGGAAAGGCACCTCCAGCAGCCCTGGCAAGAAGGACCAGGGCTGCAGCCCCGTCCCACCAGGAAGCCATCAGACCCACCCCATCAGCAACATTTCTGCAGAATGACTTTTGGCATGCTGCCATCCAAAAGCCTCTGATAAAAAGAATAAAAAGGCTCTTCTGTCCAATGCTCCCCAACAGCTCCAATTGCAGTTCAAGGGAAGGACCAAAACCTCACTAGCTATAAGGTCCTAAACCTGACCTAACCCTGCAAGATCTCACCAAACCTTATAATAGAAGGAAAAAATGGCAGCTATGCTGACAGGCACTGCACTGCCAGCTTTTCCAGAAGTCTAAGAGGGAAAAAACCCTTTTCTTTCTACAATGATTGCCCTGGGACCCACTAGCCAACAAGTTCAAATCATCACAATTGCTCCGGCTTTTGAAAACAAGTGGTTGTTCAAACACGGGTATTTGTTACGACTTGCTCCCTGATCCCACAGTAAGAGCAAGGTAATGAGCTATTCACCAGCCAAAAGCTCAAGTAAGCCTCTTAGCACGGCGAGAGCCCTGCTGTCGGTACCAGCTGCTGGTCTGGCTCCAGGTGGCCAGGGTCTGCAGAGTGCTTCGCCGAAAATATAGCCAACCATCTCAGACCCAGAAAGTGCCTTTTCTTTGGGCCAGGGATGGGAAATTCAAGTGAGGATCCTGAAACAGGCTCTTAGAACACATCAGGGTGTAAATCCTTCCTGCTTCCCCAGGGCTGCAGTGGGAGGAGCACAGACAGGCACCCTCCAAACTCCTGACTGGTCACCACGCTGCTTCTGTCAGAAACATTCATTGTTTCACATCTGACTTCTGTTTCTTGTTGTTCAAGGAACGATGTTTTTAAAATTCAAATGGTCCCTAACAAAAGGGCTCCTTGGCAGAGCACATGTCCTGTAGTCACAGGGCAGCTTGGCCCAGGGAGAGCTGGAAATGGCAGAAGTCACCAACGTTCCCAAGAAAAAATCTCCACATAGGCTTCAGAAAGACCATGCCCACATCCAGACAAACTGTTCATGTATCTCCAGTTTGATCGTGTTTGATCTTTCCTCCTTAGTGATCATTTTCCAGTTGTCTCTCTAAGCTTAAACAAAAAAGTGAAACCAATTCATTTAACTGCTTCTTTCAGAATGTGACTCATAAACTATATCTGCCAGTTATGTGTAAAAATACCCTTTTGTGGTTTCTGTGCAGATAAACATGTCAGGTTAATCAATGCACACAAGCAGACTGAAATGGGAGGTAGAGGCCAAGGCATGTGTTCTTTCAGAGTTCCCTAAGCAAGTGCTATTGAACAGCACACATACCAGCATCCAGCACTGCAGCAGGGTTCAAAAAAAATGTGTTGTGACTCATATCTCTACGTTTGGAGCGTTCTGAGCTCAAATCCCAATGAGCAATGCAATAACTCACAAGTGCTTCTCCCTTTCCTTTTCACCCGCTCCGCAGCTCCACTGAAGCCAAAGGAAGGAGAAAATACCTCTATGTCTGGGACAGGGATTCCTGGTCCTGCTGTCAACAAGAGAGGTGAAGGGCTGGGAAGGTCACGACAAGAGGATGTGACTGAGAGTAGGAGCAGAGTGATGCAGCAGTTCCTTGTGAAACCCCTCTGGACACACACGGCTGACCCAGCAGCCCAGGAACCTGGGACCACCCTCCAGACCCTCATCCCACAGGGCAGAAAAGGTAGAACTGGGCAAAAACCCTGCAGAGGAGTGAGAGCTTCTCATGCACCCATTCAGATTGCAGAAGCACTGACAGGCCTTAAAGTATACTGATTTTGTTCTGGATTTACTGAAGACAAGCAACTGCCCAGAAAGCTTTGCTCAAAACCTGTCACTTGGCTCCTTAGCCAGGTTCTTCAAACAGAGGGTGGTCAAATGCTGGAACAGGCTCCCCAGGGAAGTGATCACAGCACCAAGCCTGACAGAGTTCAAGAAGTCTTTGGACAGTGCTCTCAGGCACATGGTATGATTCTTGAGGCTGTCCTGTGCCTGACCAAGAGTTGGACTTGGTGATCTTTGTGGGTCCCTTCCAACTCAGGATATTCATGGCTGATGGAGAAAGAAAAGTTGGGGGATTTTGAGGTTTTTTTGGTTTTTTTAAAATATGTTGCTATTGGATATTACATATCTTGGTCCTGAATTCCTTACCTCAGGCTTTCACTTTAAGTGGCTCTTTCAGGCACCCTCCCAGAAAAAGAAAAGCTCATTTCTCAGATAAAATGCATGACACGCTCGCACCAGCCTACCCCATTTCATACCATAACCCCCTTAGTGCGAGACATTAAGGCAGGGACAGGCAATCCAGTCCAAGATTTATTCTGCTCTAATCAGCTCAGGCTTTGAGAATCTCCTTGTGGATTTGAGCCTCTGTTCAGTAGCTCTTGACTGCTGTTTTAATACTGAAGCCTTTCCAACCCAGCTGCAGTAATTACCCCCACGGAGAATGAGGAATCTCAGTTATAAACTAGCTGGCGATCTTGCAAGAATATGTCTCCTAGAGGACTTCAGGATATTTCTCTCTGAAGTTAACCCTGTTAAATCATTCCTAAGCTGTCTTCAAATAAAGAATGAACCTTCAGAATAACCCTTGCTTTGGTTATAAATTCTCTCTTTTCCCTTTTTAAGTCAGCTGATCTTCGGAGCCTTCAAATCTATCAAAGCTATTTCAGTTAAATAATCCCTATTTCTCCTGAAATGGTGCAAACATTCGACAGGAAAGCTTAGGAGAGACATTAAGAGCTGTTAGACTCTAAGTCAAAGCTTGACACAGCTTGTCCAGAGAATACGTCCAGTTATACTCAGCCAGACAGGATACTTTCACTCAGTTTATATCAGAGGAGCTTTTTTGCAGAGCAAACATTACATCAAAGCCCTGGCCAGCAGATCCAAATTCAGCTCTTGGCATTCATGTTCAGCTAAACTTGGTGCAGGTCTGAGTAGAAATGGCACTGAGCTGTGGAGTTTCTCTGCTTCACCTGCGTGAGTCCAGTCTGGCTCAGAAGTGACTGTGACCCGTATGACGACACCCTCAAAGTAGCTATGGAAAAGTTTGATGCCTAAAGAGCAAGCAGCCAAGTGACTAAAGCCGTGATAATGCTAAAGCTAATACCCTTCTTGTCCCTCAGAGGGGAGAAGAGATGGGTGAGGAACGCAAACCTGTGAAAATCCAAGTCCTGCAGTCCTAGAGGCCACTCTGCTCAGGTGAGCACTGAAACCTCCCTGGCTAGCAAGAGGTGATGCCACCCAAACCCGTGTTGTGCTTTCTCTGCTGAAGCAGAACTCTTGGAGGCAAGCACTACTCAGAAATGGTCACCTGGCCAACTTGCTGAGGAGATGCAGGTTGTAAAAGGCAGCTAGTGCAGGACTTCCTTCTGCAGTGATACATACTAATGACATTTTAAAGCCTTTTTTGCTTTGAACAAGTAACTGAAAGTTAGTGTGTCACCTAATGCCATTGCTGGGTCCTTGCGTGTATAAGCTTGACTAGGCTGGGAAAGACCCCTAAGCACTCGGGGCAGCCTTCAGCAGGAAACAGTGGGGCCTCCAGAGATACCCAAGGAGAGGAAGGCTGCACAGCAGAGGGTTTTACTGCCCCCCATAAAGAAAGAGCTGGAGATAAAATTTCTTCTCACTACTCAGGCTGCTTTTAAATCCAGTCATGTTGATTTTGGCCATTGGTGCTTTCAGATTGCCATACAAAGAAATAGAAGCAATTTAAAATTGCTCTTTGAATATTTCTCCAAGTGAAAAAAATCTGTATCTTTCAAAACATACCATTTAGTACTGCTAGGGCAGATTCACTAATATTAAGGCCAGGTAATTTTACTGTGTAATGGGGAGGTAATGTCATTGTCTTTCCCAATACACTTTCTCAAGCTCAGTCCCACAGCATCCTCCACAGCTGCCCTCTCTGAATTTGGGCATTCATGTACAGACCTGTTAGTTTTTCCCACTGGTGGACTCCGCAGGGAGCCAAGGATGGGATGAGCAAGCAACTGGGGCATTAGCACCACTTGTGGAGCAGCTGAGGGGTGAGGAGCCTCAGGGCCACCCATGCTTCTTATAGACCAAATTCAGACCTGTCAGGAAGTCTGAACAGTTTTCCAAAGAAACAGAACTTATCAAACTGCAGAGAAGTGGTTGATAGAAAAACTTCCTGAAAGATGATTAAACTCTTGCTTTGTGGGGTGTTCAGCAGCAGTTATCAAAACTCTGTAGCAGGCAGTGCTGCTGAGACTGAACTAGGGAGATAAGTCACCAAATCAGCCCCCGTTAATTATCTTGGCCCTGGAGTCACTCTTTGCACTTCCAAAGTCAGGAAGGTTTAATTCAACATGCCAAAAAAACGTTTTTATGTCAAACAACATCTATCCTGACCCGAAGGGATGGTGGGAAGGGAAAGATATTTTTCAATTAAAAAATATTAATAATAAAGATTCATATACACAAAGCAAAATACCTTCTGTATGAATTGAGCAGTTCCTAAGAGACATCTTGGAGCAGCAAAGGAGCTGGGCAAACTTTAATAAGAGAATTCTTCAGAGACTAGAGCTTTGCTTTGGTTGCTGGCTGCCTCCTGGGGAGAGAAAACACTACGGAAATGAAATATGACCCTGCACCGTTGTGGCAGAGCATTTCCAGTTCTTTCCCTTGCCCGTGTGAGTAACCCTTCCTTGTGTAAGGAGTTCCATTTAATGGCTACCTGCATGGCTTCACCACAGGTGACATTGCTGCACTCTTACCTGGTACACACCACCTGGAAGCTCTAACCAAACTACTTATTTTTCCCTACAATTTGAAGGATGTAACTAACTTTCAGCATTTGCTCATAGCATTAGAAATTTCATGTAAGTCTGAGTTTTGAAACAAGGCTCTGCACCCTCTCCCTGCTCTCACGTGTACTTTACAGCCACTCCTGCATGACATATCCTCCCAGAGCCAGCATGCACCAGAAGGGTGTCACCCCAGCCAGCCCATGCCCATGCAGAGTTCACCCCATCACTGCAGCCTGTTCCTGCCCAACCCCTGCCAGGTCAGACTGGGACCAAAGTACCTGGCCCCAGGGAAAAGCTTGGTGTGGATAGAAACCCCCACCAGCCCAACTCCCTTCCTCCTGATACAGTATTCTCCAGCAATTTGGTTTTCTTTTTTATTTTTTGAATCATCTCGTCTAAAATAATTAAAGGGGAAAAGCATTCCCCAAATAAAAATATCAACATCTGAGCTTCCCTGCTTTAATTTGCACTCCTCTGACAGCTGAGACCCTCCTCTTAGCCCTGTGCCCGTGTGGGATTTCGTTACACCAGTAGCTGATTATAGAGTAATTACAACCTTCCCTGAGCTGATGATTTTTTCTGTTTGTTTCAATTTCAACTTCCACAAATGGTGGGAAGTCCCTTTTATTTGTTCCTGCCTTACTCTACTGTGGTCTGTACGTTCCCAGCCCCGGATTTTTCCCCCCAGTGAAGGGAGGGCTGGATAACACTTAGGTGTAATTCCTGCCCCCATCACGTGTAATTCCGTACTGAATGAGTAAACGTTCCTGTAATTTCACCGAGCAGCTGTCTCCCGTCTGGATGGCGGCACCGTGATACCGTTACCTGTTTATCTCCTGGAGGTAGAAGCACTGCTGGCAAGCCCCTGCCCATCGCTGTTTATGTGCAAGGAGTTAATACCCCAGCATTACAGTGCCCCTTGGTGAAACTATAATTAGGCAACGGTTTTATTTTACTGCCTGTGAACACTCCCTGACAGCACAGCCACTGGGTGCTTTCCAAACTGCTACAGCTTCAGGTCCCAACCTGAAATTCTCATTTAGAGGAGGACTTTTACTGCTGTTAATCCCTCAAGTACCTCTCGGAGGCACTAAATTGCATGGGGGTGCTGGGGCGTGGGGCTGGACTGGGCAGGGTTGGCAAACAGCAGGGTGAGCCTCTATGCTCCGTCCTGTGTGATGGCAGGACAAAGCACTATAGGGACACGGTGATGCTGGGGGGCTGAACAGGCAGGGCAGGGGCTGCAGTCCCCCAGCAGCAAAGGGCTGAGCAGGCTGCTGGCCCCTGGAGCCAGAAGGCTGCTCGTGAGTGTTGATATGGACACAGCAGCTCCAGCAGCACCAGTGCCCATGGGAGAAAGGAGGAGCGACTGAACAGCAATGCTCTTTTTGTCAGGGGAGCTATTTTAAACCATCTGCTTTGTGGGTAGCCCTTTTGGCTCCCAAGTGTGTCTGAGGCAGAGGTGTAGAACATGTTGGAGGGCAGAACATCAGAGCAGCTCTACAGAAGGACGAAGACAGTCTGTCTGCTGAAGCACAGGCTCGCACAGGACTGAGAGGCACACACACTTGCTCATCTGGGACTAAGGGAACAAACATACCCAAGGCTTCTGTAGTTTCCTCAGAGCTACTGTTCCTAAGGCGTTTATTTGGGGTTTTTCTTCTCCTTCCAACACCAAACACCCCTCTTCTTCCACAATCTCCATGCAAACCACAGAAACATGCATGGCCGGGGAGGACACCAGCTCGCAAGGACCTAATGAGACAACAACTTCTTCAAACCACTGCTCTTAGGACTCTTAGGACTACTCAGATGATAGGCAAAGGAGCAGAGTGTAAGCAACTAGGGAGAAGATTTATTGGCAAGAAGAGTCACTAAATCTTTTGTCTACAGTGATAAAGAGAAAAGCCAAGAACAAGGCAGGGACAGACCCTGGAACTGCAGGCAGCCCAGTAGTCATAAGGGTTGCCTTGCCTTGTTGAAGCACCTCTGCCTCCTTAGAGGGATTCATGTCACCAGGGGGGCACCTACCAGCTCCTGGCCAGGGCCTGGAAGTCTCTCGTGGCAGGGAACAAGAGTTGGGGAGCTTGAGATGAAGGGCAGAACTGATCCCTTGAGTGCTGGATGGCTGCCATGCCACAGCACTGCCTGGGAAACCCAGTACCCCTCTCCCAGGGGATGCCCCCACTGTGGGACATCTCTGCTTTCTCATGGCACATTGGGCACCATAGGCCCTGGCACGTACGGCAGGGGGTTCAGAACTAGATGATCCTTGAAGTCCCTTCCCAAACCACTCTACGATTCTGTGTTACAGTCCAGCTTCAAACACACTGAAGAATTAGAGAGTGTCCAAAGGAGGGAGACAAGGATGGTGAAGGGCCTTGAAGGGAAGTCGTGTGAGGAGTGGTTGAGGTCACTTGGTTTGTTCAGTCTGGAGGAGACTTGAGGGGAGACCTCATCGCAGTTACAACTTCCTTGTAAGGGGAAGAGGAGAGGCAGGCACTGATCTCTACTCTGTGGTGACCAGTGACTGGACCCATGGGAATGGCCTGAAGTTGTGTCAGGGGAGGTTTAGGTTGGATATTAGAAAAAGGTGATTACCTTCACTAATCAGAGGGTGGTTGGGCACTGGAACAGGCTCTCCAGAGAAGTGGTCACAGCATCAAGCCTGACAGAGTTCAAGAAGGTTTTGGACAATGCTTGCAGGCACATGGTGTGACTCTTGGGGCTGTCCTGTGCAAGGCAGGAGCTGGACTTTGATGATCATTGTGGGTCCCTTCCAACTCAGCTTATTCTGTGACTCTGGGATTCTGTGACCTCACAGCAAGCCAGTTCCCAGCTTTCAAAAGCCTGTCAGATTGTATTTCCTCCACACATTCACTCATAGCAGTGACTTACATTTCTGACATATGGGCAACATGCTTGGCTGTCCCAATAAAATATGTCTATGCCTTCCCATCTTCAGCAGGGACTGCAGGCATTTCCAATGCAAGGCAGAGCTGCAGCAGTTTCTGCCTAAACTAACATTTCATTTCCTTGCTACAGCTCACTTCTATTGTCATCACTTTCATGCCTCTAATTAACTTGCATCTGTTTCGTGTTTGAAGTTTGTAACACTTGCCCACTTTGGCTACAGTAGTTTATAACCCAACGCTAAACATATGTTTATGTTTACTGCACACTAGCTCTGAATCCTTTGACTTAGTGTTGTATCAGTTCATTATACCACTAATGGAGAACCTCTGAGACAGGGCTGAAGTTTAAGTGGCAATAAATAAGGGGAATCATTTGGAGGTGGTTGAAGAGAGGTGGTCAGGGAGGACATGCCTGGCCTGACATCCAGAAACGTTGAGCACTTGCCACCCACTCTGTAACCACTGGGATTTTTAGCACCTCCAAACACGAAACCACAACAGCTTTCAGCAAAACTGTCATCTGGGTCTTAAAGAAAATACTAAAATCCTTTCTCATCTTTGCTCCAGAGGCCTTCAGCACATCCCACCTACCTACAAACTAAGTACCCACTGACTTTGCAATAGGGATAATAAGATCTTCAAAAGGATTTTAGAAGGCCAGGAGGGAGAGGGGGCTGTATAATGTCCCATATTACACATATAACATATAGCATATTGTTAGGTGATACTTAACAGCTGCCCTAGCTGTCAGGTGACAGGCTGGTGTTCTGGCACCAGCTGAGGTGAATATTAAGGTCCAGTTGGCCATTCAGACCAGTTTTACATCCATTAGCATCAGTGAAGCTTCTTGTGTTTTCCACCAGACATGGTAATGATGCCAACATCTGTGTGAAGTAAACACAGAACATCTTCATGGCCAGAGCCATTAAGGTGATGCCTAGATAAACGTTTATTTTTCATTCAGATAACAGGATGCTCCTTAGAGCTAATAAGTATTTACTTTCCCTTGCATTGCTATTATCTCCCTCATTGAGAACTGTGATTAACATCATTGATCATTTGTGTAGTTTGCCTCCTAATCTTTTTTTTGGTGCTATGGTGGACTGAAACTGCAATGAGCATTATGTCAATACAGGACAAGTTATGTTTGATCTCTGCCTTTGCACTGGTCTGATCTACATGGGAGGGGTGCATAAGCTGCTCCTGTGACACTCCACAATATTTTACACTGTGTCTCCAATTTAAAAGGGACAACCATATATTTTCCACGCAACAAAAGTGCTCTTGCTCATAACACTACCACCAAACACTTGAATTAGCTGCTTCCACTTTGCTCATCATTTCTTTAAGGGGGTAGGCAGCCAAACCCTGAGGTTCTTGTTGGAGCAAGTTTCTATCACCAAACCATAGGGCAGGTGGCATGCAAATACTGCTGGGGACCCAGAGGTGAAAGGACCTTCCCCTCACTCTCTCTCTGCACAGGCACCACTCTCAAGAGGTCATTTCAGACAGGATATTCTCTGCAAGAATGTGATCCCCATCTGACAATTGAAAATGTCAAGAGTCTTCCTGTTATTGACTGCATACAGTGAGGATTAAATAAAGCCACAGCCATGACATATAAGGACATGCTCTCCCATAGAGCCTGAGATGCAGAGATCAGTGCTGTCTTGCTGGTCAATGCCACAAAGCTGGTTTGCAGCAACAGATATCTGACCAAGCATCTCCAGGGCTGCTGTTCTTCCTGTTCAGGAGAAGGCATCAGTTTACAGCCATCTATGGTCATTTTGGTTTTTTCAGACAGCAAGAGCTACACAAATAATAGATTTACAATAATTAAATTTGTCCAGTAAACTGGCCTGGAAAGTAAAATCCTCTGCACAGCTTTTATTTTTTTTCTGACTTCCATAAATCCACGTAAGTGTGAGCACACACTGAGAGGCACTCTGTGAAGAGCCTCTGCTTTCCAAAGAGTCTCTGAGGAGAAAAGCCAGTCCTGGCACGAGAACCGTTGCAGGACCTCAGCACCCTGGAAGTGCAGCTGGAAGGGCCATCAGCTCCTTCAACAGCCCCCTGCAGAAAGGGCCATCATGAGAGTTCAGCCAAGCCTGTCACTGCATCACCTTATCGAGGACAATCCATCCCAAAGCAACTAAGATTTGCTTCCCCTCTGTACCCGGCTGTATGTGCCTTACACCTGGGCTGCTTTCCAGTAAGAAACAAGCTGGAAGAGAATCACCCCAGTTTCTGTTACATCCACCTGCATTGCTTCCTAGCCTATTAGAAATCTGGAATGGGAAAGACTTATTTCTTTGGTTTTGCTTTTCTCTCATCTTGTTGGATAGGAAATGCCCAGATTCCTCCCTAATTTGGCATAAATTCAATGCACCTATTCTCAAACCTTCAGAGCAGAGAAGAATCCATTAAGCTCATTTCCATTTGTTCTAGCAACAAATCAGTATATGGAGACATGAAGAAAATAATTTTGAATTACTTTTTCCATTATCTGGTTGTCACTTCCTGCCATTTCCCGTTTGCCTAGCCTGGCTTCTTTATTCTCCTTGCATCTAGCCCATAGCAATTATCTCGATATCTAGGAAAAAGCATTAGGTTTTAAGATCTCAGGCTCCCTTTTGACAAAGGCTTTGCAATCCAGAGACACTAAGGGGGGAGGATTAAACTTCCATCTGTTTGCCTTGAGGGGGCAAAGCAGAGAAATCAGAGAGAGGTTTCACGAGATGCTTGTGTGATAACAGTGCACACTCACTAGGCAGGAAAGTCTCAGGTAAGACGTATTTGCTTGGGAGTCATTCCAGTCGCCAACTGGAAAAGGTTCTTAAAAATTCACTTTATGCACAGCAGACAAGAAAGATTCCTTCAGATCCCTTCCTCCAGAGCATTTGCCTCTCTAGACCTGTGCCATCTGCAGCTGCAATTTTTCGGACAGCAGTGAGGAAGTGGCTCGATCCTGCGCTCTGCTAAAGCTGGAACAGAAACATCAGTGTGGCTGCAAGCGGAGGGAGCAGAGAGATCCCACAGAGGAGCAATCCTGTCCCTTTGCAGAGATGATCATCTCATGGCACAGACAGGGCAGTAGGTGGTAGGACCAACACCTGGCACCTGCAGCACCCCAATCCTGGGGTCACTGTCCCTAAGGAGATGGGGTGCAGGAGCCATTGCAGCCTGGCCCCTGCACCCTGAGCTGGCACTGACCTTTCTGGGGACAGAGCTGAATGTGTCTATGACTCAGCAGCCTCCTTTCCCTCACCAGTGGCTGGTGACTAACTGTATTTAGTCCCATTCTTCATGTTTTGGGGAGAACAAACATAAACAGACTTAGTGGTAATTGTTGCTATGTCTCTACTGTTTCCTCCTCTGGCCCTGTAGGGGTTTTCCCACACACTCATAATTTTAGAGCAGCATTTTAAGTACTTCTTCTTATTTTTAAGAAATAATGTGAAGATTTCTTGACTGGTGGAAAAAGAAGGAAAGAAACTTCAAAGAATTTCTGATTTGGTGCAGACTCTGGGGAAAAAGTTTCTCTAACCTGTCTACAGAAGAGGGTTGGTCTGCTCTGGGCAGGGAGCTTTGCCACAACACAAAGCAGATTGCTTACCAGCACCCTGGAGAAGTCCACATCAGCCCTGGAAAGATCAATTTTAAGGATGACTTCTCTAAGGGCATGGCCCAGGAACATGGTGCCCCTGGAAACAGGTCTCCTGGGAGGAACATCGGTGATCTCAAAGGGTGATCTGGAGAAGTGGCTGCTGTCACACCTCCTTGCCTGGGAAGTACATACCTACTGACCTATAGCTCCTTGCACACACTTGTGCGTATACAGGTATCACTGCACATAGTGATCCCGTATTTGGGATCCCATTCCCACATCCCATATTTGATGGGAATCTGTAGCTCATATCTGGAATGGACCTGAAAAGTTCTTGAGAGCTGAAGTCTTCTTCCTAGCTGGAGAAAGTATAGATTGGCCACATGAAGCAGGGAGAAGAGCAAAAAATGAATGTGTGGTCAGCTGGACAGGGAACTCAACTCAGGTTCTCTTGGATATGTAGTTAATTATACAAAAACATTAAAAAATTATAAAATAATTTATTTACTACTGATATAAAAATCAATTAGATAATCCTCATCCTCAGCCAGGAGACTAAGACGAATTTATTTACAAATTTTATAAACACATATTTTTATGTATTTTAGAATATGTTTAACCCAAAGCTCACCAACTCAGATGCATTCCTGAGAGATAGGAGACCCTTGGTCCAGCTTTCACTTATGCAATACCCAGAGGACTGTTTAGTGACAGCAATGGCAGTGACAGTGACAGTGCCCCTGCAAGGCAGCCTGACTCAGGCTGGCCCCAGGCACAGTCTGCCAGCCTTTGCAGCCTGCAGTTAGGTGTTAAATTCAAGGTATGGGCTTATCTCTGTGCTCTCTCTGCAAGCTGGCCTGAAAGCCAGGAGCTGAAATCTTGCTGCTGGACACCTGCCTGTGCTGTGCACCCAGCAGCTCCCACTGCTATGCAGCCAGCTCTGGTGAAGGATTTGCCCCTCTCTGGGAGTTGTGGGCTTCGGGGGTGATGCCTGGTGCAGTGTCCGTGAAACATAGCATCATGAGGCCCAAACTCACCTGATCCACATGCTGTGTAATACAGCATCAGCAAAGAGCTGTATGCGATTGCGTTCAACCCCATACGCTTCCTCATGCTGGCTGCAGCCATCCCATCATATCCTTGCTCAGTGCAGTCACCCACAGGCTGCAACAAAAGCCTTCATATGCCATGGGAGCACTGAAGTCAAAAAGCCAACTCATCCATGTTGTATTACAGTGCTGGGATAAGTTCATCTGTTGCTATTTCTGTTAATTTTATATAGCATACATGGATATTTTCAGGTGGGAAAATAGGTTTTCGCATGCTCTGATCTTCCCTTTGTGCCAAATTCTTCCACCTTGGTCTAGGCAAAAACTCCCAGTGACTTTCACTGGCTGTACTGCACTGTCCTGTTCTGACAGGCCATGTTTCACTGCTGCTACTGCTGTTCAACTGCACCAGACTTTTAGAAAGCTGATGGCGAAAACACTAGTAAAAATCAAGGAAAAATGGATTTAGTATCCGTAAGTCCAGGTGGGCTGAGGAAAATGTCTGGCTGTGGAAGAAACCAATGAGATAAGATACTCAAGTGAAGACTTGAAACTATCCCTGTATATTGTATTTCTGATTCATTTTCACTCAATAGTATACGTAGCAGATCCCTGTAATCTTGCTGTTGGATGTTTCTATCCACTGCGACAAAAAACCACTGACAGCATCCCCAGCTGTGACTAAGTAGACACCAGGCCATCTGTCCTGCAGCAGCACTTTCCTCAAGGACAGACAACTCAGGAATCCCTGTACTGGCAGCCACATACTCACAATTTTGTCGTATGTAATGAAATACTCTGGAAACTATTTGTGAGTGAAGAGTTCCCAGGATATTTCATTACTCATTACAAATTTGCAAATTGCTCATGAATGATCAAATATTAATATGTAGATAGGGCGCAGTCCCAGGAGGGATCCACCGCTTTGATAAGAGATTAGCTGTGTTCAGCGGGCACCCGCTCGGTGCCGCACTGGGGACTCTTGCAGACTCATCGATTGCCACTGTAAAACAGGGAATGTCACTGAATGTTTGACCGTGTATTGAAGATTACTGGGGCGCTATAACCTGCTTGCTCAGACACTCACGGGAGAAAGTCGAATGCTTCCCACGTGTGGAGACGCTCCGTACAAAGGGCTGCTGGAGCCCTCGGGGCGACTGCGCTGGCTGCAGCACGTGTGCAGCCCCGAGGTGGAGCACACTATTTTTCTGATACCATGTACATAACACTCCACCCAAGCCTCCCTGTGTAAATAAAAAATAAAGTCAAATTATGCCAGTAAAGAGTGGATTACACTGGTCACTGGGAGTGCTTGTGTATGTTCAGCCATAACCCGTGATAAGGTGTTTGCCGTAAAATTCCTCCTGGAGCCTGCAGCTCTCCTGGAAGCTGCAAGATGCCAGCAGAACCACCAGCATTTTGCTTTACCCAGTGGGGGCAGCGGGGGGGGGGNCGGGGGGGGGGGGGGGGGCACTGAGGAACGGGTCAGAGACCCAGAAGGCTGCACGAGTCCCTGGGGCTGTGGGGGTCCCTCTCCCTTGCAGGAGAGAGACAGGAGCGCCGATTGTCACCAGATATAAGGAGACAAAGTTCAGTTCAGAGAGGTAAAGGGTGACAACCTTTCTACAGACAAAATTATCCCACAGTCAGTAAAGCACAGCAGCAATCAGGACAGATAACAGAGCGAGTAATGAAGGCAGAGATTACAAAACTCCACAACCTATCCATCCCATAGCAAAAAGCTGCTGTAAAGCAGTTTTAACCCAGCCTATAAACACAATTAGAAATGTTATTCTTTGGTACAGGATGTTTTTTAAAACAAAAACACATGGCAAGTTTCATTTGCATTATGATAAATAAATGTTTGAGCAGGTCCCAGATTTGGTGCATTTTTTACAAACAACAACAACAAATTTATTTCTGTCATCTGTTGATGCACAAAAAAAAAGTGTTTCCAGCTTCTGATATAAAAGCTTCACCAAAAAAAATCACTTCCAAGAGAGTGTTTTATACTTTTCATTTATGAAGAGGAAGACCCCCATGTTTGGACCTGTCCCATCCTGAGAGAAGACTGCTAGTCAGTGCAGGCTGCCAGAGGCTGGCTCTGCTCACGCACCTGCGAGTCCATCATGAGGGAACCACTCTCCTATCCGCTCTGCCAATACCAAACAGTCAGGTGGAATTGGGTAGGAAGAAACGTAATCGTGGCTGTCCCCTACAGTCTCCTGGGGAAAAAAAAATCAAATAAGGGAAAGGTCATTGTGGACTGATAACAGCTGGGGAGGCTGGGAATGGTACCTGTTGCCAGGGAGAGTTTGCTCCAGCGCAGGCAGGGTGCCCTGCACCTCCGGCCCTGGGAGAAGAGGTTGAAGAAAGGCATCCAGGGGAGGGAGACCCAGAGCAAGGACGTGAGAGGAAGAGCTGCAGAGAGATTGCAGCCAGCCAGACCGGGACCCAGATGGCTGGAGGGGAGATTAAGTAAGGAGGTTTTGTGAAAAAACCATTGCATGTGTTCACGTAATTAAAACCCTGACCATCACCTGCCCGTGAGTGACAGAGGGGGACCATGGCTGAGAGTGCAGCTTTGGGCACTGGGTAGACTTAGAGAGCTGGTCTTCCGTAGGCTTAGCAGTCATGTGGTTTCTTGTGTGCAAAAGCATAAAAGGTTTTAGGTGATGGAAATCTTTTGCAGAGAGATGAAGAAAAGAACAATCCTGTCAGCAGCCAGGCTGCTGCACAAGCATTTGTGTTTCTGCACTTGCTGCTTTGTGCTGCCCTTGCTTGCGCCATGAAGACTCTCCAGAGGAGCCCAGGAGCAAGCCCAGGGTTCCTGCATGGAGGGAGGGGAGGATGGAAATGCACCATCCCATGGCTCTGGAAAAAAATCACTAAAGCTGTGGTTTTGCCTGGGGCTCATGTGCCAGTGAGGTGCCTGTAAGCACAGGGCTGGTGTGGATTTGCCCGGGGGCATTGCTTTGCAAAGCTAAACCAGGCATAACTTCAGAACCAAAAAAACATGCCCCCTCCCGAGCACAGTCTCACCATGCAGCAGAGGCAGCACCCTGTGCAGGAGGAGCAGTCCTCCTTCCCTTTGCACTGTCAGGGTGCTCCTCCCTAACGCTGCCTGTAGAAAGGGCCCGCTGCAGCCTAGGACAAGGATCTTGAGCCAGGTGAGATGCTGCCCTGACAAACACACATCCACACTAATTTGGCCTCTGAATTGTGTCCAGCATAGGGTTTTGCTCCCCCATCACCAGCCACAGCCAGGGCGGCTGGGTCATTGCTCAAGGGAGAACACCGACTCGATGGCCACCAGTGCCGTGACTGTGACTGAAGGCTGGCATTGACTCCCAATTCCCCTCCATGCTTTAGCAAAACTCCCCCAGAGCCTGCTGCAGCTCCTCAACAACGGGCCCACTGCGAGAGCAGGTATCCAGCGTAGAGCTCAGCAAAGCCCTGCCAGCAGCAAGGCCACAACAGCCCCTGGGATCGGAATGAATTATGCACAACCTTAAGTATTTGCGGGATAGAGGCCTTAGTTCACTGGGTTACAATACCAGAACAATACAAAACACCTCTACCTCTGGAACCCACTGCACTTCATAAAAATGCTTGGGACCCTGCTGGAGCTAAGCCATTGTCGATAGCCATAAAAAATTGGTTAATAAATCTTCTTCCACTGATGAAATAGCTCCTTCACAGCCAGAACTCAACAAATTGAGCATTTCAAAGCAACCTGCTTGACACAAGCCCTGATTTGCACACCAATACAAGCATCCCCAGCCCGGGCAGTACCCTGAGCCTGCACTGTTCCTCCCTCCCCATTGTCACAGCCAAGTGCCAGGAGGAGATTTAGCGCACCAATATTTTCCTCCCAAGTGACAAGAAGGGGATTTATATCTGCAACCCGCAGGCCTTTGGAGTGAAATGATCCCAAAAGCAGAGACTAGCCTGGCACTCAGCAGCCACACTGGCTACACCACTGGCACTGCTGGGGTGACAGTCCCCCGCCCCCCAGAGCCTCTCCCAGACAGACGCTAAAAGTTCATCACAGTGCCACTTCTACCTTTTTTTTTGGTTGGAAAACATGTAAAAATTAATGTTAAGAGAAAGGCAAGTGCTCATCGCCTTGCTGCTCGACAGACACTATCCTGAAAGTTTGACCTAATAGGTAAAAAAGCAGTTACAGGAGAGACTCCATTCTTAACAAGCTGTCACAAGTCAGTATTTTTTAAATGCAGCCAAGAGGAGTAAAACAATACATTTCACTCACTTTTCCCAACTGCACGGCCATTGATATATTTAAGTAGTGTGATAACTAGAAAGAGAAAAATACTCTTACATTTCAGTTTTAATAAAAAACTTCTTAAAAAATTGAGTCACCCTGTATTCATGCCAGTGTGGTTTTTTATTAAGTCAGGGCTGACTTATTCTCTTCCTTTCTGCCTTACAGGGAAAAGAGCAGGCCTTGGCTGGTAGGCAGGACCTGCTTCCAGGCAGAAATATTTATTCAGTGAAAAGTTGCATTTAAATATTGATGTTTCAACAGAATTTACTATTTGCTTAACCAAATGTTATAGATTTACCTAGAGAATCACAATGGGGAATAAAAAGCACGTTTTAGACCCTTTTTAGCAACACTAAATGACTTAGAAACAGTGATGAGCAAATCTTAAATTTTTCAAATCCATGTGATTTGTGGCTCAGATTTCCTGATAAGTTGTTAGGATTTGTGTTTTCAAGACAGGTGTTTGGCATTTCTAACTCCCTGCTCCCTTTAGGAGACATCAAACCAAGCATTAAACTCCTATGGTCTTGAAAGTTCAAGTCAAGGTGGTTTTTGTTTTGCTTTTCCCCCTGAAGGTCAGTTCAGGATTGAATCCTTTTGTCAAGGTTGGCTGGAGAGCAGAAGGCTCTGTTAATCTGCAGGCACTGCGGCTCCCTCCTGGCTTCCTTCCCTTGCAGTTTGTTTTACTTTAGGATTCACCCCCTGGGATTGTAAAGGCTGCAGATGAGGGTTAGAGGTGAAACAAAGAAAATGAGGTTGGGTGTTTATTTAGAGGGAGCCAGAATTCATAATGTTGGAGACACTGGGCCCCTCCCAAGGGATAACCGTAATTTACCAGAGACTCTGCACCACTTGTTTTTCCCCAGAAATAAAACATAGTGACAGATCCAAAATACTACTTCCTCAAGTAACTCCTAGAACCAAAACAAGGAGAGTTTCTTTCTGCAAAGTGACCAGACACTGGAACAATACAAATATGCTTCCAGTGATCTCCATGTGGGAAAGCATCTGAAAAAATAAATAAAGGCAACTTTGCCTTCTTCAGAGACTTTCTTTTTTTATTCACTTGACCTGTGCCTTATGGTATGGGGTTTTTTGACCATAGATGTTTTTTCCTTGGTAGATAATCTTATTATTCCCTCCCTTTTCAATGACAAGGCTAAATTTGCTTTCATTTATTCGCTGTGGAACCCCACTGACTGGTAGCTAACAGGCACATCCCATCCCACACAGGCAGCCTGGTGATATATTTTCCCTTCTTCATACCTTGTTTTAATAATCACAACAGCAGCAAGAGAAGGAGCAAATGCATCCATTACACCTAAGAAAAAGTCTTGCTCTTTTCCCAGGCTTTTTTGGGTGTTTAGCCTCTAGGGCATCATCCATTTGTAATGAGATCCCTGGATTTACAATAGAGCAAGTGGTTGTACAACAAAAACTGGATTCCGGGGTCCTGATAAGAGAAGACAAACGTCCTGCGACCAGAGCCTGACCAGTCACCCCACCGCTAATCTGGTTGAATCAGCTGACGTCAGTGGTTTTATGCTAAACACACATCGGGGTAAAAAATGAGAGTCGCGCTCAGCTCCGGCAGCCCAGCTCCAGCGCTCTGCTACCAGAAGTGGCTGCTTACTTTCAAGCTCTCCGCACAGCCTGTAATCACTCAATATTGAAACCAGATTTACAAGCTCTTTAGAGGAGAAGTTTGTGATTTCCAAAGCAGACGCATTTGGTATTTCAGAAAAAGGTCAAGCCCCCTGTGGAGTAAGGGGTTTTTAATAGAATCAGTTCAGCAGGAGTTAAGAGGAGACATACCAACCCAGCGGCTCGCAAAGCCAGGAGAGGCAGAGACATAAGAAAAGCCACAACCATTATTGTTTTGAGGAAAGAATCAGAGAAAGAGAGGGGCACGGAGCATGCTAAATTAAATCTTGGACATTTGATTTCATTTATTCCAGTCCGAGAGACTTTCTCAGTTGGAAATAGAGAGGGCTGTCCTTCTTACGCTCCCAGGCTTGCAGGGGTTTCAAAGAAAGGAGTGTTTGTTATTGTCTGCGGGGGAAACCTGAGAGTGCTTAGCACAATGGCAAATCCAGGCTTTTAACTCAAATGCATTTAAAAGGATAGCCTTCGATTACTGTCTCACTTCTTCAGCCCCCAGCCTCCGGCCAGGCTCTTCAGCCATTAATATTTGTTGCCTGCCTCACTCGGCTGGGGGAGGTGGCTGTCCAGGACTGCCTTGTTTCATGCTGGTACAGCACCCACCAGCCGGGAAGCCCAGGGAACATCACTAACCACCCTCCTTGTCACAGGAATACAAGTTTTCTATATAGCGCTGAGGCCTTCAGGCTAAAAAAGCAGCCACTGCAGAAACACTAGCAATGAAGCTGGCTACTGCTTACTCCAACGCCCTTTGGACTCTGCAGCCAGTAGTTTCAGTGAAAAGATTTGGAGCTCATTCCATAACTCACATAGCTGCTGCCAGACAGACACCAGAGCTCATAACACAATTTCCTGAATATAAAGGTTTTTAAATAATTGGAAATCCAGATTTCATGCTGTCCTGGTTTTGGCTGGGAGAGAGTTAATTTTCTTCTTAGAAGAAAGCTTAGAAGAGTCATAGCCCAGAAACTCCTAGGCCGTATCAGCTACCACACCTAAACTATAAGTACCACACCAGGTAACAGAACAACCCCAGGATATGGCAGCTGCTAACCCAAGCTCCAGCGCTCTGTGGCCCTGCTGCCATGACTGCAGGGGATGGCAAACAAGCTCTTTTCTTCTTTAAAACATCTCCACAGCAAGGGGCCGATTAGAGCATCCTGGTCTTACTAACCTTTTAATGGCAAGCATAAATAGGCCCTTATGTATTCAAATCAGCGGCAAATGAGTGGTGAAGATCATAGGATGCTTAAATCACTATACAACATGCTCTCTCTGATTGCTGGAGAAGGCACTTAAAAGGTTTAGCCATCAGATCTTCTAACTGGTCTAGTCATAGTAACTACTGGTGCAGCTACAGACGGTATTTCAGGTTTGTCTCTTCCAGCATCAAGTGCCCAGTCAGCCATTCCCAAAAATAATACACTTGGCAGAGCAGACAACTGCCCTAGATTTTCAGATCAGTGCAAAGGAAGGGCAGAGCTCTTATAGGAAAGCAGCACTTCGAAAGGTCAGCCAGAAGACCACAGGCCAGATTCCAAGAGAAGTTGTGGCCACGTAATTTCTTAAACTTCAGCAGCAGAAAGAGGTAAAAAGCAGAGGATATAATTCTCTGCACTAAAAGCAATTCTCCAGGCACTTTGAAGAAGTAAGAACGGTCAGCAGCTTGAGGTACACAAATGAAACTAATCATTCTAAGCTGCACTTTAATATTGCAAACATGGGCACAGTGGGACCTTGGCATTCCCGAAGCTCTCACTGCACTTGGCCCATAGGAGTGTTTAACTGTAGGGGTAAGTTTGCAATACCAGTACCTCTGTTTGCACAGCCAAGTGACCAACTTATCTCCAACAACAACCCTACCACATCGTTTAAGTGTACTTTCAGGAACTCGAGCCTGGGACTTGGAGGGGCAGGTTTTCCTTTGCATTTCAGGTTGCACATCCTAAAGCAAGCTACTGCAGCTAACAGCACACAGGATCAGAGCATTGCTGGAAGGTTGCTGTAACCCTGTGTAAGATCTCAACCTCACAGCCAGAACAGGAGGCAGAAGCATTTGTAAAGCTTCTTAAAACGTAGATGAATAGTAGACTCCTGCCAAGTTTTATCTTCTGAAGCAGCATTTTGGATGCTTCTTTCACCATGATGCGGCATCAGCCTTTTAAGCAAGTATACTTTAATTACTGCAAAGTCTAATAAAGCCAGAAAAACAAACACAATAAATTCCTTGAATAATCCAGAGGTTGTTTGTTTTTAGCAACTAAGCATTGAATAAATGAAATGATCAAGTAAAGCCAACTAGCAGAAGGAGTAAGAAACAACTAAGTGCACAAATATTGGCCAGGAAGAAAAGCCACCTATGCAAGAATAATATAAAGGAGGAGCCAGAGATTAAAGTATACTGTTGCTTTTTCAGTCCCACACAAAACTAGGAGCATATGATACTTAGTTACATGATAGAAGAGCAAGGTAGATGCTTTCCACTGTGCCCAGAGGGGCTATAAACAGAAAAAAAAAAAAATCAAAACAACCAAACCACAGCTGAATAGGCAGTGTGGTTTTGGGGTTTCCCTCTCCTCCCCCAAAACAGTTTGGGTGTAAAAGGTACAAAAGGAAAACAGATCATAGAAACAAGAATTGTGAGACAAGGGAGGAAAACCAGCTCTAAAGAATTAGGAGTCACTTTCTGACACATTTGGTACAGAGGAAGTCTTTCTTCCTTAAGAGAGAGGAAGAAGTAGTTATTTATCTCACAAAGCTTTGGAAGAATTCACCAAGGTTATGAACAAAATGCAACAGACAAGAATTGAGGATGTGGGTTCACTGCTACTTGAAGTATAAAACAATAAAGCTGCCACCTTCATTCTCAAATAACCACCTAAATTCCTTCACAGAGTAGGAAAAGAGTCTGCTTTCCGAATCTAATTGTTTTGCATGGCATTATCATGCACACCTTGATTTGTTTTCCACTATCACCCACAAGAAAACATGTTTTCCAAAACAAAAGTCACAAGCAAGTTTCAGACAAAATATATATATTTAAAAAATCTTTACAATAAGTCAGGAAACATAGGAGCTTGCATACAGTTTATTATAATAACTCAATTCCCAGCTCCTTACAGTTCAGAGAACCCTGGTGACAGTGTTTACAACTTCTAATTTTTGCTTTCACAACTCTGAAGCAAATAATACATTTGAGTGTATTTTACTCTGTGCAAATAAGACAACTTTTGGAATCCTTCAGAAGAAAAATCCAAGATTCTGTTTGCAGAGGTCCTTTGTTTCTCAAAGATGATTTATGAGAGTTTTTCTTTTAAGATAAAGTGCTCCTGTCCAGCAGAATCCAAAGGCCTTCAAGAGTTTAGCTCAGATTAAAAAAAAATTGGTCATACAAATTCCAGCTTCCCATGTCCGCTGTACATTCCCCAGTGGACTAGTGAAAGAATTTTATCATTGCTGAGGTCTGAATGTCTCATTTTATCACAGGTCATGCAGCAGTTCTCATGACCAGTCACAGGCACCATGCATTCCAAGTCCAATTTTGCCACCTGCCCTTTTTTCGAGTGATGTCCATGAAAACTATAGTGCAAACGAGAGAGCATTTGCTGTTGCTGATCTTGCAGTCTCTTGTTTTCACTCCTGAGCATCCTCAAGGCCAGCATGATAAGGAGCACCAAGATTAGCCCCCCAGCTATAGGAACAGCAATTACAGCTGCCCTGAACCATAACTCTTTCGAAGAAGTCAACTCCTGCACCTTAGTGATGAGATTCCTGCTGCTGTCATGTTGATATCTGCTCCCTTGTCCTGCAAAGGGGAAAGAAGTGGAGCTTATTTCAGGTTTTATATATACACTGTTTCACATATAAGCAACTCCCTTAAATCCCACACTGACAAGTTTAAGCAGCAATTGCTACACTCTGCAGTATATACAGAAATTACCCCTGTAAAGAAAAAAGAGTTTCTAAGTCTGCTTATAACACGGAATTTCTTATCCCAATAGCCAGTTTAACTAGGAACACCACTGCCACTGATTGTTGGAAGCCATGTCAAGATGGCAAGAGAGACTTCCAATATTAATGCACACAAAAACCTAATTGGCTGAGATGTTCCCCTTCATCCAGCCACTCTCTTCTCCCTCTGGTGTCTCTACTTTCATTAACAACTAAATCAATAACAGCAGATGCACAAGGCTTTGACTGTTCCTGGCCTGATGGCCAGAAGAGGGGTTTCACTGAAGCTTTATTGCCCTACCTGAAGCATCGCCCCTGGAAGGAGACAAAACATCATGTAGTCCTCTGTAATTGCACATATCTTCATGACAGCATTCCAATGTGGACATGGTGGTGGTTCCAGAGTGGTTTTGTGCTTGTTTGGCTTGGCAGATCTCAGCTGTGCTTGCAATAGAGTCCAAGCAGCCATGAGTAAGTGGGGAATGTGTATTCTGAGGATCAAGCAGTCTGGAGAAGCAGGCGCTAAGCTCAGATTTGCACATATAGCCGGTTGCAACACAGTGTGCAGCATCACAGTAGCATCTGATTTCACCTAAAAAACAGAAATTGTGCAAGAAAGGTAAGAATTTGGTCCTCTAAGGACACCTCACCATATATCCTCACTAGCCACAAGCATCGCATAACCAAACTCAGTGCCAGTTTTGAGTTACTTCTCTAGACTGTAGATCCACAAGAGCTGGGGTTGTTTCCTTCCCATCAGTACAGTGCCTACCTTGCTGTAACCTTAATCCCTGTAAATGCCTTGGGGCACTTGCTTTAATGACTAGTACTATAGTCCTTTGAATTAAAGCAAGAGCATTTCACAAAAATGGGGAGTGGGGGAGGGCTTGGGGAGGAGGGAAGGTCACAGTGGCTTTTTTTTCCAAGGTAAATAACTAACAAGACCATTTTATAGCTACTTCCACTCGCTGTCAGCAGTTGCATTTAACCCCATTTAAAGTGAAATACCAGTTCTAAAAGCAACACACACTTTCAGTCCTAGAAGAAAGTCACATCTATGTTTTAACCATTACTCCAGGAACGACATTCTATTTTTATAAAAGTAACATTTCTTTTAACTGGGCATAAGCACACAACAAAAATATCATGTTTAAATATTTATGTGACAAAAGAAAAAAAAAATCGGAACTGCTGAATTGTTTATTACCTCTCAATACTCCGCCAAAATTTAAAAGGTTTAACTAACACCTTATAAAGCTATTAGCTAGAACCATTACCATCTAAGTTTCTCAGTCAGGAAGGTCTTACTGTGTGAAACTGAGCAACTACTTGTAATTTCTCCAGAAAAACCTTCAACTAGTTATTCACAGAAAAAAGCTTTTAAATCAGTATTATAAAACAAAAAAAGTTCCAGTTTATAATTACTCTGTTCACCAGAGACAATGACTGTCAACTCAAATGTAAAGTTTGTTAATGGAGTGAAACTGCAAGGCTAAAGGCTCCCTCTTGCCTTTCCCCAGTTTCACATGCAATCCAACATGCAGCAGAAAAGAGGAAACACTTAGATTGAAAATCCTCTACCGGCTCTAAGAAAAATCTCAGGAAACCTCAAAAATTTCTGAAGGAAGCGATAAAAAAGTTCCCTTCATAAAATTCTTCATTTTGCGCTCTCCAAACTGCTCTGGTATGAATTAAACATGTCCTGTGCTGTAGCGAAAACTTACTCTTTCTAGGCAAGTTGCAACTCAAACATAATTCAACGTGCCATTGAGCCAAGGTTTAAGAGAAAGCCAGATTTTGGAGAAAACCTTGGAAGAATGGACTTAAAACTACTTTTGGTGTTCTTACTGTACTTGCCACCATAGTAGCACCAAGGCTTTCAAAGTCGACAGAATTGTCAGATGCCTTTCTTCTACAATCTGCACTTCAAAAATCAATCTACAGGCTTCCCTGCTGCCACTCCTTACGATGTTACCTACCAGCTATACCTAAAAAAAACTTTCCTGCAAGATGTTAAAAATCATCCCAAACAAGTTAGCTTCCCCTCGTCGGGCTACCTTAATACTTTCACCAAAATGCTACTGCAGGCTCCAGGCCTTGAAGTTCCCGCTGCTCTTTAATAACTCTGCTTAATAGAAGCCAAATGATGGAGTGTCTCACTGTCTCCAGTCCAATTCCCTTGGGCTTTCAGACCAAGTAACCTAATTTTTCATGAATTCACACTCACTGTCATCCAGCATGTTACAGAAAAAAAGACTCAAATAATTTTCTAAGCATTCTATACGAGGTCTCCCCCCTACCCCCTCCGAAAAAAATAGTTTTCATAATTTTTGCCCTGTATGAGAGTTAAAAGTAAGATGCAAACATGGCATAGTACCAGAACTGACAGTTCTTTCATGAGTTTCAGCACAGGACGGGAATAAAGTGAAACAATACACATACTTTCATTTTAACTGCTTATACAATCACGTTCAAAAATCTACATTTTATTGCCCTAAGACAATCTTATAAACAAAATCTGACAGGCTAGTCATCAGGTTAATTCAACTGCTTTTTAATTAAAGCCACGTTTTCAGTGAAACAGAATGGACTTTGTATAACTGTATTAAAACTGTATTTCTGTCATTCATAAAGTTTCTTCCTGTGCTATGCAAAAGGCCAGAAAGGGTATTTAGTATTTTGAAACAGTGAACAATGCCCTTCTGTTCCCTCCTCTTTCTTGTTACTGTATGTAGCTATTAAAGAAAAATGTCTGCTTTTAGTCAAGATGGCTACAGGAGAGACTGCAGGCTTCTCTTAAAGCTTTTGAAGTCAACAGCAGCCAGAAGTCTGTGATCCCCTAATTATATCATTATCAGGCACATAGTTTCAGTATCTGCGACTTCACATCACTCAGTCACTCCCTGTTCTGCCCGCTTTGATGGGGCCAGCAGGCTCCCCCCTGCACGCTGCAAGGCTGTTATTTAGGGTTAATTACAGCCTTCCTTCCAAAATAAATAAATACCGTCGCACATCACCACCACGCTAACTTATCCTTTACCCTCCTCCCCGGAGCACGACGATTACCGGCAGCCAGCGGGTCGCCTCTGCCCCGGCAGGGCGCTCCCCGGGCGGCCAGACCACAGCCCCCAGAGCCCCCACAGACTACAGCCCCCAGCAGGGGGAGGGCAGGGCCAGGCGCGGCCGCCCCGCCGGGACACCTGCGGGGCCGTGACTGCCCGGCACCGGCGGCCAGGTGGGAGGGGAGGGACGGCGGGGCACAGACCCGGCGGCTCCGCCGCCAACACCGCTCGGCGCGGGGTCTCGAGACAGCGCCGGGCCCGGCTGCCCTCGGGAGGCAGTTCCCGGGCATCCCCCTCCCTCCGGCGCGGCCCTCGCAGAACACGAGCCCCGCAGGCGCCCCCGGTGCCCCGCCGCGGCCCCTCACCTTTGGTGAGCAGGACGGCCATGGCGCACAGCTCCAGTTGCAGCCAGATGAAGATGTAGCTGGAATGGCGATCCATCTACCCGGCGCCGCTCGCCACAGCCCGCAGCGCAGGCACGGCCGAGCCGCCGCCGCCTGCCC
>VZRV01004446.1:506511-581664 GCA_013398115.1 Falcunculus frontatus | reverse complement strand
CCCGCACCCAGCCCCGCAGCCGCCGCCCGGCCGGCTCCCGCCGGCAGCAGCACGGATGCTCCCGGGACAGGCCTGTCTCGTGTGCTGATGCATTTGGGGGAGTCACTCTGGATCTGACTGCTGCCAGGGTCCCAGAGCNTTTTTTTTTTTTTCATTTAAAACTAATCCTCCCTCCCCCAAACGAGCTGCACTCTTACTCCTCCCAATCAATAGGATGATTTGCATTTATCCTCCTGAAGGCATCGCTCCTAGAATCGGGGCCAGAGCGATCCAATCGATAGGGGAAAGCTGGAGCAAGGCTGGAAAAGAAGGAGCAGAGAGATTTCCCCCAGGGAGAAATGCAAAACACTGGAGAGAGGCAACAATTATTGTAATTGAAGGTAATGAGGCCGAGGCGCCAGCTCCAGGTCTGCTTAACATCATTCAATACAAAGTGAGACACACATGAAGGAGACGGCCCGAGCCCGGCCGGCCCCGTGGCGGCCCAGCCCGGCTCCCGCACCNTCCTTTCCCTTTCCCTTTCCCTTGGAGACTCCCGTGTCTGTAAAATTCTCGGTGTGTTTATCGTCACTGTGCGCTCAAAGTCACGCGCTGAGCACCAAATCCCTCGGCCAGGGCCAAACGTCGTCCTGTCCCGTGGCAGGACAAGCTCAGCCCCAACCCTTTAACCTTCAGCCCTTCCCTGCAGACACTCTCTCTGCCACAGCAGCTTCTTCCCCACAGCTCCTCGGTGCCGGGGTGCGACTCCTCGGTGCCGGGGTGCGACTCCCCGGTGTCGGGGTGCCGACTTCCCGGGAGGAGAGAAAGGATGCTGGCGAGGAGCTCCACCTGCCCCGCGGCTCTGCCGGGGCAGGGTGCAGGTGGTTCGGCACCCCCAACCCTGTGCCCGGCCGGCACGTTCGCTGATCCCGGAGCAGAGCTCACACCGGCTTGAGGCGAGGGGTCTGCACTGGACACACTCAGCTGCGCCTTCACCTTGGAGTCCTTAGGCACAGAGCCCCCTCGCAGCCTCGGCCGCTGGGGGTCAGGGGGCCACCAAGAGCGGGGCGGGCTTATTGAACCCTGCTTGAGATTCAGGCAGCTGGGGCCGGCACGGCGTGAGAGCCGGCGGAGGCTCAGCGCGGGCACCTCTTGCCCTCTGCCGGCAGAGCCGGCCCTAGCAGGAACAGCCGGGGCTGTCCCGCAGCGAAGAACCTGTCCCCTGCTAGGTCAGGGCGAAAGGGCGCTGGGTGGCGGTAGGGGAGGACGCGGCTGCTGCAGGCGTAGCGATGAGTAATGGCATCGCCGGAGGAGCAAGAGCAGTGTGCGTACACCGGGGCTCACATCAGCATCTACCCCCAGCCACATCCTGCACACAGGAGTTTGCATCCAGTATTCAGCCATCACCTTCTGAAACATCCATGTAAAGGTGTTACATGTCAGAATTTATAAACGGTACCTAAAAAGTCAAGCACCACCTATCAGATCTGAGTTATCAGGTGTCTAGAGATAAGGTATGGCAAATATTAGGAATTTGCTTCAGATCCCAAGCATGAGAAACCATTAGTTACGTCCTGTCACAGCATAATGTGTGCATGGGGGAGGAGAGCAGACACTAGACATGGCCAAAAAACCCTGAAAATTTAGCATCACTTTAGCAGGACAGAACATGCAGTTCAAGTAATATTTCTTACAGAAAGCTATAATTTGGATATATATAGGACATGTAGCAAAACAGTCATGTTTGCCAGTGAAACCAAAGCCTCCTTTGAATGAGCCTATTGCCTCAGCAAGAGTCTCGGGCTCATATTTGGACATTCAACACAGACTGTCCACAGGTCTGAACACAAATGCCAGTTCCTTGGAGGACTTACACCCAGCAATCAAACCCTGGGTGCTCTGCAGGGCCTGAGGGCTATGTGAGGCTGTTCTCCACTCTTGCAAATCAATTGTCAGCAGCCCCTTCACAACAGTAGCTCTAAAAGCTTTTTGATGCAGATGAAGAAACTCTCCAGAGATATATTACTTCATATTAGCCAATATTTATTGCTCAAGCTCTATTTTCTGAGTTGCATATTTCAGAGCCAAATGCCAGAGATGAGGCAGTCAATGCAAGTCAGGAAAGCCCATACAAATTGTAACAGACTGGAGTCTCAGCTACTTAAATAGGCAGCACTCTGCCAGATTACACCAAGCTCCAGTTCTGACAGACATTTGCAAATACGGTAGAAAAAACTGAAGGCGGAGCTAGATCTCAGAGCAAGGACCAGCAGTTTCAAGAAGATGGATATGCATCTTAATAAGATTTCAATAGTTCAGCCCCAGAAAGCTGCTGTTTGAAATAGAAGGCAGCAGGACATCTAAGCACAGATGTGCAATAAGAGTAAAACCTTAATTCTCACTTTACCATGAAAAGGAGAAGGAACAAAAGGATTTGTGAGAGGGGATATGAAGAGCTAAGTCAATAAAGGCTGTGGACTCGCTTAAATTCTAGCAGTATGGGATGGTGTGCTCCAAAGGGAGAGTGTGGAGACTTCCCTACCCTGGCTCTAGGGCAGGATCAGTAAGTACATCAGAGATGGCTTGTAATTGTGATAACTGTGAGTCAGAATAATTGTAAAAAGGACAAATAACAGGGCAAGGGGAGCTGCAGTGAGCTTTGGCAAATATGTAAGAAGCTGGAGGCATTCAATATCCGGGATGCCAGGCAGGGCAGCATTTGAAGACACAAGCCCACCACCTGTGGTGGGTTTAACCGGGGAGGGTGAAGGTAGTGATACCCTCAGCTTTCTACCAGCCCTTCTTGAGGGACTTCTACCCTTGTGACAGGGACTACAGATGGGATCACCCATCCCTATCATCTGCAGCCTGGCACTGAAGCATCCAAGGAACAGGTTTGAGCACCCTCTGACTGAGAAGATAATCTCAGGCAGAGGAGGAGGATACAGAGCTTGTTGCCAGTAACACCTCAAGAAGCCACAAGGGTTCATCTGTAGGAGCACTGTGAGATCAAAGGCAGATCAGGCAGAGGAAAGGATGGGTGGAGAAAGCAGTGTTGGCAGAAAGTGATACCAAGTGCAACAGAAATTCAGATTCCTCACCATCTAGCCCTCAGAGGCAGCAAGGGGACAGGGGGGCTGAGTTCAGAGAGCTGAGAGTACTGGAAGGGGGAAAAAGTGCAGCCCCTATGTTTCCATAACCACGAGTGCAAGACATTAGAGTTACACAGGACTAAAACAAAATTGAGAACCCTCAGAGTGAGAAAGCAGTCCTGATTATTCTCAAAGCACCTTTTGTAACGAAGAGTATTATATAGCAGAGTGGGATGTTAAACCGAGGTCTTCCCCACAGGTTGCAAGGCAGTAGTGAAACGTGAGAGTTAAACACACTGGAGGTGGGGAGCAGGAGAGTGCTGCCCAGAGCCAGAGTGGCTGGGCTGCCACCCCCAAGCCTTGCCTCCAGCCCCCGGAATCACATCTCTGCACTGCAGAACAGAACTGGTGCTGCCTCTGCTGGGCTGCCATCCTCTTCCTCTGCCATACCTCCAACATGCTGCTCTTCTACTTTTTTGTGTTCAGTTCTGTTACATGTTCAGGGGGGAATATTTTTTCTTCACTTTTACAGAAAGAAGTTAAAAAAGGAGGTGGTAAGTGTTGCCATCTGAGACCCAAAGGGAGCTTCAGAAATGAAGTTCCAATGTACTAAAAGCAATGAAGAGACTAAATCATGGCCTTCAGCAAATATACCAGTCTGCCATAAACTGTGAACAGGCTGGCCAACTGCTTTGTTTTATCTTTGTTGCCTTTGATGCTCATGGCAGTGCAGTGCTGCCTGTGGCTGCTGCAGCCCTGTCTGGCACACCCCCCTCTCCCAGCAGCACGTCTATGACCACCTCCTTTTTAAATCAATTCAGTCATAACCTAGTTTTCACTTTTATCTTCACTATCGAGTCCTAATGAAACAAAGCTCGATCAATCTCTCTAAAGACACGTTCAGACTGATATTGTGTCTCTTTAGGTGTGCATGGAGAGCCTGGCAGAAGATTGAAAAAGCATAGAATGTCCTTTTCCCTCCTAAAGGCAGATTTTAAGCGTGTCTCGTTCTAAGCATGGGGGTAAACACAAGGGCTGGTATTAGGAGCCCAGTTAAGGGAAACTGCTGCTGAACACTTAGCAACTGAATGGCTATTAGCATGATAGAAATCAGACACAACAATCTGCATTAATTAGTATCCCTGTTGTTAACCCTAGACACATGCATTTCTAAATAAATACAGGTAATAGTCAGCTGAATCGCATTCCTATGAATAAAACTGGACTCAAGTGCCAAAGGAAGGTACCCGCCCTGTGAGATGCTGTTTCCAGAGCAGGCCTGGCGGAGGGGGACACTGGCAGCAACTCTGTCCCTGTGCTATGTCCAGCCAGGACCATTTCATTTAACCCAATCTCTCTGCCTTTCCCAAAACCCTCAGGTTAAAACATCAGCTAATTCATGACACAAATGCCAACTGAAACACTTCAATTTCCAGTAGCAGGAGGCAACACTTGATTCAGGTCTGAGGAGCCTGGTGCAGGATTTCTCTGCCTGTCCACTGGCAGCTCTGCCTGTCTGAATGGTGAGGAGCTGAGAATAACTACCCACCAGCTTCATGGGGCTGCTGGGCACCCGTGTACATCTCTGCTCTTCACATATGGTCAGAACCAAAGTTGCTCAAGATCATCCCTACTAACATGCTCTTCAAGCTTTTCCCCAGAAACTGAACTTCCCTTTACCCCTGTTGCTCACACTTTTTTCGCTGTATTTACACATGCAGCTAGAAATCAGCAACAGCAAGAAGAACCGAGCTGTTAAACAAAGTGAAGTAGAGCGAAAACTGGCCAAAATGAAGAGGAGTCCAAAAAGCTAGCAGGGAAGAAGGATGAGAAATGAGCCACCCGAGTGAAGAGCAGTGAGCGGATCTGAGCACAAACTCCACAGTGAGAAAAGCTGGACCTGGCACTCTGCAGAGGGAACAAGGGGTGATGTGCCAGGAAAAAGAGATGTGGTAATGAAGGCTAAGGACATGCTGACTGACAGGCACTGGCACTGCCAAACACCCACGTGTGAAAAATTGTCCTCCCTGTCCCCTCTACTGGTTTGCAACTTGACAAGCCTAGGAGCCCAGCTGGCACTGAGGAGGTACTTGGAAAAACTGGGGACAAGGAGTAGGTACAGGGGGAGCACAAAGATGAGGTGCACCTTAAATTTGAGGAGCAGATATTTGGCAGGGGGACAGAAGCCTTCAGGGACACTGTGTAGGACAGTGCTGTCAGGATCCCTCTCTCAGCTGAAAGGGCCCCTCTACATCCATCTTGGCAAATCTGCAACAGCACTCATACTTTCATTCCTAAAGTCTAGTGCCTTGCTCCAGAAACAGATCATTATTTCCAGCATGCCAAGCTCAGAATTTTTCACTGTGCCCAGAAAACAATTCTCCCCATGGCCTACTCCATCCCTGACTGTCCTGCAGGAACACTTGGGTGAGTAATATCTCACTGTGGCTGACTGAGTTTTTCCTTTCTGATTTCAATGACATAATTAGGAAAGCACAAATGATGTGGCTTTTTGAGAAGGCATGCTCCTTCCTTCTTTGCTGGCATATCTGGAGCAGTCCTTCTCACTACATTTGTGTCAGAGATTTACTTCATTTGTGTTGAAAGAAGGGGTTGTCAGAAATCTGAAAATGGAAACTGAGCCAGGGTCCTACCTTAATCCTTAAAACTACACAGCTGCCTCAGACTCCCTCACGCAGATTGCTTAAAAATGTGGTGGTATGCAATGACTTACCACCATCAACCAGCAGGGACTGGCAGATAGTGTGTCAGGAGATAACTTCAGCTTATAAAGCATGTTTCTTCTAGAAGATCCCTAAAGCCCAGTATTAAAAAAAGTCAGCAAAAATGATTAATTCTTATGGTATTTGATTAAAAGGCCTGCATTTTCTCAACTGTGGTACAGGTGATGATCCTGAATAGAAATGCACATGCCAATTCTGAAGCAAGAGAAATAAATGTTAATTGATTCTCTATAAATTGGGAAACACATAACTCTGTCACCAGCCCTCATGGCTCTTATCACAATATTAAACTTCACTGGACCATTACCAAAAACAATCCTACAGCTGATTCAGAAAGCAGAATAACTCATTCACGAGCTTCTTATTTCCTCCAAACTCAATAATTAAGACTGGGATCCTTCAGGGGAATTTAATAGTGCTGAGCTCCCATTTGCCAGAGAAACACTCATATATTACCACAGGGTGATGGTTACAAACCAGGTCTGAACATGGTGGACACGGGAAGCAGAGCAAGTTGTCATTAAAAACCATGCAGCACCTACAGCCAGCATGTAGTCGGTGAATTTGCACACCCAGCAGTTAACTCTCATTCAAGTATCCACACTGGAAAAAATCACACTTACTCCAACAGATGGTTTTCCCTCAGCAGAAGGCAGTGTCCTGTGGACAGTGCTCCACTGCGGCGGTCCAGTCAACCTCCACACAGAAGACCTTCTCTTCGCCTGGCTTTCCCTTGAACGGTGCCCTTATAGAAAAATCTTTAGGAAATACTAGGCATAGCCCTGTAGAAATCATCAGACACCATCCTGTTTGACCCTTTAAGAATAGATGAAAGGAACAAAAATTAACTGTATTTCTCAGTTGATCTTCAGAAGTATTCAATTATGCAAAGTGCTGCCCTACCCCATGCTAGACTCTTGCTCCAGTACATAAAATAACGTGTGAGACTTGTTCAGCATCCAAAATTGAAGTCATCAAGTTCTACAGATGTTGAAAGTTCGTGTATAATCATCCAGAAATGACAAGGAAAGAGCTGCAGGCGACTATAAAGTATCATGGCATATATAATCACTTCAGAACCAAAGAAAAATAAAAGTAACAGTTGACTGAAAAAAACCAACATAGTGCAGCCAGAGCTGCTTATTCCTTGTCCTACCTGCCAAGGACACAGAGAAACTTATGCTTCTTGTAACAGCCCTGTACATATTTGAAGATTTGCATCTTGCATATTTCCCTCTTTCACCCTTAGGCTGTCCCAGGCTAAGCTACCCCTGTTTTTTCAGACCCCTCTGTCACACCATGTTTTGGAGATCACTGTTCTTGTCCTCCTCCCTATTCTTTCCAAAGTGCAGTCTACAAATACAGACTCCACACTACACCTCAGACCGTCCTTGCCTGATTTTGTAGACTGGAACATAGCATATACCTCTGAATTTGCTGTTTTTCTGCAGCAGTAACACACTGAGACATATCCTGAACTGATCTCCAAGAGGAAGAAGTTTATCTCCCTGTTGCAAATTTTGGGGCTACTCCAGAGGATTAGCTAAGGCAGTCCGGATTTCAACGCAGGAGGTAACTGCTGGCTAGAAAGTGAGTTTGGGAAAGCTGGCATCAGACAAGGTGTGTCTGACAGATACACTGCCAGTACCACCTTCAGCTTGTGAGACCCAGATGGACTCTCAGACACCTTCCAAAAAGCTGCTCCACAGCAGCTGCTCCCCAGCCGTGTTCCTGCAGTGGGCTCTCCTCTGTGCACAGTTGTTCTTCTCACCAAGGAGTTTCATCCCATGTTTTTTCAGAAAAAACGCTTTTCACTTTCTGTACACTCCCACCTTGTGAAAGAAGAGATCACATTGTAGCCAGTATCACCTCCTACTGCTTTTTCTTTCCTTTGTCCATTGTTGCTGGAATAACTTTTTTTGGCATTCTTTGGACTTGTATTTAAATTGTTATTTAAAGGACTTACCAGTTCTGCTTAATTCCATTTTCCTTCAGGCTTCCTCCCTGAAATCACCTACTAATTCTGATTTTACTCAAGACTTTTGTCTATAGTTTGCTCTTCTCTCACTTTGTATTCCCGAACAGTAAATACATTACCTTTCATCTTCATAGTCAACCTGTTTTGTTTTACTGGTTAATCTCAAACCGAGAATTTACCTTTTAAAATTACTTTTTATATATATAAAGAAGGTGGAAAAAAAATTTTCCATCTCATTCATATAGGTAGGAATAGACACATATATTTATGAAACTCATTATGGCAACAAGTGCTGGAATTTCTCGCCAGTCTGCATCCCACTCATCCTTTCCCAGCAGATGTGCAGATGATTATAGCCTTCTGTGACCGCCCGTCATGCTCTGTGCTTTGGATGACCTTGCTGGATGCTGAAAGGCTGCCTGGTCCACCTGATTTTCCTACTACAGAAGCCTGCAGGAACATGTGCAGCCATCGTGCTCCTTCTTTCCCTGTCATCTTCACGGACAGTGCCAGTAACTCCTGGGAAAGCCTTTGCCTCATCTTTAGTGCAACAGCCACAGCTCACGCAGCAGTGGAGGCATGTGGTGTTTCCTTCTGCACTGATGGTGCCCCACTTTGTGTTTGGGCAAGGATCTAGTCAATCTTTCCTACTAAGGAACAAGTGACTGACTTCCCTTTGCGCAACAGCACTCCCTCTCTCATTAGCAATGCTGCCACAAACCTTCAGCTTCCCAGGTTTTGCATTTTCAGGCCTCTGTATCCACTCTATCTGGGCCTGTGGAATGATGATCCTTTCTCCAGGAAAGGAGACTGACTTTTCCTCACCCAGCTCTTGCAGTCTGCTTCCGCAGAAGTTTCCCCAGAACCACTCTCCACACTGAAAGATGGTGTTCTCCTCACCCTCACCAGGAGAAAAATGTGGAGTTCAGCCCTTGGCAACCCAGCCCAGGATCCAGGCCGAAACACAGCATGTTTGTGGTGACCATGTGGGCCTGGCCCTCACAGGTCAAGGTATGTCTGGGTTCCATCAGCACTGTTCCATCATTCCTGCCTCTCAGGCTGTGTCCCAACCCAGCTGTTAGCCATGTGAAATTCTCTCTTGTAACCCCCTATTCACTCACAGATGCTGGGGCTGGGGGTTCACAGGCTCTCTCCCAGCCCAGCTGCCTCCTGCTCTCCTATTGGGCTGCAAAAAGAGGGCAGAGATGCTACTTCTCATTAAACTGATGTAGCTGGGGAAGCAGCAGCAGATGGCTCTGGCTGGAGGGATTATGTGGCTGTGCTGGGATTTCCTATAAATTCATCTCAGTCAGACCAGTTTTCTCATGATCTGAAAAGGCTAAGTGAGAAAGACTCCTAAAGCAGGTGAGGAGGAGAAGAGTCATTAGAGTCACAACAAATCCCCTTCATTAGCTTCTGAGCAAGGGCATTGCTTCTGGCTGCCAGTGCAGCTTGTCTCACAACTGCAGAAATGGGGCTGGCTGCACCCATTCTAGACATCAGCTCTTTTCGCGAAAAGATTGCCTTGTCGGAAGGAGAGCCAAGATTCACCTAGGTGAGCTTCTGTCTCCTCTAAGTAGGCACCTGCATTATGTAAGAGAAGCCCACCATTTGAGAGACCTGGTTTTTCCTCAGTGTGCATAAATACCATTGGCTCTGTTAGCTGTTAGTATGTGTGCTAGGCATCAAAAACCCCAATATTCAAAAGGAGTCAGGTAAAAATTTTCAGCTGTGTTATTTTAGCTATTTTTCTTACCATTTATCTTTGATATCTCTGAAAACATAATAAGGTTGGTTCTTTCTGTGTTGAATATTATGAAAGAGATGGTAACTATGTCCCCCTATTTTTTACAGTCCATTCTCCAGACAGCTTACGTTTTAACGTACTACAGGCCACCAAGTTTCTCCAGTCTCAGAAGGGCTGGGTTAAGATCAGGGTTATACTTCCCTAGCCCAAATATGGGCAGGTGGCTACCAAAACAGGGCCATTTCCAAAGTTTATCAGTTTATGCCTTAAATTCTTTTTCAAAGAATCAGGAATAAATAACTCAAGTTTGTGTCTCCTCTCAACATTGGAAGAAGTGTTCCTATGTATATAAGTCAAGAGATTTCTGCAAACCTAGGTATTTTTTGACATCTCCAGAAACACTTTGGGGTTTGCTTTTTTTTTTTTTAGGCTTGCAACATTTTGCAGTGGGCATCTGCACCATGGTACCTCAACTGCAGGACCTGGGAAAGGCTGAGCCCTCGGAGGCAGGGATTGCTGGGGAGTGGGGGTGTGATAGGAAAGGGAAGCAAGTTTATAGAGTTGTCACTGATGGGTAACTTAGATAAAGCAGTGCAGGCATGGGGGGATCAGCATGCCTAGGTTAGAAAATCTATCCCAAAATTCATGACTTAGATGCATGTAAATGATAGAGGGAATTTTAGACAAGCTAATTTACCTAATATACTAAATTGTTGCAGATAGAGGTTCAAAGTGATTAATAATCAAGCTAAGATACCTAGTTTCCTCTTCCTTTTCTCAGTACTTCTAGTGGCTGTCAGTGCATCTTGTTTTATAACATACTGATTGTGAAGTGTGAGGGTTATTTCCTAGTCTCTGAAATGCTCCAAATACTTTTTGGGACTCAGAAGCAATTATTTCCTATTCTCAAATAAAATTATGAGGGCCATTCCCATAATTTCTCCCAAATCTAGGCGAGTTTTCACTCAGCCCAAGCCCTGATCAACTGTTGGTACAACCCAAACCCGCAGAAGACACTGTGACCCTTTCAGCTGTGGGGCTGCATTTGACCCATGAATGAGCAAGTAAGGGACAGGATCTCCACCCAGGTCACGCCCAGGGAAATGTATTCTTAATGTGAGATACGGGTTTGTGGTACAGAGGAGGTATTTTGTCGGAGAAACCAGCCTGTCTCGAAGCATATTTGGGAAGTCAAATATACAGGAGCCAAGTCTCAGTTCTCACATTACAATCAATCAATTAGGTTCTTAATCATCTCATTGCAACATTCTGTTTATGCTGCCAAGCTGGGCTGGTCAAGAGAATTTGTCATCTCTCCAGTGTATCTCAGGACAAGCATAACAGGCTAGAAAATCCCACATCTTGTGGGAGCTGCCAGGGCCTTTTCCTTTGTGAAGACAGAAAGATGACAAATCAGGGCAGAGGCAAAGAGAACGGGCAGTCACAGCATTCCCATTCTCTTGTCCAAATTGTCTGCCTCCCAGATTGCAAAGGCCAGAAATAAAATGAACTTATGCAACTCTATAAGAAGCAAGGGACACTTGGGCAGAAATGCAGAGGAGAACTGGTGTCATGAAGCAACAAGCTGCGCTAAATGGGAAGATACATCCAGGAAACCAAAGCTGACTGGCAAGGTCCAAGGGGACTACCTTGCTTTATACCCTGTATGGATATTAATTGAAAACACTTTCAAAAGCACACATTAACCTTCCTTCAAGAAACAAGGAATCCCCACATGACTGCTCTCCCCCACGAATAGAAGCGCCTTGTGAAAATGTCTCTAAGAGTCACAGCCTGCTGTCCCCCTCTCTCACCAGCTTTGCACTGGGAATGCACCTCCAGCAAGTGCCAGCAGGAGCCAGGGCCTCCCCAGCAGAGGCTGAGCACTGCCACACTCTGCTTCCAAGTTCTAAGTTCTAAGCACCTAAGAATTCAAATTCTCAATGCACAGAATGTTTTTGGCACTGGCATTTTGCCACTGTAAAAGGCAGTATTGTGTGAATCATCACTGTAAGCATCGATTTAAAAAAATTAAATAAACCTGATTGCAAAAGTATGCCAAAGGAAGGAGAGATTTTCTTTCTTAGGTGGTGTTGCTATGAGTAGAGCTCTTATTGAAAAATAACATTTGGAAGAAAGTAGCTTTGGAGCCTGACCCTGGAAAGTCCAAACTAGCATCACCTCTTCTCAAAGCTGAGCAATAAGCCATAGCCTTAGTAATGGCACTTTGATCAAAAGCTGTTCCTGTGTCCCTAGATACCCTCAATATACCCCCTGGTATATTCTCTCATGGTCAGAAACTATTAGCCTCACATCACTGGTTTTTGGCATGGCACCTCTGTAAAGAAACAGGTTGCAGCTGTACCCAAGCATTTGGCTTAGCTCAGCGCAGCAGGAGATGCTGGAAGCAGGGGGTTAACGTGTTGGAGTAACCACAGCCCTTCAACTTCCCCTTGCAGACAAACTCAGAACCTGCCAAGTTCTGCATTCCAATAAAACGCAACTCACACAATCTGTAAGTGCAATAAAATAGCTGTTAACAATTCTGTAACTCTCTCTCTTTTAGCTTGTAAAAGCCTGAAGGTCAGCTGGAAGTCAAGCTGCATTTCTTTGGAAAGAGGGCAGGCCAATCCTGGGTGACTGGTTCCTGCCCTTTTGCCTCCTCCTCTGTGGTTTCTGAAGGGCAAGCACTGTGCCTGGAGGGGATCTTCTGCCTTATTCCCTCTACAGGGGAGCAAACAGAGCAGAAGGGTCTGGCCAAAGGGGAGCAGGTACCAAAGGACCTTGGCATTCCAGGGCAGCTCAGCTCTGCCTTTCATCAGCAGTGAGACTGAGTGAACATCTCCATTTGGTCATTTGGGGAAAACAAGCTGATGTTTCCCCTTCTCTGGACTTGACACTGCGGACTCTCAGGACCATGGAGTGAAAAGAGAAGCAATTTCAAACCCTGTCCCTCTAGGAAGGAGCAAGTCTTAAAATCACCTAATCACCTGGTGACCTCCAGGCTGCTGAGGTTTGAGGCTAGGTATGCAAACCCCAAACACAGTGCTCCTGCAGTCATGCGTGTTGACATTTAGGGCCACCGATCAAGGGACTGAAGCGGCTCTGCCACATATGAGAGTGGGGAAATGGGACGGGTGCAGAGGAAGAACAAGGGTAAGGGAGGCAGAAAAAAGTCATCACCACTCCCTCATCACAAGACACTTCATTTCTAGTTTGGCAAAGCAAGTGAATTTACTTGTCATCTCCAGGGTCAAAAGCTTCCTCATTTAATCACCAAGATTTGGAGCAACAGAATGTGCCAACACTTAGAGTAAAAACAACCAATATGAAAACAATGTTTTCCCCAGTAATTTCCCAGTTGTGTCCCCAAGTCTGTAAAATTCTTGAAAGAAAGAACATCCAGACAGGCCAGACAGAGGGCTGAGCCACACCGCCAGAGCAGCCCTGGTGAAAGCTGCAGTCGTTGCAAAATGGCATAATCCACTTCAGTTATTACCAGTTGCGAGAGCAAAGCCTTCATGGCTGAATCCTTTTATTGTTTTAGCAAATGCTATGTTGTTATTCTTATATCATATTTTACACTAAAACTCTGATTATTTCAGCTAAGAAAGGAGGCACTCAAAGGGGAAAAACAAAGAAGTGCACTAACCTGTGAAACCAGTTCAAACACAGGCTTTAAGACCAAGCATTTTTTCCAGGATGACATAGGAATACTCAAATCCCTGCTCTTCCTAACAGGCTTTTGCTTGCCATTACTTTATAGTAGCTGAGGCCAGGGTCTTCAGGGGCAGATTTGGATGAGCACTGCGAGGGAGGGGGAAAGGTGAGGCTGAACACCATCAGCAGGATGAGTATTGCCCTCCCCTCCAGGTGCTGCAAGCCCGTGTGCACAGAGGAGATCCTAAGGTATAGACATATCTGCAACACTCACACAAACCAGGCGCCGACCTTTAAAAAAAATTTTTTTTTTAAATTCCTTTAGAAATTCCATTCGCCAAAACACCTTTGGCAAAAAGATACAACAGAAGCTTAGATAACAGTAAGATGCACCAAAATAATGCTGAAACACATTCCATTTTTCACCCAACCTGGTGTCTTCTGTCCAGATTTAATCAGGGAAAAATCTGGGTCCCTTGGGGATTTGATTACAGGAAAACAGCTGTAGCGCTGGAAGAAGACAGAGCTTTTCCAGAGGGAGCTGGTGGGGTTTGTGCCTTATGAAGAACTACAAAAGTTCAAACTGGCCTCGAAACTATCTCTGTTCTGCACTCTCGTCCGGGAAACAGCATGGAGATACAGTTAAGGCGTGGGTGGTCAAGAGCTGGGGAAACAGCACGTAAATCCAGGAGACAGCCCCCGGGATGTGCTACGCAAGGCTGGCAACCCATCACCTTCACCCGCCGGTGTGTGCCTCCCCCCCGCGCTGCTGCTGCCGCCGCTGGGGGGAAAACTGCCTGATGAGGGGAATTTTGTCCCGAGCCCGGCGGGACCCCCGCAGCCCGGTCTCGCCGTGCTGGGGCAGCGGGGGGCGGAGGGAGGCGGAGGCGGCGGGGGCGATGGAGGCGAGGGAGGAGGAGGGAAGCGATGGAAACGATGGATGCGGTGGATGCCATGGAGGCGATGGGGGCGGTGAAGGCGATGGAGGTGACGCAGACCATGAAGGCGATGGAGGCGATGGGGGCGGTGAAGGCGATGGAGGTGACGCAGACCATGAAGGCGATGGAGGCGATGGGGGCGGTGAAGGCGATGGAGGTGACGCAGACCATGAAGGCGATGGAGGCGATGGAGGCGGTGAAGGCGATGGAGGCGTTGGAGCCGCCGCTGCCCCGGGCGGGCGCGGACAGAGCCCGAGCGCGCAGCGCCACCAAGCGGCGGCCGGCGGCTCCCGCCGAACGGGGAGATCCCAGCGGGAGCGCAGCCGCCAAGGTGGAAGATAAGGGTGGGGAGCAGAATGAAGCCCTCATAATCCAAGAGGAAGTGGCCAGCTACCTGTTACACTATTTGGCCAAGAAGGCCAATGGCAGTCTGGCTTGTATCAGCAATAGTGTGGCCAGCAGGAGCAGGGCAGTGATTGTCGCCCTGCACTCGGAACTGCTGAGGCCACACCTCGAGTACCGAGCTCAGTTATGGGCTCCTCAGCAAAAAAAGGGCAGTGCTGGAGCATGTCCAGAGAAGGGCAATGAAGCTGGGGGAGGGTCGAGAGCATAAGTCTGATGAGAAATGGCTGAAGGAGCTGGGGGTGTTTAGCCTGGAGAAACAGAAGCTCAGGGGAGACCTTACCACTCTCCACAACCACCTGACAGGAGGCTGTTGCAAGGTGGGGGTTGGTCTATTCTCAGAGGTAGTACGTGACAGGATGAGAGGAAATAATCTCAGGTTGCACCAGGAGAGGTTTAGATTGGATATTTCTTCATGAAAAGGGTGGTCAAGCACTGGAACAGGCTGCCCAGTGAAATCTTCATCCTGAAAGTGTTCAAAAGATGTGTAGCTAGGGTACTTGGGGACATGGTTTAATGGTGAACATGGCAGTGCTGAGTTAACAGTTGGTTGCAATGATCTTGGAGGTCTTTTCCCTTATGATTTTGTATTTCTACATGTGCTGTCTGCTGAGAACTCTTGAGAACTCTGTGGGAGTGATAAGGGAATTGCCCTTTAACAGCAGAAGGAGACTGACAAAAGGAGGTGAAGAGCAGCCGGAAAACAAGACTAGGCAGAGGAAGATGAGGCCATGATAGTCAAAACTTCAGCATCAAGACCATAAAAATGCAATGGAGGATAAAATCCTACCTGGAAAAAGAGAAATTGCATGGCTGAAATATCCCAGCAAGACACTTTGGTGCAGGCATGAAGAGAGGATACAGTCCCTGACCAAAGATTAAGATCACTATTGACAGGATGTAGCAAGGAATTTAGGAGACATGAAAGTGTGCTGAGAAAAAAAAAAAAAGCCTCAAATAATTAAAAGGAAGAGTAACATTTCAAATAAAACGGCTCCAATGGTTCAAAATGGAAAAAATAATCAGATTGATTTCTCAGTTCAGGGAAGTCTCTAAAACCACTACAGCCTACTTCTGCATTGATTAAAATGCATTAATAATCTCTGAGTTTTAGACTAATACTGAAAAGTAGATTCAGTTAAAAGTATTTCCCATAGGTCATGAATGCCCTGTCACTCATCCCAGGAAATTCCACAAAATGTAAAAGCACACAGAAAAGACAGCATTTAATGATACTAAATACAACTTCACTGAAAATTGCAAATCTGCGCAGAACTTGTGTGTGTAACAAAATGAACAGGCAAATCTGATTTAACTTTTACCTTTTTCCTCCCCTCACCAAAGTACTAGATTCTCACAGCTTTTTTTTTAATTCAGAGGTTTCAGGGTACACTGTTTATGACAATACTTCTCATTTATGTACACTTCGCTTAAAAAATAAAAGATTAAAGCATTAAAAAAGCACATCAAAAGCATCACAACCGTGCTAGATTCCCAGGCAGAAATTCTGTCTCTTCAATAACTCTGTATAAGTGAATTAAATACTCCAGCTCTAAAGAGAAAATCTTATAAACTCTACTATGAAATGGTACAAAATACGAGGTTATTTCAATATTTCTACTTGTCAGCCTGGGATGCCATTGCTGAAAAACGTGATTAACAAAATTTCCCTTGTGAAAACTCTTGTAATAATCTAAATCCCATGGGAGTTAGAAAAGGCAGTAAAAAGAATAGAACATCATTAGAAATATGAGATTTTTTTCCTAAACAACTGTGTAAGAAGTTAATGGCAGGTTTCTTTTAGGTGGTCCCCATCTAAAACTATATATCACCACAAAAGCCTGAGGCGTTTCAATGTTTCCACACTCGATCTTCCAAAATCCAGTGCCCATGGGTGGGCACACTGGATATGAGCAGAAGTTAATGTTGTGATATGAGTCTCTTACCTAAAAATAGTAGCAGCTATTTGGGTCAATGCATGATAATGAAAACTTGTTTTCAGACTATTAAATGCTGAATAATCAATCTATAGCATGCCTGAAGTAAAGTGTCTTACTAAGTACTACCCAGGGATGATGTGTATCAATCCCACTCCTGACTGGAAAAGGAGGATGGTTATGAAACTCAGACCACCGTTACTCTTAACCAAAGCCATGAAGAGCAGTCATGTGAAACTGCAAAATCATGGAAAAAACTCCCATGAACCACCTACCAAAATGTTGTCTTCTGATCAATAAATTATTCTAAATTGAACCTCTAATCTCGAGTAGCTTGAAACAGTTGCTGACTTTTCAGATTAAAATACGTCAGCCACAAAACTACATGTAACATATAAACTCCACTTAATCTTATACTGATCAAGGACAATCAGTACTGACTCTGGGTACTAGAGAATTAAACAAGTTCAAATATATTAACAATTAAGAGAGAAAGCCATGAATGATATCTAAGAGAAAAATACAGAGATTTAGGGGCTTATACCAACAATTATTCTAGGTGGGGTATCGGAGCCCCAAAATTGGTGACATTGATTTTTAAGCAAAAGGAAGCCAGTTTCCAGAGGTGCAGGGGTCTGGCCGAGCATTAGCAAAATTGGCTCTGAGTTGGCCATAATAGCAGTGCTCAGTGAAGTTCAGGTGAGCACTGACACCCTGATGTGGTTTTCTGAACCCTCATTTTGGTGGCTTTCCTGCTCTGACTCTCCAGAGCTGGATGTTTTGCGTGTACCAGAGAGATTCCCGCACTTTGGAGTTTCCTCAGCTACTACTGCACTAAAAACTCCAATTACATAAAGAAGCGCCAGCTGAAGCAGATGCTTTTTATCAGGCCATACACTAGTCTGTCTCTGCTGAGCCAGGGGCAGCACTGGACCAGCTCAGATACACATTCTGCACACCCCCTCACACCCCAACCAGGCACCAAACAGGTTCAGCTGCCACAGAAGTGAGGCAGATTGTCTGGAGAGTGAGAGAAAACACACGCAGAGACAGAGACTGTGTCTCTCCGTGTATCAGCACAAGGGCAGAGGTGTGCCAAGCACCCGAGCTGGCCGAGGAACCGTGGCAGATCCCCAGCCTGGCTGGCTGCTCAGCACCCGCAGTCAGGGCACGTGCTTGCTCACAAGGCTCCCGCAGGGGAGTCTGCAAGATCCTCACACAACAACTAAGGAGTTCAGGAAATGCTCCAAACTCATCAGATGGCAGATGAGGACAGCCAAGCAGATTTTCTCTCTCTTGAGAAAGGTTTGGTATCTGATGAGCCAATCCAGGGCAAGAATAGCAGTTCAGTGTTAGTTTAACAGGGAGTAGTAGTTGAAGAGGAATAGCATTTCCTTGGAGATACTGCTTCCTTTATATACCAAACCTATTAAAGATGCGCTGTTTATTTTGGGATGGGTGCTTTGTTTAAAATATATTAAGAACACGCTTGATAGTCAGACCTTGATTTATGCTTACCTGAAAGCTCATGTTGTAGCTGATAGGGCAGTTTGATTGTTAGAATTTTGCTCAGACACACAGTAGGTACAAATTCAGAGATGAAATTTTGAGATGAAAGTACACATGCATCCAAACCCCAGAGAAACATGCCTAACTTGGAGCAGTCTCCATGTCCCAAGCCCCTGCTCTCTGCACATGTGGCTCAGTTTTAAGAGCATTTGCCATTTGAGCTTACAGCTGACCCAAGTGTTACTCCGACCTGCCCTTCAATGCCAGAAGATGCCAGCCCTGCCCTTGTGTGGCTCTTTGCTGAGAGGCCTGTCAGCCTCTGAAGTCAGTGACACATTTACCAGGCAGGTTTCTGCTGGGGCTTTACTCCCTGGACCACTTCAGAGCTGGCAAAACAGACTCAGCAGGAGCTGGGGGAAGCAGTAAGCAAGGGTCTGTTCTTTCTGCAGGGAGCTAGGTGTCAGGTAAGCTGAGTAAAGCCTTACCCTCACTGAGCAATTCTTTCAGTGAAACAACCTGTGAGGCAAATAAGAGTCCTGAAAGACCTTGTCCTATCAATATGATACATATATTCTACTCTACACACGCCTACATCCCTGTCTCTAATTGTTCAGGTGAAGAGGTGACAGGGGACATAAGGATATACAACAAATTAATTCTCTTTTTTTGATTATGCGAAATTCAGACACCACCCTAGGTCGAAGGGAACTCTGGGAATTTTTACCCTAAACCAGAGCAGTACTGAGAGGTTCAGTTATCCATGCTTCTATTGGGAATGTTACTGCAAGCAGAAAGGGTGTTTTATTTAGCAAGTGAAAACAGGGACATGCTGTCAGTGGTTTAATAGCTTTTCCATTAAAAAATATAGAAGACTTACTGTGAAATTGAATCTCCAACAAGAAGAAAAAGTTTAATAAACCTTTCAAAATGTGGAAGAAAGGAAAAGACTTTACTCCGAGGATGCAGAGCAGCAGCTCAAGAAACCTGGGTGGAACTGATGGACGTCAGAGCCCCTTGGCACCATCACGTAGTCCAGACTTGCTGGTAACACATTCACCTTCTGTAGCACCATCTGCCATGGACTTTGGTCATTTTACCAAATAACTCTTCCCAGGACAAGTTTTCTGCTGCTAACGAGGATGCATCCAGCAGAACAGGAATCCCAGTCAAATTCTGACAGCATCCCAATTACACTGAAAAAAGATCCAATCACAGATTTTTTGCCCAGAGAAGTATGTAAGACCTTGTCAGCAAATCTGCCTGGCCAGGCAGGAGAAGAAAGCTGTCCAGCTGTTCAGAGCTCTGAGGCAGCACATTAAGTGACCTCCATGTGCCAACTTTAGAAATTTGGGAGAATGATGAGGATCAATTTAAGCAACTTGCACAATTCTAGCTGCTGATAGAGATGACTGTGATGGTATTTCCCATGAATAATTTTAATACACAGTGAAAAGGAAGATGAGCCTAATTAAACATTTTGAGCATCGCTGTATTAACACACTTACACAGCCCAGATTCATTTCAAACTGGAGCACAGGGATTAGTCTTTGAGCATGGCACTGCATGCAGTAGATGGCATCCCTTTGCAAATGCTGACATGTGTGACTAACAGAAGGTGACAAAATACTGTCACACATACTGAGTAACTGCTGGAAAGATCAGGTTGTTCAAGCAGTGTCTGCACACCTGCTGTGCTAAGTCTGGTATATGGAGGTGTGTAGTACAGCTGCATACGGCCCATCAGATCCAGGCAGGACCCATCCAGGATGCAACAAGACTTCCCAGGATGTTCCTAGTACCCATGGGAGACAAAACTCCCATGATATTTTAGTTCATTCTCTAAATAGTCCTAGATCAGGTGAATTAGTGCCTTTATTAGGGAGGAGGAAGTGCTTTTTGACTTCCAGATTCTCAGCTAGCTGGAGCCCTGAGTGGTAGAGAGTCTACATCAGTCCTTTCCCTCAGACAGGCTTCCCAAACAAAAAGTTATAGTTGGAAAATACAGAAATCTGTATCAAGGAGCATCTAGGAAACAATTCCAGATGGGGTAGTACAGCAGCAGCAACACAGGCATCCATGGTTAGAAGGATAAAGCTGATGCCTACAGCTATGAAAGACTGAATCTTTTTGAGCCATCTGTTGTAGACCAGAGACAGAAGATAGAGAAACTTAACAGATACCTAAAAAGATCAATGTGTAACTGGAATCCAAAACTTTTAAACACTGAAATTTTTTTTTTGCATTAGTCAACATCTATATGGATCTCAGTTGCAAATAAAAGCTTTTGCTTGATTGACTACAGGAAAACAACAAATAAAGCAAAAATGGGAATTCCTTGGATCAGTCATGTCATTTTACAACCATATTAAGCTTCTTCTGCTGTAGTCCTTGAGCATGCCACAACATCTGATAAAATACTACCCCAATGGCACTGCTTGCAGTATGACTGTACCAGCTCAGACAATCTCCTCAGGAGTTATGAAGGCTGTTTCTCTATTACACTTGAAGAGTTGCTTAGCTAATACATAACAAGAAAATCAAGAGCAACATATGCAACAACAGTTCTTCCCCCAGTTTCTCATTACTTTCCCTTGACCACCTCTATTAAGTAATTAATACAGAAACACATCCCACAGCTCCAATCAACACCTTCTGAACACCTGCCTAGGAAGAATACAAGGTTTGACCCAGGGGAGTTTTACTTGCTTTGACTTACAGGTGTAGAGCACTTCAATTAAGCCGCTTTAATTATCCAGTGTGAAGGATAGCATCAGTTTCAGGATGGGTAATTAATGAAAAGCTGGTAATCTTTTAACAGGACTCAGGGCACCTGGCTCATTTCTTTGTTGTCCTGCTTCAGATACAAGATTTGAAAGGGAGGATAAAAATTGGTGTTTTATCCCCCCCTCAAGGAATCTACAGAGTGACAGCTTCTGTACACCACTACAGAAAGTGAAGAGGGTGTCCAGATCACAGAGTAAGGCCAGGATTGCATTTGCATGTCAGTGAAGCCATTCTGAAGGACCTTAACCCAGCCCCTACTCCTTGGTTAGTGCCGACTTTAAAGCAGTTAAATGCAATCCTCTTCTCCAACTTAAGTCTAACACCAGTGAAAGTTTGGCAGGCTGTCCCTCCTCAGCTAACAACAGCTCCAGGGCTTGGTAGGGTATGGAGGATGGGGAGGAAAGCTATTGCATGGTGAGTGAATACAGAACCCAACAAGGTGTGGACATGTCACTGGGTGCTGACAAAGCAGCCGCCTTTATTGCATGAGTTAGGAGGGGCATCACCTGAAGAGAGTCCACGTCTCTAGGTGATGGGCATTTATGCAGGCGGTTTTGGGGGGTTAAAGTGGCACATTAATCCTTGTGACTCCCAAATTATCTGTGACCATTCCTACTTTATGAAAGTTTTCAAGTGATAAACACACCAGCACTTTTTAGGCTGGAAAGGATACTCTTCTGTAAAACTGCAAGACCAACAGGCGGTAGTTAAGAAAATTAATTCAAAACAGAGATTAAAAAAAAAAATCCAGTGTAAATTTCTACAAATAAAATTAACTTGTGAAGCTCATTGATACAGGATGTTATAGAGGGCAATATAACAATCAAAAGGTAACAAAGTAAGCTCGTGGAAAATAGACCCAGCATATCTATTAAGATAGAAGCCACCTTTGTCTCAGCAAGTAACTAAACAGCAAAATGTCTGAACTGGTGAGGGATCCCTTGTACATCCATGCATTTCACATGCCATTTCCCCCACACTTGGGCAACTTCCAAACACAGGATGCAAGGCGAATATGAAAGTCTCAGGAAGAATTTTGTCACTCGGCCTTGGGTCTCCAAAAATGCAGAAACAATGTGTGTTCCAATTAACTCATTCAAGATTACTCCCATTCTCTGAGAAAAATCAAACGTGCATGATATGAAACACAACAGAACACACTGGATTAAAAAGTGAAGAAAATTACAAGTTCATCCATCCCAACTTCCCATTGCTGTTGTTAGTTGGGTATTTCAACTTGCTCCATTTGCAATGTTTTGTTAGGTCAAAGCATTCAGCTTCCACTGATGAAAACCTGATTTTAAAAATCAGTCCAAGCTCACGCAACACAAAAATCAAGTACTGTTTCTGGTGCTGAAAGTATTTTTTAGGAACAAAACAGAAAGCATCACATTCACATGTCAACACCTTTATAATTTTTTTTTTTACTCAATCCATCCCCTACAATCTTCCCTACTTAACAGACTGCTGTGACATATACACCTCTGTAAGTATTAAACAAGTACTGCCACCACGATTTCTGCCGTTTTTAAGCAAAGAAAAAGTCACGTTTATTTTGTAGTAGCAATAGTTTCTTTTTTATTTTTAATATACTTTAGGAAACAATATACAAAGCTGAGCTTTTCCACCATTTTCAAACGGTGAGTTGCTCCAATTACACAAATTCAGCATTTTGTGATGGTTAAGAACAGCAGTCAGCACCAGACTTAAACAGTTAGCTACAACACAAACATCCTTCGAAATGAAATGTCGTAATATCAAGACAGGTAAACCAGGAGTTAACATATGACAACTGTTGGGGAGGTGTCTTAAATCATTCTTGTTGAATTTTATATTTCCTTAAATATTTTATACATATTTTCCTGTTTACAATTTTTAAACAAAACCTCCCTTGAGGAATTATTTAAGTACAAAAATGTTCAACAAGAACAGTTCTAATAAAGAATCCCCAAAAAGACCAAATTTTAATGTGTTGACCAAAGGAAATGAAAACCAGTGTTTCTTTGCTTTAACATGTTTATTACAACAGATACAATTCACATCTGACTAGCTTTTTTTTTTCCTCTTTCCCCTCCCACAACCATGTTAACATGTTCATTGGGCTATTTCCTTATATTTGAGCAAGTAATGTACTTTCAGCACACATGCCCAGCAGTACTATAAGTCCATTCTTACAGGGTGCAAATGGAAATACATTTCAATAATTTATACAAACAAGTGGGTTATGCTCAATCACTGCAATTTTAAGCTACTGTACACAGGAATGAAAAGATTATAGAAAAAGTGCCATAGCAACAGTGCCTTAAGAAAAGAGAAAATTAGAAGCATTAAAAAGCTGATAAAATCAGATTCAGGATTTCATGGGGAAATGGAACACAGAAGATGAAAAACATTTCTCTGTAAAACAGAAATGGAGAAGCACTGCTCTTGACTCGGTGCAAGTGTGGAAACAGTTGTTTCGTGGTATTTTGTACATTGCCCAAACTGTTGCAGCCTTAGACACAGATCGCCTGGCGCTTGCATTGAATTTTAGGAAATGAAAAATTTCTGAATGATAAATTAACTAAAAAAAAAAAAAAGAAAAAAAAAAGAAAAAAAAAGAAAAAAAAAAGAAAGCTAATTTTGCAGACAGGTTTACATGTAAGAGGCTAGGTATTTAGCCACCTCAGCATTGATTAGTTTTGGATGTCTAAGCTCTGATACACATGGCTTCCCATGGCTTCACTCTACAAAATATATTTACAACGTGAAGAATACATCTACAAGAAATCTACATTTCAAGGGTTTTACAAATCATTCTTGTATCTTTCCCCTGAATTTGACTCCCTCCTGTCCCCTTCCCCATGTCAACTTTTTTTTTCTGCCCAGCTCAACGGTCCAAAGTCTACTCAAATGCAGCTCAAAAGTGTTAAGACTGGGCATCAGTTTAATAGTTCCTGTACTCAAAACCATGTGCAATTGTTTACAACTTTTCACACCATGAAGGAATTCTGATTCTTTAGCTTTTCAAGTTCTTTAATTTGTTGCCTCAAAAATAGTATCCTGCAAGAGAAAATAAATAAATTAATATAAATATTTCCATCATACAGATGTATTAAATAAGCATTTACACAAGCACTTTTACAATTTCAGTGAAAGATACCAAGTTCCTTGGCTCCATGAAAATTATTCAGGTATTAAGTTAATTCCCACTCTGTTCAATAACCTACAACTATATGCAGATGCACAAAGGCTTGGTGTGTTTGACACTTTCATTTAAAAAACTAAGTTACTCTATTTCTATTATGATTGATATACACAGTTATGTTTAGGTCTGCTCTTCACTTGAACGTAGCTCCCAGAAAAAACAGGACACTTGCAAGTAAGCCAAGTAACTGAATAAGCTGGAGAACAGCATTATGCCTGTGTCATGCAGTTTTCCAGATTGTAAAACAACCTGAAGTGCTCCATTTTTTTTAAATGAGTGAGTTTCCTTCTAGGTGCAACATAGTTTTTAGTATTTGTTTCTGTGGCTAATGGCAGTCTCTAGTTATGGAAAGCTCCCATCTCAAAAATATTTGAGGCATCATGAAAGGTCATCTAAGAAAAAAAAGTTGTAACTACACCTTGCTTAGAAATAAATGATATTGCTTACAACTTTTTAAACATTTTTTCTTCTTCTACTGCACTGACATAAGCAACTACTGTGACTAACAAACATTTGGTTTACAGGATGGTTTCCCAAAATTTTTAATGAACATTTCGAAACCACTTTTCATGGTGCTGAAGTGTAATGCAAACATGCCAGTGAAATAAGAAAATACTCAGGGAGAGTTTAGGTTTTATAGAAATATTCTATGAAGTCTGAAGCAACTTTAATCAATGCAGAAAAAGCATCAATTCAGCAGACTTTTGTGGAACACTTCACAAATATGTGCCCAGTTCATTAAAAATGAATTTTCTACTGAAAAGTAGGTGAGTTTTATTAAGATAGACACGCTGAAAAGATAACATTTAACTTCAAGGCATGGGCATATAAAATGTATCAGTCAATGAAAAGTGCCTTTCACATACTGTCAGTTATGATTCAAACAATGTATGTGCTTTGTCTAGAGATTAATTTCTTCTTAGAAGAAATTTAAATAGCACTCTTCTGTGCAGAAGTACAGAAATAGTATCATCATTCAAATGTATTGATTTTGATAATCCCATTCTTTGCAAAAGCCTCCCCCATCAACTTGGTTACTTATGCCTTGTATTCCACATCTTTGGGATTGCAGCAAAAATAAAAGATACATGTTACTACAGGCTCAAAATAATAATAATAATTATCCATTGAAAATTAAGGATACAAAGTGTACAAGAAACAAGGTGCTATTTAATGAGCTGAACAATGAGATTTGACATTTTATTTCAGATCAAATGTGCACTCAGAGACAAATGACACTTCAGGAAATGAAAACTGTAAGAAACCAAGCAGTTCATTAAATATACTACAGAAATCATTCATGTAATGAAGTTACAAAATAAAGCTTCAGAAAGAATGGGTATTTTCGATTCTTGATCGGGAAAGGTTTACAAATATACTATAGCCTGCTTCTAAAGGATTGTTTCACTAACTGCCAAAATTCAAGAGCTTCTAGAATAAATGCAGCTATTTTAACAGCATGCAACGCAATTAAGGTGGCTTCAATTAGTAAATCAGAAGCACTGTATTCAAACTGTAGTGTGACTTAATAGTTGGGATAATCATCATTGAAAAAGGAAAATGAGTATGAAAGTAGATTCAGGACCATGACTACTGGAGAAAATTTTGAGCATGTATTTTAAGATTACAGTTTCCAATCTTGCACAAAAGTATTCAAAAGTGTGGCTGTGTATCGCTTCAGTGATACATAAGACACCTGCTATCACTGACTTAAGAAGCAAAGTCTACTTTGCTATTAGCAAACATTAATTCTTCCTTAGCTTGTGATGTAAATTACACCTGTTCATACTTGCTCTGGCTTTAGACCTATTGAATTTCTCATACAAACTGCAGCGTTTCAGATCAGGAAAAACTGTGCGGATGTGTACCTATGTGATCCATGCACTATGTATGGACAGATACTCCAGAAGCATGCTGAAATATTGTGAGTTACTCAGTTTGCTGTAATGCACTAATGTATTTGCAAAGGTATTTTTTTTCTATCCAACTAAAAATAGAGAAATTGCATATCTGGTTTTATTTAGTGGAGGGAAACGGGTAGAATGTACACAGGGAAGAAAGGCAGCTTGCAAACACGGCAAGTACTGGTGTACTTAGAACTCATGCAAAATAATGCTAGAATGGAAGTTCTAATAACACTTTGAAAACTCAAGACAAGCACAGAGCACACACTTACCTTTGCTCACGCAAAGTTGCTTGAATTTCACATACTCGAACTAAAGACCTTAAATTCTTTAATTCAGTACAAATTTCTGACATATGCACACTTCCCATGTTATGGGCTTCCTCACGTAATCTTGATGCCTGCAGTGGTTACACATAAAGGTTAGGTTTTTGAATCATGCATTGGAAACAACTGGCAGTAGAGCCAGAGAATTGCTGGATGAGTGTGTCTTGAAATAGCAAAGCACTCTAACTTCAAAAGGGAGTATTAAATCAGAAACACATTAAGTTCTCTACAAAAGCCCATTTCAAATCCGAAATAAACAACACTGCTGCCCAGAAACTGTCTAACCCTGGCCTATGCTAAGGCAGGGACAGTTTAGACTTTCTTGATCCCAACAAATGTTTACCTGACCATCTTGAAAGACAGTACGTGACAGGGCTCTGAGTTTCCAAAGTAATTTGTTCAAGTAGTTCAAAGTCTCCGTTCATTATTTAAATGGCAAACTTAAATTTCCCATCTAATAAGGCCTTAGTGACAAAAATAACTGAATGCCATCTTCTTTCCAGCTACCTTGTACATGACATAAAAAACTTTGCAACCTTCTTCAGGTGTTCTCTTCCAGACAAACTCCATGACTTTAATATCCCCACTTAGTCAGCCGGACACAAACAGAAGTGTAAATTTAAAGGGCATGACCTATCCAATTCCCAATTCATGCATTTCTCAAAGTATCATCACTGAACTGGATATGATTTCAGAGAACTCCTCAACAGCACCAAGGAGACCAGTATAATTACTCTGAGGCCCTGTGCATTACATTGCAATAAGGAAGAGGACTTCTTGCAAATGGCACGTGGAAAAATTGTTTCAAACACAGCTTTCCCCGCAGCATTACTGTTCAGCAATGTTATCCTCTGCTACACTGGGTCTGGCTGGGGTGGAATAAATTCTCTTCATAGCAGTCCACGTGGTTCCACGTTTTGAATCTGTGACCAAGCCAGTGCTGACAACACAATGTTTTAGCTATTTCTAAGCAGAGCCTACACAGCATGGAGGGTTTCTGCCTTTCTCTCTCTGACCCCCTCTCCACACAGCAAACACACTGTGGGTGGACAATAGGCAGGGAGGGAACAAAAATGGGACAGCTGACCCAAACTGACCTCAGGGATATTCCACACCACACAATGTGTCACGCTCAGCAGTAAACCTGGGGGACAGTTTTCCAGGGGTTGCCACAGCTCGGCATTGGCTGGCTGGTAGTGACTGGTTTTGCAACACCTTCCCCCAGCCTCTTTTACTCTTTAACCTCCCTTTAACCTCAACTCTTGAGTTTTCTCACTTTTGCCTAATTGTTTCCCCTATCCTACTAGGGCAGAGTGAGCAAGTGGCTGTGTGGTGCTGAGCTGCCTACTGGGATTCATCCACATCTGCTTAGGTACTTGTATGCTTAACTTCTTCCCAAAAATAATGTTATTTAGCACAGGTCTTCATCAACTTCTGGCACTTCTCCAGTTCAAAGCAGCACATTCTGTGTTCTAATTCCCTACATTAAAAGTTTTCTTTTCTGGAGTTTGTTAACATCCAGGAGTACCCTGGTCTCCAGTAGGATATTATTTCCCATATCTTCCCTGCACAACTCCAGTTACTGAATTGTTTTTCAGTTTTCCATGTTAAGTGCTTTTTATGAGTTCTGTGAGGTAACTGCTGTAGTTCAAGAATGTTTTAGCTATTACTACTGCACAGCACATTTCTTCAAGTCTGCTTGCTTTAGCACATACCTGTCCTGGCTCTTCTAATTTATTTACTTATTTATTTTTCAGTTTACTCTGGCATGTGCTCTTCTGCCTGAATTTCAAGCTACACTATGCATCCGGCAGCTATCTGAGGAAACCAAGACACTGCATTTTTAGTCTCTCCACTTTGATCTATCTTATCTTCTTCACTATGTACTGCATCTATACTTTCATTCACTTTTTCTTTTATAACAAATATCTCACTTAAATGCCTCAAGTGCTACTATACAAAACTGGTCTATAAACAAAAATACCACATGAAATCATCTGAAATAGCAGACAGGACAACACAGCACGCAGCACAAAGTACCCAACTGACGGCCTAGCATTAGCTGAGTTTTTTGATCTCTTTACTACCAACAAGGGAAAAAAAACCCCAAAACCTATGCACTGCATAAATCTGTTTTCTTTATTAAGATGACTTGTGATCACTTGAAAATTCAGTACACAGTGAAAAGAATACTTTCAAAACTATGGACCAACGCCATAGATAAGCACCTGTGCTGCGCCACTTCCTTACAGATACACCACAGCAATGGCTCAGTGTTTGACTCAGTACAGCCTGGTAGTGTCTTAAAACTGATTTTAAAAAATTAATTAAAAGAAGCAAGAATCCTAACAGGGTCTCGGTCTAGACTGTGCTTGTAAGAGTCATCTTGCAAGTTACTACCCAAAAGTCTCCAGTGTAGGTTTGTGCCAGTCTGCAACCGCTCTTCAAAAGACCGAAGTAAACTGGGCTAGGTAAGATTATTATCCCAAACAGACTAGATCAGATAGGGCTGCCTGTGAAAAGAATTGAACTAGATTCAATAACCAATACGGTTCTTTTGAGTAATACATTCCAAGCAGCTGACATGCATCCAGTTTCCTTGTATTACTGCAACACAACAGGTTTCATGTAATTAGCTGTAACATACGGATGGCAGTTCTACTGGATTTCCCACTATGTAAAAAAAGCCCGAATTCAGTCTGAGTACTCTACATCAATTTACAAACAAGGCAGAGTTTCTTTTTCACTGTGTAGAACTAACAAGACAGTAACTAAAACTGCAGAGTAGTCTCAAATTGTTTAACTCTGTACCTAATTTATAACATTTTCCACATTAACAAAAATATCATTATTAAAAAATATGTTGAAATCTATGTTCTTTGCAAATTTCAACAGAATTTTAGCAGTAAGAAAATAGTTATGAGGATAGCTACTCATCTGAGGGAATTTCAAGAGCACTGAGACTTCAAGTGAGACTGAAAATACCCAAATGCTGAAAGGCAAACACATGTAAAAACCTGCAGGTCTGGCCTTATCTCTTTCCTCTCTTCTGGCTAAGGACAAGCATCAGGGTTTGGGGTTTTTTTAATACTTTTAATTCCTAGAAAAAGCAACCTGAGTAAGAAACCCAAATTTTAAGCTACACATTATGTACTCTCACAGGGAAAAAAGAAAAGGAGTACTCACCTGCTTTTCTGCGTGATCCGCAGGCCAGCCTTGAACATGCTTTATAAGGTTTTCATTGAAGTGTGCTGCTAGCGTAGGTGTTAATGAACATGTGGGTCGTACAGATGTATTTTGTGGTGCAGGTGTTGAGTTCGATGCACTACTGCTAGAGGTATGATTTGGACCTGGTGATGGACTTCTTTGACTACTAGAGGAAAGAATTAAAAAAAGCAAGTCAGCATTTAGAACATATCTGAACCTATAGAGAAATGAACACTGAAAATTCATTGCTTCCAGGCACAAAAATACATAAAGTGTTCAAACCACAAGTAAATACTTCTGGCAGACCAAACCTGGGCCACTTTTCTACAAACATCTAATTTTTATTGGAATGTCTGAGTGCTACAACGTAACAGGAGGTTTTGGTTGTTTGGTTCGCTTTTGCGTTTGTCTGGTTTTTAACTCTGAGAGCTGTTCAAGAGATGTAAGCAGTGCCCAGATGGTGTTGGATAGAGAATATATAAATCTATGTTCTTCCTTCAAACAGCTGCAAACCTAAAATTTTCAGTAATGATGTACCAGATGGGAGTCAAACAGGTTTATTCAACAGAGGTTTGCCACAATAATCATTAAGAACAATGCCTGATGTCCTGATCTGAAAACACAGCCTTATGGGATTTGAGGAGTTTACTGCTCAAGTCAAAACACAGCCTAGGAGGTTTTGTCACATTGTACACCTTCACTTAATGCACTCAGGAAAACAGAAGTATCACAGGAGCAGTGTGTTTGTAGCCACCAAACTTGACTGCTTTACTGAACATACTCAGCGTAACAGTGATGGTACCTCACAGTTAAGACGTTCTTTGGCACTACACATACTGAGAAACAGTAGCACTAATTGTGTAAGTACCTAACAACTCTCCCCATTGGCAGAAGCTTTTCAACATAGGCCATAATTTCAGTCTATTTCTTAAAACTTTGCATCACTTGCAGGCAAGAAGAAAGTATTACGAAGGAGAACCAAATTTTAAAGGACTCTCGATTCATCACCTAACCTAACCTGTCGGTCCCCTTGAAGACTGAAAACATCCCTACAAAACGCAACTATCTTTCTAGTCCAATGCCCAGGCATTTATCCTAATAAACTCACACTTGCAAAGAATTACAGCATTAAGAATTTACAGCCAACAAACTGGATGTCTGACATGGACCTGCTGGAATGAAGCCAGAGGAGAGCAACCAAGTCGATGAGAGGGCTGAAGCACTTCCCCTATAAAAAAAAAGCAATTCCTGCCCTCTCTTCAGAACTTATGAGAGTCACAGCATCCGGAGCACTGTGTACTGGGAAGCCTAAAACCGGACAAGAATTAAACTGCTATAGCAAAGGAATGTAGCAGAGGACCACACAGACGACTAAGAGGCTGAAGCACATGCTGTATCAGGAGAAGCTAAAGGTTTATTCAGTCTGGAAAAGAGAAGGCTGAGGGGAAGGGGACTGAGGGATCTTTTTGCAGATTTTTACTTCTTTTGGGAAGAAGAGACAGACTCTTTTCAGAGATGCACAATGACAGCACAAGAGGCAGAGACAAGTTGCAACAAGGAAAATTCTAATTCAACATGGAAAAAAAACCCCGCCATAAGGGTAGTCAAACATTAGCAGAAGATATTCTGAGATATTAAAAAAAATCCACCTAGATAATGCCCTTAGTAATTCAAACTTACCAGTCCTACTCTAACTTGGGACCTAAGTAGACCATAACTAGAATTCCCTTCCAAACTAAATTATTCTAAGTTTCAATGCATTCATTTAGCATCAGCATAGTGATGGTGTAGAGAATGGCTACTTTTATTAACTAAGTAGAATTCAGGCATAACCTTATTTACTCCTCAGTTCTACTAGAATTAAAGTTCCCTCTACGACATGCCTCCTCTTAATTTATCAGCCAGTCTTCTCCTACTCCTACTTCATCAGTAAAAATCACTCTAACACATCAGAAATGTTTCAAGATAATAAATAAATAAAATCTGTGAGCTTCTCAAAAATAAAGCTGTATCTTAATTACGACTAAAACATATTGTCACAAAATATCCCAGGCACTGCTATATTAGCAGCAGGGGGAGCTACGAATGCAGCAATGACCATTCCAAACTACCACAGTATTTTTAAATGCTTCACTAAAGGCAAATACCTGCCTTAGCTGAGTTAAAGACTGACTATGCCACAAGTAACAGAATGCCTCCAGAGAGGCAAAAGTATCTGTAATAAGATATCATGTATGAGAACAGGATGGTTCCGAAATACACTACTACAAACAACAAAATCTTACAACCTACAGAAAATGGAATGCAATAACTCCCTTCCCGGCACTTTTCCAAGGTAAAGGAAAAATTTTCCCAGTCCTTTCTGAAAACAAAAAGAAACTACCAACCTGATGAAACTATTAATTATAGAAGCACTCACTGAGTTGCATTTTTAAAGCAGCCATAATTCATGGCATGTCTTTGGAATAATCTCTAACAGAGAGACTCACTGTATGCCCGCATTCTGTTAATTTCCCAACTTAAACGGCTGAAATGTTCACTTCTTTAAAGTTAGCAAGAGCTACTCAGGTTTTCTTACACAGTGTTTCCACCCCAACAAGTTAAGAATAATTTTACCTCCAAAACTTTTAATGAGCCAAGGAAATGTAGCTGTGATTAACTTCTGCTCAATTAATCTGTATTTAAGCTGGAGAAAAATGCAACCTTAATTCACAGAGCCAAAAAGATTCTGGACCATCTGTCCACAGTGCAGGTTGCTAAGTTGTTTTTCACTCCCATAAAAGTAAAGGACATTAGCTCCCAAGAGCAATTCCCAATCCAACCAACTGCTTTTACCTACAAAGGAATAATCTGTTCCACATCAATGCAGACATACTGCCTGGACACAGCAAATCTTTTGCAGATAAGTAAATCAACATCTGAGCGGGCCCACTTTCCTTCAACCCCACTGCACTCAGGAGAAGAGAATAACAGTCACATAGGTTTTTCCAAGTCACCTATTCCTTAATCTTCCACTTTTTGCGAATGAGACACTTCCAAAGCAAACTGAGTCACATGAACTCATGACGCACAATACACCAGGGTCACAAATGTGTATTAATTTGAGAGATATAGGATACTGAACAATACTAACATAGTCTCAGTATCTTTCATCCTGGCCTGCACACTGCCTCCTGCACTGCCTCCCCCTCAGCCACAGGACTGTGCTAGCTGCACAACAGCCCTGCTTCAGCAGTGTTGGGGCAAACTCAGCTTCCTCCGCAAAAACGCTGATGCCAAAAGGAGCAATGGTTCACAGAGGGACAGCAGATCCCTAAACCTGATGTAGGTAAGGGTCATGCCAGAGAACAAAGTCATGTAACCAAAAGGGAGGGTGAGGTACGGATTAGTAGGTCAAATGCCCGCTAGTATCAACTCACACAAACTCCAAGCCATGGTAAATGTTTCCAAGAATGACTACCAATGTTAGGAAGATTTCCTGTGGGGAAAGTGTGAGAGAAGAACAAAAGGGCCTGTGACTGAGAGCTGTCCCCAAAACCTCACTACTCCTCATAAAAAAACGTAGCTTGCTGAAAAGTGTAATTTTATCTTTGGTACTGTAATTCAGAAAGATTTAACTAGCACCATCCATCATTACTAGGGATGGGAGCTGGACCACTTTGCCTTTATTCTCCTCAGAGATAAACGTAAATTATAGGCTTGTAATCTGACAAAGATTAGAATCAAGTGTCTGTAAAATAGCCTACATTAAAAACCTTAAAACTTCTGACTTGCTTGTGTTTGTACCCTCAAACTGGTCAATACTGCAGGGTCTCCAGTAAACACAGCTTCTGGGACAGGACTAACAAACACACAACGGATAACCCAGTCCCCCAAAAAACTCAAAACACTAAGTAACTCCCTTCTCCCCACAAAAACAGACAAAACCAACAAAAAAACCAAAGGTCCCCTTTGTTATTAGTCTCAAAAGGACAGATAAAAGGACCTCACTACTGTATGATCTGGAAGGCACCACCATGTAGCTTCAGGTATGCTGACAATGAAAGAGTATTGGGGTTTGGTTTTTTGTTTGCTTTTTTAATATCACACCACACACACCTTATTCAACCACTCTAAAAATCCAGCTATTAAGAATTGCAGATTTACAGAACTTCTAAAAAAGTCAACCTGCAACCTCTTCCTGCCACAGTTCCATACCATGACTCCATCACAAAAGGATCTTATGACACATATTTGGTTGCAGCCCCTGGAACCAATGTGACAAAATGCAGAGCCATCCAGCACTATGAAGAGTCCATCTTCCCGAAAGAAAAATTTCAAACAAGATACAGATTCTAAATCCACCTTGTAAATCAATGGTTAAATGTTCACATCATGTAACATCTGAATAAGCTGCAATGTTGACAAAAAAGTCTGGCCAAGGAAACGTAACTGTGAAACTTACTTTCATTAGAGCAGCAAAATCACCGGATAGACCAAAAAATCATACTAATTTAAAAATCAAATTACACAACAGCAAGACACTACAAACATCTAACACCAAGCAAATCACAGATTCCGTAACTGCACAGAGACACAAACTCCAAAACCTGAATACACAATAAAAGGAATCACTTGTAAAATTGTCACCAGGATGACAGAGCACAACTGTGAGTTCCATTTTGCTTCTGTGAGAATGAAGTCTAACGGTTACCCCAAAAATGGAGAATCTACCACATTAACTATATAACAAAGGTACTTAACTGCTGCTACTGAGATGATGCAGATAAATCTTATGTTCAATAAACAGGCCAAATAAGAGTCCACTAACTGCACCATACACAACACACACTGAATCCAGATAAAAAACTAAGGACACAACAGAGAAGCATTTCAATATACCTTGAACGCTGAAGACTTCGTGGAGAGGCAGGTTCATGACCCGCCTGCTTATCAGCTATTACTGGCTGCTGAGGTGCTGCCTGGGAAGCTGGTCCTTGTTTAACACCTGGAGTAGCAACCTGGAAAGTTCAAAATTTCATTAGATTTTCTCCACAGTGAAGAGCAAGTATAAGAACCAGTGAAAACCAAAGAAATTAAAATTTCAACGCCTCTGGGGTTTTTTTGATACAAGGTATTTTGTTGACACAATTTTTATTCTCTTCACGAGGTGTTTTTTGGAAAAAAAACCATCTCTAGTTCCACTGCTGTGACAGAAAGGTTTTTTTTTACTAAAATAGAGTACTTAATAGACACAACAGAAGCAAATTTAGACCCACGTGACTTGTCAAAATACTGCAAACTTACTAGACAAAATAGTTCAACTCAATATTATTTTTGACTGTATCTTCCATCTGAGCACTGAGCTCATTTTCAACCTCAGAAGAGTTGTTCATTACCCAAAGAAAATCTTCAAGTTTAAGAGTTGCCAACTTGAAAATACATTACACAGTGTTAAGAACATAATTATATCACAAGCATAATTAAACATCTCCATCAGAAATGGGAAATAAAATCCAAAGCATATTTATCAGTTTGCTGCTCCCTTTTCTCTAAGTTCTAAACTCACGAGTGACTAAAAAATAGTCACCAGCAGCTTCTTGCTTTTCCTTTGTAGTATACATTCAATGCAAGGTATTAAGACACCAGCAGTAAGATACAGTCTTTTCTGTGAATTTCTGAGCTATGACAGGATGAGAAGTTTGGGAATACAGTAATGTCTAAGTTACAGAAAATGAAGTTCAAGATACTTCGTCTTGCCTGACGCTTTGCATACTTCAGTTAATTTAAAGTATGTACAAGAGAGGTTCAGCTTCAAAATTTATCCCCCACTCTGCAAAATCAAGCTAACAATTTTAAGAGAAAAGGGAGGGAGCAAATAAAAAAATGGCTTCTAGCGATCCATAAAGACAAAAAACCCAAATCATCCAGCCTGTCTGGCATTTGCTGACTTCAAATTAGTGTAGATTACTAACTAGTGGTCACCTGAACATCCAAAAATTCTCTATTTCAGAAACAGACTTCTGTGAAACAAACCACAGATGGCAAGTCAGACACTATCTGCTAACGTAAACTCAAGACATAATTTGATTCATTTAAACACACAGGGAATCTTAATGCAAATTCAAACTCTTGTATGTCTAAGAGGAAAACTCACCATTTAAAACTATCATCAAAATGAAAATGTGTTTTTCTGGTTTTTAGATTAATAGACATATACTAAAAAAAGTCTGAGCAGCACATGAAAAGCCCATGGTACTAAAGGGATAAAGGAAGATCACTGTAAGATCACTCTGCTGTTGAAATAAACAGAACTATATAGTTGAGGGGCGTGAAACAGAAGCAGTTCATAAACTGATTTATGAGAACAGACTACACAAGTACCTTTATGAAATGTATGACATTAAGAACTTTGCTATTAATGCCTACATTTTGCTCAGCCTGTGAGCAGATATTAACCACCAAGGCTGTTCAAATAGAAGGAACAATTTCAAAAGGGAAGTTCATGAGCAATAATGGAATCGTGCCGCAGAGCCAAACTGGAAAAGTAACCAGCTCCTTGACTAGTAAACTAAAAAAAACCAAAACAACTGTGAAGAAAAAGTGGGATTTGCGAGATAAATGAACCACAAAGCCTCTCAACTATTCCATGTTTTCCAAGTCTTTCAAACACTGTAAATACATATAGCAGAAACAGAAAAATAGTAATGGCTAAATAAATTCAAAAAATAAACAAACAAACCAACCAACCAAAAGCAAGATTCTCACTGAGCTGGACAGGTCTGTGTAAAGTGCTTTACACAGCTATTTTGCAGAAATTCAGAACAGTTTCTGATCACACAGTACAGACACAGCTAAAAGGCAAAACGTGACACCGAGGAGTCTGTGACCCCCAAGGTGCCACATGCACACAGCACACCTGCAGGCAGACACATCCGTTTAAGCCTGAAAGCAGTACTGACATGTCCAAGCAGTCCTAAGCAACAGTACTGTGCCAATGGCACTACACTAGTCCCACAGCCAGCCCAAATATCTGTGCATCTGGCACTGGGCTCTGCTTGCACAGGGCCAGTTCAGCTTTGTCTGCCCTAAGCCCACGGGCCTGTGCTCTAAAGCCAAGTGTGTCCTAGCACAGCACCACATCCTGATTTGGCATCATTTACGTCAAACTCTACAACTGGACAAGCTAACCTGACTGACATACCCAATGGGCTACTAAAACAGACATGCTCACACCGGAGCTATCACCACCTAAGTTCCCACTTCATGGAATTGAGTTACAGAAATACAAGAACTATCAAGACAGTTCTTTCCCTACTGAACTGGCAAAGTATCTGCTGCTGAACGAAAATTTGTTACTTCTGGGACTAACAATCAATCTCTGGATTGTAGAGACCAGAACAGATCTACTTCCAGTTACTAACAGTAAACAACTTAAGAAGATTTTTTATCGTATCTCAGGATTTGGAAGTGCCAAATATCTCAACACTGCTATTTGATAATTTCATTACTTGTCACCTAGCTATGGGATGTGAACACATAGATTCAGGATGTAATCCAGGGCCAGAAACCAAGGTACCAACCAGTACTGGTACACACATGAAGCTTTTGCAATTCATTGTATCATTATCCATCACAAGAAACTGGGACAATCACTTGGTTTCCTTTGTACCCATGAAAAAAGATGAAAGAAAATGAGGCATTTTGACTACGATGATGAATGCAATCTGTTCTCCTGAAGATAAAAGTATTCCTCAAAGGCCTTCAAGACATTAAGAGGCTCACTTGTGAGTAGAAAATTGAGAAAATGACACCTTAGCTAAGCAGAGGTGGTGATAGAGAACACAGATTTTCGAAAGGTGAGGGTGTCTCATCCCAAAGTCTAGAGTCAGGCTTCTTAGGAAGAACCTCAGGAGCTTTTAGGTTAGCTTCAATTTACGTTTCCTAGTCACTGATCCAACAAAGGAATTCTGAAGGAATAGGGGTCAGGAAGGGAAAGGGACATTATGTTATTGATCTGTAAACACCTAGCACATTTCTACCTCAAGGTAATTTCCCCAAGAAGTTCTCTCCCATTCTAAACATCTTTTATTGGGTAAGTCTAAAGAATTTTATCAGCTGTTGCCTTTGAAGTATGTTTTTGTTTCTATTTAAATATGCTAAAATGCTGATGCCTTGGTAATATCTCCAGACAGCATCTGAAGCCAGCATAAGAATTTCTTCAAGAAAAATAAACTAGATTTCATGCTGGAGCTGCACTGCCAAAATAGTCAAGTAGTTGCTTCCAGTTGTTTGTTTCTATTGGGAAAGATAACACACATATTTTATCATCCTATATATAACTGCTGGCACATGGATATATAGGAGAAATACTTAATATTATATATAATGGTTTCTTACTACAATATGGCATAAAGCAAAAGGAGCTTACCTTCTGCTGGGATGATACTGGTGGCGTAGTCATCAACGGTTTAAGTGGAACAGCGTTAGTCTGCGGCGTGCTTATCCTTGGAGACACATATGATCTTGGAGATGAGGCATCAGATGTTAAAGACATTGGAGACTGATTAGATGGTTGAGCTGTAAAGGAAAAAAAAATGCTTTTAATAAAACCATGTCCTATCTTAAAGGAGAATTAGATTTTCTTTTTGTACTTTGGAGTATGCTGTATTAGATGATATACAAACATGTTCACTGTGAACAACTAGAAAAATCAACTGTTCAACAACAATCCTAGGTAAGGAATTTTATTTTCCCCAAACTCCCCACTTCTAAAACTTCAGGGGAGGGGGAAAGAGAAGCTCTTAGGAAATGCTTTTAACACATGAAGAGACTAATAATTTCCGACTCCTATTTTACAGTGCTCAACTTGATTTAACCAAAAAGAATGTATGAACAGTTTATTTAGAAACCTCTTCACCCATTCTAGGCATAGAACAACAGTTCCCCACCCATGGTTACAAATTAGAATTAGTACTGCTTACCTACTCAGTAAGATGACTGCATTTGTTCTGGTTTAAGTTTCTAAACTTAAGTTTTAAAGTTTTTTTATTAAGTTACAAGCCAGAACATATTGAAAATACCTGAAAGAGTATCTTGCCTGGAAGATGAAAAAAAAAATCCCCCACCAGACAGAACAAACTTTCTTTTAAGAATTTAAAGCCTCCCACAAGAGTCATAGTAGCATAGTACTACAAGATGGGTGTTAAAGCAAGGAAGAGTTGTGTTTTATACTGAACATTACGTAACACCTAATTCAGGTCCAGAATAAATTGAGAGGGTCTCACAGAAGTTTCACATTACTCATACAGAATTAGTTAACATACAAAGAAAATCCCAAAAGGTGAGAGAGAAGCATATTTACTTAGTTGGGTGTCACATGCCTGCTCCTCAATAACAATTTTTTATCCTATCTTTGGAAAAAAGTCATTCAACATTCTTCACACCGCGTGGCCAAAGATACAACAAGAGACAGATTCTGCAACTTTCAACTGTATCAGCCTTTTGAAAACGCTGCATAAAAAATTTATATAAGTGAAAAAAGACTCTGAATACCTTGCGTAGACAGTTGTGCAGCTTGAGAAATTAGGGAGGTGATATTGAAAGCAGATGGTCCAGCAGTAAGAATTTTATGGAGTATAGACTGCAGAGAGGCTTGTGTCACAGCTGCTGTTAGAACTGAAAACAAACATTCTGTTTTTACTGACAATTCTAGAACACCACTTTAAACTGTTCAAACTGGCTAATTACATTTAAGCTACATTTTCTTTCAGATTTATTTCCCGTATCTACCATGACCGAAGATCCACCTGAATTGTTTCTCAGTTACTTGATTTCAAGTTCACTTGGAATGTCCAGCAAGTCCTTTATTTAGTAGTTTTAACTTTGAGACATACACTTACAAAAAATTACTTTAAAAAATAACTTCAACTCTTCAGCTTGACCTTATGAATCAGTAATAATTCTCGTAAACATCACTAAAAAATCTGTTCCATTTGCTAATGTAGTAAGTATAATGTGTGTGAAATTTTTTTACACTACCATTATTTTTTAAAAAAGCAAAAAGCAGAATCACTTAAACTCACTAAAAGAGATGAAGGGCAGACTTCCTGTTCAAGACAAAAAAAAATATCTTTCAAGTTAAAAATCTGGGTTTCTTCTTACTAATAAAAAATGCCTTATCTATTCTGGGTTTAGCTGTCCCATGTCATCCCCCCAGTAAAAAAATCAATCACTTTTAACCATTTTAAAATGGAACAATAGAGGAAGAGCATCTTGCAGTATGAGATTATGAGACCCTGAACTATGAGCTTCTGAACTAACCTTTCCAAAAAGGTCTGCAGGCTCTGTGGGGTACTTCCTGAACATACATTCCATCCATGCACACTCCTGAAAATACTGACTCACCAGCACAAGCACAGAGTAACTCTGAATCATGTGCACAGTAAGGACAGCCCTGTTGTGCAAGGTGAAGTCACTCTGCCCATGGGGACACAGCCAGGCCCTCATGCCATCAGACAATTCTGAACACTCTTGTTCAAAGACATACACAGCTGCTGCTCAGATATGGCAAGAGAAAATTACTAGAAATTTAACTGGGCAGCTTTTTAATAAAATACAATTGAAGTTGACTGGACCTTTCATATTTCAACACAAACAACCACAACACTCCTTTTTCAGTCCAACCTAGTGCACTACAGTTTTGAAGGCTTCCCCCTGCACAGGAAAAAGAAACCAGTGACCTACTCACCTATTAGTACTGAATGAAGACAGAATATTTGCTGATTAAAAGGAAGCAATTGACAGCTTTTTCTGATAAATAATTGCAAGGTACAGAATATTTTGCACATATTTACACTTACTTGATTAGCACTTTCAGAAAGTTAAAGATAATTAACTCTCGGCACTACATATAAATGTTTTACTTCCTATTGAAATCAGTGATCTGTGCACAGGAAGCAAACAAAAACTCCTACACCACTTTATCAGTAACCTGCCACATGCAGACACATTCAATAAAACTGCACTCAAAATGCATCAACTCTACCTGTTCTTGCAGCAATAGGCACTATAGGTAAGTGATAAACTTACTTCTAACAAACTAAGCCTATGTGACAAAAAACTAAGGGACATACCAATTACATGTATGAAATTTAACTGGCTAGCAAAGTTATGACATGCTACCTTTATTCAGAGAGGCTAACTTGTTATGCTAAAGAAAAAAGTTGTTAGGCAACGAGATTTAAGAATCCCTAGAAGTTTCAGTATTTGCAAACACACGTTAACAGAACAGCAGCGCAAACTACAGAAAACAAAGAACAGTGCATGAAACAAAAGAACAAAGAGCTCCAATGAAATTTTGTGCAACAGACAAATGCTGATACAGTGATTAAGTAACCAGTCCCAATTAGACTGCTCATGTACATCAACATTTATTAATTTGAAAACCTTAAATGTTGAGAAGGTTTAACAGAAAAAAAACTCCACAAAAATCCCCGCTTTACCTAGGGATTCATTTATTCACTTTTCATTTAAAATAAGGCTTTCATTTACTACAGGACGGTATCCAATAATATACTAACGTATGTAAATGCGAGATTACATGAACTTTAAAGAATCCTTACCTTCATTGATTTTGGATATATCTACGCTAGAATTATTAAGCTGCAAGGTGGCTTGCAGAGCAGGCAGCAGCTGTCGAAGGAGATTTGGGTCCTGAAGTAATGGAGGAATTGGTGATTGTGGGACAGGTGAAACAGGAACTGTAGGAGCAGATGAAGCAGGCGCAGAAGTTGGATTCAATCCAGAAGCAGAAGATGTAGAAGGAGTTGTGCAAGAATGGGATACAGACTTGTCCACAGATGCAGACTCTGAACAGAAGACAGAGAGTGTTTTTCATTTTTCCCAATATAACCTGGCAACTCACTAGTATAATATTCACACTAAATTCAGAAGATCAAATGCCTAACTATAATTTTTAAGAAAAAAACCCACAACATTAAGAGAACAAAAATTGAAGACAGCTGATTTCTAATGCAATTTATGCTATTGAACCTAATATTTACTAGGAGCACACACACCCAACTTTTCCACTTCAAGACATCGGATGAAAAGCAGCCAGTATTAAAAATGGGACATTTTTTTCTGTAGCTTTTACAACAAATGTGGGCCAAAAATTCCTTACTGATCTTTTCTTTTACTGTGCCTATACTCACAGTCTACATTTTTACTTATGATTTCAATCTTTCTTTGGAAAATATACTATGAACAAAAACCTTACAGCCCATGGATTTCACATACAGGCTACCGTATCAAATTTGAGGAGAAGGTATAAGCCAAGCTACATTTATGAAGAGACCAGTACAAGAAGCCACAAAATATCAGTTTATCATACAAAATCCAGCTACACTGCTGAGGATTTAGAAAGGATAATGAGCTGTACTAGAAATGTAAAACCAGTCCTGTTTACACCCCCACAGCAGAAGGGAAAAATATCTTGAAATTTATGTGCCCATAAATGATTTTTAACTTGTCAGCTTCTCCTGAAGCATTAAGACCTATATCCTTTATTTTATTAATACCATTTTAGGAAATATTACCACTTATTATCCACCGAAATAAATAGTACTTAAATTCAGTTATACTGTATGGCAATTTGTTCTGATTAATTAATTTTAAGTTTTTTAATTTTAAATTTGACTTCCACTTAACAGAAAGTTGTTCCTCCATTCCAATACTGTGAGAAATCTCTGCAATGGAAGTATTTCAATTAACTACACGTGTACCATCAGTCACTTCAAATATCCTTCCTTTAAGAAACCTGGACCATTATATTTCAATCATAGCTTCCCCCTTCTCTCATCCTCATTAAACCCTCAGAGACCCCTGCTCCCAAATTCAGTCAAGATTAACACCTCTACAGCATCAAAGAAGTCAGATGCAGAGCGTAAAGCTATGGATCCAGGATCTTATGCAGGATGTTTGCCCATAGTAATGAAGACCTGGATTTCAAACCCACCTCAAACCAGGCAGAGGTCAACCTGGATATTCTACATTTCAGGCAAAAATCTAAATGAACCGGGAAAATGGGCTGGGAAGTTCTTTTACTTTAAGGGTATGCTTGGTTTTTTTCATTGGAGAGATGATCAAAGTAAGATGATGCTGACTTTATTAGTAAAGAAGTGAAAAGGTCTTGTTTTATTTTACTACATAAGAATAAAATGTTATAGAATTTCTAACAGCTTTTGTATTCCAATAACCTTAATTGCAACTTCCAAGACTAATTTGGAGAAGAACCCTAAAAAAATAAACATAAAAAATTATGGAAGTGAATAACGATGTGTAAATCTTTTAACTGAGATTTCTAATCTCACTGAGAAGAGGATTTCTGCTTCCATGCTATTACAGTATAAATAGTTTATGAAGGTCACAAATACTCCAGAAAAGTTTTTCCAGACAAGCAGCTGAGAAACCTGAACCAGAAAAAAAATGCTGAAGAATCCAAACTTGAAAGCTTGCAAGGATGCAACAGCCAAGACACTAAGACGTATTTCGGAGTTTCCGGTAAACTTCTGAAAAAGATGTGGCCTTATCTAGTTACAATCTCCTCAGGGTTGGTTGCAATGTATCTGTGAAGGGACCTGGTCATTTGGCCAAGAGCTTTCACAAGCACAACTTAAAAAGGGACAAAAAGGGTTACAAATATTGAAGATAGAGAAAAAAAGAAAAACCAGTAACAAAATCTCTGCATGGTTTTCAGTAGCATGTGAACTAGGACAGCTGATTAGGTATTAGCTCCCATTAAAATAGTAAGTCATTAGTAAAAGTTTTTATTACAAAATATTGCATATAAAATCTTATGTTATAGTGTTCAAAGTAAACGTTAAGACAACTGCAGGTCAATACATCTAACAAACAAGAATCTTAGCATATTAAACAAAAACGTGACGTTTAATTTGAAATAGGATCTGTCATAGTCCAAATAAGATCAAGATACACTGGCAGACAAAAGCAAGGGAAATAAGCACAATGGGACATGTTAGTACTCATGTGTACAAGCCTGCTACCCTACAACTTTGAGAACCTTACCAGAAAAACCATTAAAAAATCTCCAAACAACAAAACATCCTGAGCAACTGCCAGCACTGATTTCAAAACATATTTAATGTACCTAGGCTTGTTTTCACCGTTAGAGATGAAGTTATTTTAAGTAAAGAAGCAACTCACTACTGTATAATTTATTCAAGTAAGCAAATACCTGACCCTCAAACCACACCACCATACCAAACAGCTGGAAGTGCTTTTCACCCATGCTGCAGTTCGGAACAGAAAACACCCTGAATCAAAGGCAAACTCAAGCTAACAGTGCAGTTAAAATAAACCTTATACCCACCCAGTCCTGGGTATTCACTTATTTCTTGAATAACAGAACTCAAAGCATGTCACTCAAAACCACTGAATTCCATGAGGTCTGCAAAACTACTTTAGTTTGAGTTTTTATGCTATAAAAATGCACACTGCATTACATCGACACAATACAGTCGAGTTACTTCTTTCAGAAAACATGGAGACATTGTTTCATAGCTGTATTACTGCAGGTATTTTAAGTATGTGTCAAAATGTATCTGTGAAAGGTATGTTTGTACCATCACCCAATTAAACCTAGAGGAAGGATACAAAGCAAGGATAGTGCCTAATGCTAACATTCCAATCTTCTGAGATGTTTAACAACTCAAAAACAGAACACTAAATGTTATAATAGAATACATCTCTATGACCATGACTGCCTACATGTACATCTACATGTATATCACATTAGAACTGTTACTTAACATCATAGAGGATGCAGAGTAAAATGACTGTTCAGAGCATAACTGCATTACACAAATTACCTAATTTATTACTACTGAAATACAAGCTATAAACCTGTTTCTGCACAAAAAAAAAAGTCCTGTAAAAATACTGGTAGAAATTTAAGTATTTCTTGTTTGTATTAAGTAGCTGTACTGGTTCTGGCCAGGATAGGGTTAATTTTTGGAGTAGCTAGAAGGGTTGGTTATTCTATACCATCTCACTTCACTGCCAGGAGCAAGGGGAAGGGAGCTGTTTTCCAGTTGAGGTAGCATGGTGGTGGTTCACATACTGCAGATTCCCACATGGTGAGCTTTTGTGTGTGAACTGTCTCTCTTGCACACCCTTTTATTAATAGTGTTGCTGCTTCTGGTCATTTCTTACTTCATTGCTGTTTCCAGTAAATTTTTCTTATCTCTACCTGTAACCTTTTCCTTCTGTGCCTCCAATTCTCCTCTCCAGCCTGTCACAGGGGAGAGGGAGGGAGCATTGAATGAACAGTGCGAGGTTCGGAGTGTTTCAGCGGGAACACTAAATTGGGGAACACCGATCATAAACGTGAATATCCTTATTTGGCGACCAATGGGGTACAAAGGGTTGAGATAATCAGATCTGACCAGAGCAGTTTGAAGCAAACTTGATTTGCTGTACTAGGCAGAGAGTCACTGGTCACAATGGTGCTTGGTCTGTTCACATGGTTGTGGCAACTAACCCTGCATATATTCCTGTGTATGCCCGGTGTGCCTGCCATGGTGCTCTTTTTCAGAGCAGGGAGAGAGAGGGATCAGGATTGCTGTGTTGCTGTACTGTGGGATACCAGTTTATGATACGGTAACATGGAGGGCAATGAGGGTCATTTGGGATGTGTGTTCAGTACTGCTCTTTTACCCCTTCCTTGGGGTCTACCTTGGGGAGTCCATTAAATCACACCTAGTCTGTGGGAGAACAGGGACAGATGATTTTCCTCAGCTTTTTCTGCCCTTTGCCTCTTTCAGGCCTGTAAAAACAGCTTTTGAGAATTTTGGATTTCTTTTGGTTGTTAAGAAAAGCATGGTGTTGTTGCTATGTCTCTTGAGTACAGTCTATACCATGTTTAGAGTCATGGCCCACACTACATTTTACAGTCAGGAGAGAGATTTCTAGAAAGGTCTGTCCCATGGGTCGATTGCCATGAGCTGCACGGAATGTGGGAGAAAATAGGCCAGTTTGGGGAGGAAATTCTCTGCTTCAATGGTTTGGAAGTTCACCCCTGAACAACTACAGGATCCTGATAAAGCAACAGCGTATTTTCAAGGACAATGCTGTGGCAACTCCAGAGAGGAGCAAATTATTGCAGTGTGTTGGGCCCTGACTACTCTTTACCAGACACAGTTCAATAGTAGACAGTCCCTCAGGGAAAACAGGAGGCAAACAGACCAACAGGTACTGAGACCACTCAACCAGCAGCCTAACCAGTGGAACAACCCATAGCAGTTGCCCCTATACAGAAGAAATCCAAGATCAAATCAGTTCACTTAGTGAGGGGTGAAGAGGAAGTAGAACCCTCACACAGCAGGAAGAAGAAGGGCCAAAGATAATCACCCAATTCCTACCCCTCAGTGAGCTGTGAAATACGCAAAGATTTCAGCTGCCAGTTAAATGAGCGCCTGGTGACCAGGCTGCTCCAATGCTGGGGTATCATGGCCTATGACATGAAATTAGATGGTAGTGAAGCCAAGTAACTGGGATCCCTGTCCTGGGGCATGGGTATTGACAAGAGGATTGGGAAGAAGACTGTCAGCCTCTGGAGGTGACTCCTGTCATGCAGGAGGGAAGATATTCTCTCAAGGAAAATCTAGTAGTGCACCCCAGCAGGTAGAATGCCATGGAAAAAAGGTATCCAGTACCTGAATCAGACGTACTGGAGGTGGATCTACAGAGATTCAAGTAACAAGAAGTCTCCTGTAGATTCAGATCAGGTCCAGTGCACACAATCCACGTGGCAGACATTTGTACAGAGCATACCACTGTCGTACACCAACTCGGTGGCAATAATGTCAATGAAAGAAGAAGAACAAACAGTGCTTCGTGTGACTACCCAACTCCAGCAATATGAAGATCATCTTGACCTGCATCTCGGCTGTGAAGATTGTCCAAGACTGTGGACAGACTCGGAAGTCAGTGAGGAAATGTCCCATGCCCTGCCAGTAGAGACCAGAGTCTCTGCTGCTGGGAGCAAGCAACCCCCTGCTCAAGAGAGAAGATACACACAACAAGGTAACCTGTGTTTTTCCTGTGAGCAAAAGAGAGGACATGAGGAAGTGGGGAGGAAAATCCACCTCTGCCCTAGGAGTACGGGTATGTGAGCTCAACGGAAGAACAACTACCACAGGAAATTCTTCAAGGACAAACACCACGCCAGTTTTCAGTGGGCAAGTCCTCAGATAAAAGAGCTGATGTTACCTCTGATCCTCTAGAAGGAACCTCCAGTTCATATTTACAAGGAGTGAGCAATGAGAACTAATGACCAGCACTAAAGGAGCCCTGGCCCCAGCCAGATGGGGGAAAGGGACAACCAGATCTATTGGACTCTGTGGATCCAATGGCCTGGCACATCAGACCCACAAGAGTATAAGGCTTTAGTTGACACCAGCACACAATGTATCCTAATGTCATCAAGATATGTAGGGGGACAATCCATCTGTATTTCTGGGGTGACAGGGCAATCCCAACAGCTGACTGTACTGGAAGCTGAAGTGAATCTGACTGGGAATAAATGGCAAAACTACCCCATTGTGACTTACGCATGCATCCTTGGCACAGTTTACTTCAGCAGAGGGCATTTCAAGGACCCAAAAGGGCATTGTTGGGCGCTTGGGATAGACGCTCTGGAGATAGAGAAAATCAAACAGCTGAATACCTTGCCTGGTCTGTCAGAGGACCCTTCTGTTCTGGGATTGCTGAGAGCCAAAGAACAACAAGTACCAATTGCTACCACAACACTCACTGTCAACAATACCACATCAACTGGGACTCTGTGACCCCCATCCAGGAGATGATTTGTGAACTGGAAAGCTAGGGAATGTCAGCAAGACTCACTTTAATAGCCCATACGGCCAGTGTCTAAATGCAATGGAGAATGGAGATTGACAGTGGACTGTCGTGGCCTGAATAAAGTCACACCATCACTGAGTGCTGCTATGACAGACATGCTTGAACTTCAGTATGAACTGGAGTCCAAGGCAGGGAAGTGGTGGCACCATTGACATTGCCAATACAATTTTCTCCATTCCTTTGGCAGGAGAGTGCAGGCCACAGTTTGCTTTCACCTGAGGAATGCGCAGTGTACTTGGAACCGACTGTCCCAAGGGTGCAAACACAGTTCCACTATTTGCCATGGACTGATCCGGAATGCACTGGAAAAGGGTGAGGCTCCAGAACACCTGCAGTATATTGATGACATCATTGTAAGGGGGAACACAGCAGAGGAAGTTTTTGAGAAAAGGGAGAAGATAATCCAAATCCTCCAGAAGGCCAATTTTGCCATAAAGCAAAGTAAGGTCAAGGGACCTGTCCAGGAATTCAGTTTTTAGGAGTAAAACAGCAAGATGGACACCATCAAAGTCCAATGGATGTGGTCAACAAAATAGCAACTATGTCCCCACCAATGAGCAAATAGGAAGCACAAGCTTTCCTAGGTGCTGTGGGTTTTTGGAGAATGCATATTCCAGATTACAGTCAGACTGTCAGGCCACTATGTCTATATGACATGGAAGAATAATTTCAAGTGGGGTCCTGAACAACAAGCTTTTGAACAAAATAAACAGGATCATGCAGTAGCCCTTGGGCCAGTCAACACAGAACAAGATGTGAAAAATGTGCTCTACACTGCAGTCAGGGAGAATGGTCCTTCCTAAAGTGTCTGGTAAAAAGTACCTGAGGAGACTGAAGGACAACCCCTGAAGTTCTGGAGTTGGGATACAAAAGATCCAAGGCCTACTACATCCCAACTGAAAATAAGATACTGGCAACTTACAAAGGGGTTTGAGCTGCTTCAGAAGTGATTGGCACCAAAGTACAGCTACTCCTGGTATCCTGACCGCCACTGCTGGGCTGGATGTGCAAGGGGGAAGACCCTTCCACATATGATGCCAGTGATGCTATGTGGAGCAAGTGAGTCATGCCGGTAACACAGCACATTAAAACAGGAAACCCCAAATGCCCTTGGATCTTGGAATTAACTACAAACTGGCCCAAAGGCGAAAATTTTGAACTATCATCAGAGGAGGAGGTAGGAAAGGTGACATGTGCTGAGGAGACCATACCATATAATCAGCTACCAGAAAATGAAAAGTGATAGTCTCTTTGCTGATGGTTCCTGCTGTATTGTAGGGTCACATCAAATACAGAAAGCTGCTGTATTGAGTCCTATGAGGCAAGCCACAGAAGCTACTGAAGGACAAGGCGGACCAAGTCAGGTTGTACAGATGAAAGCCATCCAGCTGTCTTCAGGTATCACTGGATGAGACAAAATGGCCAACACTCTACTTCTACAATGAGTCATGGACGGTAGCAAATGCTCTATGGAGGGGGCTGGACTGACGGAAAAAGACCAATTGGCAGCACAGAGGGAAAACCATCTGGGCTGCTGTATTGTGGCAAGACATCACTATCCGGGTAGAGAAGTTGACTGTGAAAGTCTGTCATGCAGATGCTCTCTGTACCCAAGAGCTGGGCTACTGAAGAACACTGCAACAACAGACAGGTGGACTGAGCTGCCAAGATTAAAGTGTCTCAGGTGCATCTGGACAGGCAACATAAGGGTGAATTATTTCTGGCTTCATGGGCTCATGAGGCCTCATCATCAGGAAAGAGATGCAACATACTAATGGGCTTGTGACTGAGGGGTGGATTTAACCCTGGACAGTATCTTACAGGTTATCCACAACTGTGAAACACGCACTGCAATCACGCAGACCAAGCAGGTAAAGCCCCTGTTGTACGGTGGATTATGGTCAAAACTAAGTATGGGGAAGCCTGGCAGATCGATTATATCACACTTCCACAAACCCACCATGGCAAGCTCTACATGCGTACAATGATGGGAACAACCACTGGATGGCTGGAGACACACCCTGTGCCTCACACCACTGCCCAGAACACCACCTCAGGCCTTGAAAAACAAGTCCTGTAGCGACATGGCACCCTGAAAGAATTGAATCAGACAACGGGACTCATTTCAAAAACAGCCTCATAGACACCTGGGCCACAGTACTGAGTTGGGTGTATCATACTCCCTATCATGCACCAGCCTCTGGGAAAACTGAACTGTACAAGAGACTGTTAAAAAACACTTTGAAAGCAATGAGTGGTAGGACCATCAGACATTGGGAGATCCATTTAGCAAAGGCCACCTAGTTAGTTAACACCAGAGGTTCTACCAAGTGAGCTGGCCCTGTCCAAACAAAACCTCCATGTACCACAGAAGGGGATTAAGTCCCAATGGTGCATATGAAGAATGTTAGGGAAGACAGTTTGGATTAGTCCTTCCTCAAGCAAAGGCAAAAGCCATCCATAGGGTAGGCAAACTCATCCATGTTTTTGCTCAAGGACCTGGGAGCACTTGGTTGGTAATGCAGAGGGGTGGGGAAACACTGTGTACCTCAAGAGGATTTGATATTTATGTGAGAACGGTCTGTAATATCGAATTTTAAAACACTGGCTACTGAATGACACTGTCACTGTTTGCTATAACTACCATGGACAATGAGTATGGACTGCTTCAGATACACCAACCACGAGCTCCTGGTAACAGCTTGCAAGTAGCTGGGAGCACATCAGTTGGAAGGCATAGCATCTGGGCACAATGCAGACGGTACAGAACAAAGGGTGGATAAAATCCTGGTTCTGACCAAGACAGGGTTAATTTCTGCAGCAGCCAGGAAGGGCAGTTATTTTGTACCACCTCACTCCACTGCCAGGGTTGGTGAATGGAGTCTTCCTCCAGTCGGAGAAGATGGCAGCAGTTCTCATACTGCGGGGATCCCCCCATCACGAGCTTTTGTTTGCTTGTGAACTGTTCACCTCTCTTGCACACCCTTCTAATAATATTGCTGCTTGTACTGTTCATTTCTTATTTCACTGCTGTTTCCAATAAACTGTTCTTATCTCAACCCATAATCTCTACCTCTTCTCCACAGAGGGAAACTCCTTTTTGATAGAAACACACATGCTAAAAAATACAGACTACAAATTAGTTGTATATAATCACAACTTTCTTTACCTTAATTTAAAGCCATCTATCTTACTTCATGTCTCACAGACAGGATACCAAATCCTAGAAATACTGCCAATAAAACAAAGCCTCCAAACATCCATTTTTGTATAACGTAACTACAAAGGTTAAAACCTGGTTTAATTTATGATGCTATACAGAGCCTGCAAGCTCTGCCTTTTGAAGTTAATGTAACTAGTCAGAACTCTTCAAGATGAAATATTTGTCTGACAAAAACCCTGAGATATCACTCACTGGGGTGCATGCATTTCCCCTCCTTTTTCCACAAATAGAAGCAGAAACTCCTCACTCCCTTTTCCTCCCTAATTCCCTCTTTCTGATCTGCTTTGACTGTTTCCTTGTTTATTTTGCCACAGAATTAAGTTTACCTTCCAACTCTAAACACCATTTTCTACTTCATTAGTTTTTAAAAATGCTTATTAATAATACAATCCTGTAGTTCTTAAGTGCACTTCAAGCCCTCAAACATCATGAAACGCAGTCAAGATGAACATAGCATGCTGACAAAAGTTAAACCTCTCCACAAATTTAAATTCTGTAGTTTTACAGCTCTGATTCACCGGTCCCAACACCTGTGCCAACATCAATTCATGTTCCTTAACAAGTAATCTAAACTACTGCAAAATAAGGATTTGGATTACATGGCAGTCATTCATAAACCTAATCATTAAACATCACACTAATTTTGAAATTACAACTGGAATTTTACCAACAGAAGTCCATGTCTTATGAAAAAAAATTTCATAACAACTTAAGACTTTTGCAGGCCTTGCAGCACAGACTATGGCTGAAGAAGTGGAACAGGGCAAGTCTACAGCCACTTCATTGTCAACATCAATTTCAAAACAAATGCTATGCAAATTACTCTCTAACCTCACCTAAAACTTCAGCTTTTATCATCAAAGTCCCAAGGAAAGCTTTTTAAATAATAAAAAAATTAGATAAAAACCAAAACTAGAACATAGCATGCTGTGATCTCTTCAAGTTTTAAGAACTTCATTAAATAAAATGTTTTATCTCTTCCTCTGAATAATAAAAAAAAAAAGAAAATTAGATTATTTTAAGTGATTCTAAAAATATGACTTTGCACCTATTCTTCCATTATAAGCTATGCACAATGAAGTCTCAATACCTGGAGCTTTTAAAATGCTTCTAAAAAAATCCATTCACTTTGTTGCAGTAACGTGAAAATACAGTATGCCTTCTGACAATTATGCAAACAAGTTTATTAGATGCAACCTACATACAGAACCATATTATAGAACTAAACAACTTTCTGGACCATCAACTTTAATCACGTGGAAAAAAAAAAAGACCAAGAAATAAAGCCATCCAAAACAAAAAAAAAGGGAGGAAAAAAAAGTAATCAGATGCAAAAAGAAACACCATTAGATGTGAAGATTAACTTAATGGGAAGAATTATTAATTGGTTTAACATTAAAATGAAGCAGGAAAAAACCTTTTTCTAATGAAAATAATTTTTGTAGACCACAATGATTAGGGAAGAGCTTTCTGTTCATAACCTGCTCTGCTGGAAGTGTGACCCACAATCACATGTTTTGGACAAAAAGGAAAGAAATCCAAGTTATCAGTCAGGATTTCACATGGTGAGAACCTGTATGACACAAAGTGCACCTTTGTTGTAAGTTTTGCAAAGAGGTTTGTTGAAGTTTTTGCAGAAGTAGAAATGCCAGGTCAAGTCAGAGTGGAAACATTCTGGCGTGACGCTTCCAAGCAGTGGGAATTTTTTAATAACATGGCCAAACAATCCTTTCAGAAAAAAAAAACCAGATCATTTTCAGCAGTCATGCCACAGTATTCTTCAGTTTTTTCTACACACCCTTAGCTTCTCAGTTTGAATCAGTACATAAACACGCTCCTGAATGTTGCCATCACCAATCTCTGCCCCTTATGACAAGAACCCTTGCTCCTAAGCAAACAGCTGATCCGCCAGGACGGACATTCTGAAAGGCAATCCTGAGCCTACAAGCTTGAATGCAAGGGGGTGGAAATCAAAGCCTTCTGACTGTTCAGCTACTCTGCTTCAATGAAGAGGTTTGACACTGACAGTCCCACACCTCTGCTGTGCCTCTGCCACCCTGCTCTGTATGCTGGAGTCCTGTGAGCATCTGTAACTTGCTTACTCTCCTCTTAACCAGGGTGTGCTGAGCTCATCAGGCATGCTAGTGTGACAGAGAAGTGGATGGGAAAAAAGAACAAAACTGGGAAATGCTTTCTTTGTGAAGGAAAGACTTTCCTTCACAGTCGTCTTTCTGACAGCTAACATATGAGTACTCCCCACATGACTAGCTTTAAATTAACACTGCATATTAGCTTGCTCTTATTCTGATTTATTTCAACAAAGATTTATTTTTAATGACATGGAAATTACCCGCTACTGTTGACTAGATGATTCCTAAATTATTAAAATGACCCTTTGAGTGTTCCAATAGCTTTCAGTACTGATATAATTTTTATCCCATTTAAAACAAAACAAATGCATTCAAAGTCCTTTGGATTCAACACTACAGTATTACCCCACCACTCTATTGTGAGCCTGACCTGTTACCTTTGCACTGCCAGCAAGAGGGCACGTGTGCTCTCTGTGGAAGGAAAACTGTATTACAAAATTTTCAGAAATTCATATCTTATTGCCCTATAAACCTCATCTCTGCTTCACTGATTAAAAAACTACTATCCAAAACAGCTAACAGAACTGCTTTATTTTCTGCTGATGAGTAAAATCATAACACATTTTCTGTGCTGAAGCACCTGGAGTGTACAGTTCACCAACTAAGTCCTCTGAGCACTGGCAGTCACATTGATCTGTTTTACATAGTTTAGTTCTGATCTACTAAGGACCTTAAGCCACAACAAAAATACATAAATATTTAAAAGCAATGCATTCTGTAAACACATCTGACCAAATGAAACTATAGTAACAAGAGCAACTAGGTTCTCAAAAATACTCAAATTATCTAAAATACAAAAAATTCCCTACTTCTCACATTTGGATTACTCCAGTCTTAAAACTGAATTTTTTGTATTTTACCTCTGCTGTCAAAATAAATATAACAGCAACATTCAGCAAACAAGTATAAAGCATTGGAAGAAACTTCTAGCAGTCTCACATTGTAACTTTTTCTAACCAACATATGAATTGAGTAATATACTTGAAACTGCAAAACTCAGCCAAAGAAGATGCAACAATACCAGAAGCAATGTTAATAACTGACCACTAAAGACTAGTGAGTGTTACAAGAAAACCACAGGGGTGAGAAAAGGAAAAGAAGCACCAGAGTCACAACCCACCCAGCACTGCACTGGCCAGCTTGCTGTGTTCTCATAAAAATTTTAGAGTACTGCTGCACTAGAAACAGAAGTGCTGCCTGATGGGAAGCAGCATCCTACAGCAGTATCCTACAGACAGACACACTGTTAAGATATGGACAATACAACATTTCATTCTGAATTAGAAATAGGAAAATGTGATGTGCCCTACAGATAAAGCAGCCAGAAAGTAGGAAAAGCAACCCCACACTTTACCTGCATAAAGCACTCACAGTGAGCACAAACAGAAGCAGCAGATTCTGACTGGAACATTCAAACCAAAGGGTAGAGGTCAAATAGTTCCCCAGGAACTCTCCACTACTGCCAGCCATTGAGGGCAGAAGACTACTGCTAACAGCTGAGCTATAGTTCAGCCAGGGATTTTATTCAATCTCCTTGTGGGACTACAACATACCCCTGCAGCAAAAGAGATTGAGCTGAAAAAAGCATTTTTGTTGGGTTTTGTCTTTTTTTGTTGTTCTGCTGTTCAAAACTATTACTGCATTAAAAAATACACACTGAAATCAGAACTATTAAAACAGTGGTACACATATGCTGGCACAAGGCAGCCAGCAACATATTCACAAGAAGCAAGAATTCATTTAAGGAAGGACTAATGTACATATTATTCAGTCATTTGGACCAATCTATTTTTATAGGCAAAAAAAATACAGCTTTACCTCTTTTTAGAAAGAGAGAGGGATGAAATAGTCACTGAACAGAAAAAAAAAAAAAAAAAAAAATCAAAGGCTATTTGCTTTATTAGTGTAAACAGAAACCTCTCAAACTGTTTTTCAGTTCTGCAAAGATACTTTTAGAAGATTGTTTGAACCAAGTGTCACAAGACAATTATTGTATTTTCAATCTGTATAACAGCTACAAAAAATACTTTATAACTTTATAAACTGCATACCTCTAGTACTGCAAGTTCACAGTCACCTCTGAGAGAATGAGTAACAGTAAATCATCCAAAACACTGCTTCTTCCCTCCTTTTAAATTCAAATATGCAAAATGCTACAGAAAATTTACTGGTTTAATTTCCTTAAAAAGACAGTCCGACATTCTCCAAAAAAAGAGTAAGGAAAGTCAACTGAATATACACTTCGATGATCTTTTATCATAAAACAGAACCTGCACTGAATTCTTCTGTTTCTGTACATGAGGTAAAGCAACATGTAAAGACTCACATTTTCTAGAGTAAGAATTTCAAGCCTAACATTCACCTACTCTAATTCTTCAATTATTTACTAACTTTCTGTAATCTACCCTTTTCTGAAGCTCAGTGAGTACAATATTTGCTCACAATCAAACACCATGGAACAGACCAATGATTATTACAGAGATTCTATCCATTTAATCCATGTAAAATTAAAAAAATATCTATCGAAGAATACAGAAGTTCTGTGACTTATTTAATATGGAACCATCCATGGTAATATGGATTCTAAAGTAAGATTTACAGTGTCAAGACTGCCCTGTGCAATTGTTTTCACCATTATATCTAGCTGTATGTTCTCAAATTAATGCTGCACATAAGAAATATTAGAACTCTCTGTCAACATTTGTAGCAGTTGTCAGAACGGGAAGTTCCTTCAATTGCCGTAAGAGTCAGTTGCTCAATTAAAAAAGATGTGCAGTAAAGCAGTGAAAGAATATCCAGTATGAAATCTGATCACACACCAAACAGGAATCAAGAACATGCCAGAATTGAATAGTAATAAGAAGGTTTTCAAGTGTATTTTAAATATAGAAATGGAAACAGAGTAGATACACTAAAGGAAAGAACACTTGACATGGATGTTTTCCACTGTAATGTGTACGAGTGGATCAAACTGCAATCAGACAACAGAGTTTTAACTGAAGCAGATAACTACTGCATTCAGTACAAGAACCATGCAAGAACTAGTACACCTTACTTCGTGCTTTACTGTGTTGAATAGGAAAAGGCTTGCTGAAAATAACCTGCTCCTCTGTAGCATACAGTCAGTGTTCATGACCCAGGTTACATAAAAATTGCACGAAGTGTCAAGAAAAAACATTAAAAAATTTCTTTACATGCACAATTGTCTCACATTGCAGTATTTGTCAACATACGACATTGTCTGAATATTTTGGGTGGCCAGGTGTATTTAAGTCTGTGTAAAAGCTGGACGTCTTTAATAAACAAAAGTGGAAGACTCAAAAACAAACACAGAGTACAAAACCAGTGTCAGACCAGAGTCTGTTTTGGTCTTCTTTTTAAAATGATACTATTTAACTAGACCAACTTGCAAGTATGAACATGGCAGCAAGCCATCTTCCAAAAAAGAATTTAATTACATAAAAATTATGCAATATTTTAAATTAAAACCCAACATGATTATCAAAAATTACTTTTCCCTCTCCCAAAGCCCTCAAAACAGAATTTTCTTACACAATACCATACCACTCTCTAAAATTCGACTACACCAAAGTAACACACTATCACTAATGATACACATCTCATTCTCACAACCTTCTTGAACTCTTCTTCCCTAATAATGAAGTAAAGCTAACCAGAAGACTTTTGAAAGTCAATGCACAGTAAAGTCCTGATCTTCGCTTGACTCAAACCGTATCTAACAGGTATTATCAGGTAACAGAAACACAAACTATCAGCAGATTTAGAACTGAAGATCCAATATTTCCCAAGATACAGATCAAAACAGATTAGCTCTTACAAACACGTAGAAAACTCTCACTTTCTGTAAGAATTGTGCTTGTGTTGATTGAAAGGTTTGACACTGACATTCCAAACAGTAACAGCAGTTCATAAAACATAATGGTCCAAAATGACTTTCAAATTTTGTAACTACATAACAACTCAAATAAATAGCAAAGATTCAGAACAACAAGAGAGAAGACAAAAATTAAAATATGTTCTACTAAAATACATCTTTCAAATTATCATTCGAAATGTTAATTTGCAGAATAAGCCACTGAACAGCAAATATCACAGTCTCAATTTGAAGTTGTGGAAGATATAGCAAATGTGTTTTAGGGGAAAATAAACCCATCAAAACAGTAATCAGGTTCTAAGCACATACAACCAAACAGGAAAAATATCTTTAAACTCTAAGGTTACTTGAACAAGCAATGTAATGCAATGTATAATCTTGAACAATAGAGGGAATTTCAGTAGACATACCTTTTCTCTCTGTTTTCTGTGCAGGGATGGAAGATGTGGATGTAGACAGTTTTGATAAAGTAGATGCTCCATTAGCATCAAAGGATTTCTTTGGCTGGTGATCAGATTGTAGAGAAAATGGACTAGGAGGAACAGTGCTTGGGGCAGGAGTTGGATGAACCACTGGTTTGATGGGATGCTGTACTGGAGTAGAACTACTGTGAGTCTCTGCTCTTGGCAGTCTGTAGTCTCTGTCATTGTGCCTGCTTGTTTGAGATAAAATATTCTGTGGGAGCATACTGCTGGTGTCACTGGAATGCTTGTCTTCCACTTTTTTTCAGGATTCCCCAAGTAACGTTGCAATAAGAAAAAAAAGATTAAATTAGACACAAGTCTAAGATTGCAGTGACTGATTAATACAGCTGCATACCAACAACTAGAGCTGATTGAACTTCTTACGATTAAAAAAAGCCTCAAGTAGATCAGCATCAAAAAAAGGCAAAATTTAATTCTACTCACTGACAAAATGCATTTTCTCTGACCTTTGCTTGATTTAGAGTTCCGGTTAAGCACTGTGTTTGGATGAAAGGCTGCTTTATAACGAGTGTTACAGTCAAGTTAACTTTTGAAGTCTCCTAAAAGAATCTAAATCAAGATCTATTATTTCCATCTTGTATTTAGTGTGAAGAGATAATTTGTGCCATTTTTCTTTTGTTCATCAAAAACTCTGAACATCACATATAATTCAGTAGTTTCACATTCTAGCTTTCAAAGAATTCCTTTTCATGTCACTTGAGTACCACTACAATAAATTTACTTACTGTTAATTCAAGACATTTATATATATTAAATGAGTGACTAATCTGCATTGGTCACAGGATCATAGACCTTAAAATATTCTACTCAGTGAACATACCAAGCAAATACAGAGTAGTTCTTTTTGTAGATTCTTACATTTTCACCTGTCACAAACCAAATACTCACTGCATTATGCATGTCTGCTATCTTTTTGTAGCATCCAGTATATTTTAGCATATGCAGTAGGTTTCAGTGTACACAGAAAAACAGCCCTTTATACATCTTTACCTTGCCAAATCTCAAGAGCGTGGGTGAAGAATAATACTTTGGCTTCTACTTTTACACTACCCTGAGAACTATGCTACAAATTTACCCAAACTACATCAGCATGCAGACAGAATCTCATAGTACAACTATTTCCCAGAAGAAAATTGACCAAGATTAAAGCCAGGTATCAAGACAAAAATCCCCAAAGTACAGAAATTTATAGTCCAGGGAAGATTTCGCTAAGAGTATTGATGAGATAAAAATATGCTCTCAATAACATACACAAGCCTCTGAAAATCCTGATATCAAAATCCATTAAATTAGGTTATTATTTTAAGATGTGAAGTCTTTATTTTTAAGCTCAAAATATGACATTAGCAGGTCTCAATGATCACAAGAGTCCAACTAAACTACAGATTATGCAAGTTGTTTAAGTAATTACCCATGAAGATAATTAAATTCAGCAGTAAAAGCCACAAAGTGTTGCACTAGTAAAGTTATTTAAAGAAACAACATCTGGGAGAGTTAACTGTGCTTTCCACTTTGGCTTTTATATATAAAAAGGTGAGAAAAACAGCTAAGGAATGGGATTTTAAAATTTTTTTTAAGTTTGGAAAAGAAAACAGCAATGCAAACAAGACAGGAATATACTGCTGTAAAAAAACCACATACTTCCACTGGCAAACCCACTGGCAGCTGTCGCCTGCATCACCTCTCTTCTGTAATCCCTATCTTTTGGAAAACTGTTAACTGACATTTTGCTTGCTTCTTTTTGTCTCTGCTCTCTGAAAAAAAGGAAACAAAAGTTAGGTAAAAACTTACATTATCTAATAACACAAGAGTTTCTGTAAGTTATATGAGATGAATTAAACTGTCAGGAGCTTGCTGCTACAGGTGGGGTTAGCAAACCCCAGCCACTGCTTCCTTACATCTGTGCTTGCTGAAGCCCACAATATACCAGTTCAGCTCAGTAATCTTGTCAAAAAAAACCAACAAAAAACCCCCCACCGCAAAACAGAACAACATTCACCAAAAAACGCAAAATAAAACAAGAAACAACAACAACAAAAAAAAAACCAAAAACCAAAACAAAAAAAAACCAACCAACCAACCAACAAAAAACCCCAATCAAACAAAAAACCATCCCCACACAAACCAACCATGCTTCCCTCTCAGGCTCTGGATTGTCAAGGGATAAAAGAAGTGCCAGAGGTCATGGTAAGGTTAGGAACACAGCAGACTTAGACCACAATCTTTTATAGCAGTAATCTATTAGATAAGCTCAACTGCTCTGAAACGTGCTAAAGTATATTTGATCTTTATACAATTAAAACAAACACAAACATATACCTTTCCAGCCACTCTTTTGGTTTTTCCCATTGGGAAACTTCTGTTCGGCAGTTGTAGTAGTACTTTTTGCCTGAAGAGCTGATGTGTTCAGACCAATCATCCGCAGAATCATAAGCCTTTAAAATAGAAACAGTGTTGGACAAAAGACGACTTTTTTTAATATACAAATTTAATAGCTTTCACTGTTTTTACAACTACATGGCATCCTTATATGTATCCATATCGCTGCTTTCCATCATCTCTAAATACCCGTTTCATTAATAGCTTGAAGACATGACCACTATGCTCCTGCTGCATTCTGCACGTTTCCCATCAACCCCCTTAACAAAATTTAATAGTACATTTAGTGGGATACAGTAATGTCAGTACTGATAGTATCAGTCTCCTTCACCTTACAACATCCTCAAAATTATTATCTTTCCAAAATTTTTCTACAGATCACAAATTTACCAATTTTGTTTTATGGCAATTTTTAACAAACACCACTTCAACTACTAAAACTTTGATACTGAAGTGACTAAAATACACAATATGTAATGTATTTCAAATAAGTAAAATCATACTGTCTGCTGTAGAGTTAACACAAAGTTTATGGAAAATATTTCTGCATATATGCCATTTAAATAATCTAGTATTTTAAAATTAATGATCGGTATCTCAAAGCTCTTATGATTACCAGTTAGAATAGTTTTAAAACATCCTACAACTGCAGGTTGGGTTTACAGAGTATTTATAAAATAAAGACTGATGTTGGAAAGCTCAAGCACATAATGTACATGCTGTCTGTCTTAGACAAAATTTTGAAAACATGGTGTGTATAAACAGGGCAACACATGGATGAAAACAAATCACAAATACTCACTGCATCAGAAGTTTTGCTTGGATTATTGCTGGGATTAGAAGAATGTGAATTTGAACTATGAAGAGCACTGTGGTTGTGTGAATTTTCTTGTGGAGAGTAACTGGTCCCTGAAAGAAAAGAGAAAGACTGTTCACCATGTGTGCTTTCAAAGAAATCAACCATCTGCATTCTAAAGAGGTGAAAGGGGAAAGAAAAGGGAAGGAAAGAAGGCAAGTCGTCCATAGCGTAGTTCAGATGCAGAACTATTTCAAGAGACCACATGCACATTTCTTTTACACATAGCATAAAACTCACTTTGATTTTCTAATTACAGTAACGCAGTATGCCCCTTCACTGGTCTCTCAAACTTTATTCCATTACTAGCAAACAAATAGCCTTTACAATTTTGATGCTTTGAAGAGTCCTAACATGCCAATTCAGAAATTAACAGCCATTTTCTCCTCAAAATTATATCAGAAAATTTAAATAGGCTTATCAACAGCCTACATGGTTAGATGCAAAAAATCAGGTTTTAAGTTTACTGAAGCAATGCTGTTTCCTTAAAACTGCTGTTTTCTTTTGAGACTACTTGTAATTAGTTCTAGGTAATGACTTCTGTTTATGCATAGAGATCAGACTAAATTTTCCTGCACCTCAGTCTCTGCAACAAAGGTACTGACATCTAGAATGCCAAAAGAAGCACTTCCCAAACTGCCAGGTGCTTCTGGCCTCCCTACCAACTACTCTTCAAGGCAACTTGGTTTTCTTCAAGGTGAAAACACCCGAACAGCTGAAACGAGAAAGGAGGTAATTCTCAACACCTTTTAGATCTGTATTTGTGCCTAAGCTCAAGTCACCTGAACAGTTCCATTTACAATTAAACAAGGACATCCATTCAACTCCGCAATCTTCTTTTCAATTTCCTGCTCTCTAAAATTTCCAAGCAAGTAAAAACTCTTCCATTATTCCAAACAATATTTCATATTGTTCTTCATGTGATGTTTTGCCTAAGTTTTAAACGTTCACATAAATCACACCAAACTAAGAAAAATAATTTCTTACACATTTCAGGGAAAACCCTTGATATTCTAAATATAGAATTATATCCCAGCCTTTGTTTTCCCTTTCTCCACTGAGAAATTTCTAAATATCCAGGGGTACTACATCAAGCACCATTTGCTTCACAAGTTGTATAGCAATCTAAATATGAAGTCAAAGTGATTTGAAAATGGCAAAGACTTTATCTTATGGGCAATTACAGTAAAGAACAGTAAAGGACTGATAGGTAGGAGTGAATGGAGTCATAAAAAAAAAAAAATTTGTTTTAAAGTCTTCCAAGAGCTACACACAGAGAACATTACTAAATGACACAGTATGGTGCAGAATGAGAGCCATTCCAATGCAAATTCTGTCTTCTGAGCCTTCTAACTATACACGCACTGACAAAAGTACTATTTCAAACTTCTTTCTCCCCACCTTTAACGCTGCAGGTTAGAAAAACAGTCCATCACAAAAGCAAAGATGTACGCCATCACCAAACTGTTTAGTGCCCTACAAAGGTTAAAGATCAATTTGCACACCTGAGTAATTGCAACCTTAACCAGCATTATCTCAAAACTTTTCCCTACACTATTTTGGCTAAAACTGTATGTTATTCTCTGTAAAGACGTAAGGGAAAAAAAATAAGGAAAACAGAGTAAGTCTCATACTCAAATAGTCTTTCAAAAGCTAGACCATAGTCCTATACCAAAAGTATCTTGCATGCTCAGAGCCAGGCAGAATGACAGCATGGGGGCAAGTTAGGCTTGTCAAAGCAGTATTTACAACCATCGCACACTTGTGATGCACATGCCTCACAACAACAAAAAAATACATTTATAGATGCATTCGATTCCCCTAGATATAAGTAGTATATCATATTTACAAGGCTGTACTCCTCAATTACACTAACAGTCTCAATTTTTTTTAAAAAACTGACTACAGAGTGAAATACCTGTTTAATATTTTTGTATCAGCTATTCTTTTAGTCTTTTTAAATTTACTATAGCCTTCTACTGAGATAAAAATCATTAAAATTTCTTTACGTATTTTTGTAGGTTGTTCAATACAGACATATTTTAATTAATTTCTGCTATGAGGTAAAATCATCTCCCTTTTTCAAGGAAAAAATGAGATGAAAACTTACCAGATGGCTTTGTTTGAACAGTCCCTTCAAAACATCAGAAAGCACCAATGCATTTAATTTTCTGTAATCCCATACCGTGGATGCAGTAACACTGTATTTTGTTCAGCATGCTCAAGATGTACATGGTGATTTTTAAATACTGTAGTGGCCTAAATACACTGTCACAGTGAATGTTATTTAACAGGCATTTTCCAAACATGAGAAAGAGCCAACAACATACCTATTACATCAATAAAATACTGTAAAGCCAATTCTATCCAACCCATAAACAACCCCCTCAAATTCACTGTGCAGACTTTCAAACCCTTCATGGTCTATCAGCTCAGCAGCATGCCCCCAATTTCACACTGTGCCCAGCCCCAGTACTGAGTCACCAAGCGCTCTGCAGGAGTATCTGAGCAGCTGCAGCAAGTCACACCCACCTCCAGCTGGCCCTGATAGAGAAACATCTACTAGGCAGCAGTTTCTTCAGAAGGGGCCCTGGCGCCTCTCGGCACCGAGCTGCAGTCCTCCCAGACTGCCCATCCACAGTCTCCATCCATCAGGAATCCCGTCCTACCTGAGCTGGCCTCAGCTGCATAAAAACTGATCATGGCTGCTCCAGCAATGCCAACTGCCTCGGGTCACCAGGACAAGCGATGTGGGCATTTACAGGGCCAGCCATAAATACATACCAATGGCGTCTGGGACAGTTACACGGGGTAATTACAGGTACGGGTTCATCACCCACACCTCCATTCTATTTTACACATAATACCACTTCATGTTTAAATCTCTACCCAAACATCAGGAATGAGCATACAAAAGGACTGCTAAACTGCTGTTTGCTGTTGGAAAGCTTCCAAGACCAAAGCAGATGATACTCTGGAGAACAAGAACTTTAGGCAGTTCATACAACTTAAGGGCTTAAAGACTGAATGTAAACATGACAACCATATTACCAAATTACCTTTTTATACTGAGGCAGCAAGGTTTTAGTATGCAGTTAAATCCATGCACAGCAGTCATCTAGGAATCTGACAACCCAGCCAAGCTAGCAGTGCCAGCTCAGGTTGTCTGGAAAGTTGAAGATGTTTAAAAGGCCAGAAAGCAACCCACAAGCAGAGGTCTACCGTTAAAAACAAGACGGGTTCCCCTCACTTGAATGCTAGGCTTCACCATTAGCAAAGCCTAACCCAGAGCCATTTTAAGGTGGCTGTGACTTGCAATTAGCTCCCCATCTCCCAGCTGCACGCCTGGCAAAGCAGATCATGAGAACAGGATCGCTAAGACTAGTCCACGCCCCAAGAACAGGCCTGGTAAGGTAGATAGCATACTACTGTCCCTTGAGACAATTCCCCATGGCACTTCCGACCTTTTCCTCTTACAGTTAGACCTTCCTTACTCGTTCCACTTTCTTCAGGAAAGAGGAACAAAGACTTGTTTTTACACTCCTTAGTAGCATATTTTCAGATTTCGCAATTGCTCATATATATCTTTGACGTGCCATAGGGAAATTCATATTGTGTTATAAATAGTCCAGTTTCAGAACTCCCCATGGAAATGTTTACTGCACAATCACAGTGAGTTTCCTCAGTTTAATCATTATTTTGAAAGCAGTTAAAGCTGGAAAGAGCTACTCCTAACTGGAAGATGGCCAACAAGGGCATCAGCACTACAGTTATATAAAACTGTAGTGGTGCAACTGTGTGAGCATGTCTTCCCTAGTGATGAACAAGTCATAAGGCAGGTCAGAGCCAAGGTTAAAATATCACAGCTATCTCCGAGTCTTTCCAACAAAAATCACATCTTCCTTACTAATGCATGAAGATCACCAGAAAGCACAAAAGAGCAAGGGTCTGCAAACCAATTCAAAACTGACTTAATGCCTACTACAGATTTGAGATTCTGTCACACTAAGACTCATTTTAATGTTTTTGTAAGTTGTTTCCATATCCCAACTGCTGAATCCAAGATACTTTGAACTGCAACAAGGGCTTAAAACTACGCCGGACTTGAAAAACAGATTTAAGATAGGATGAAATAAGAATACTCCATTTTGCAATACAGTCAACTTTCTCTAGCAATTATCACACTTAATTAGCATCTCCATTAAACACATTTAATTAGCATCTCCATTAACACCACTTCACTTCTGAAATTATAAGAAGTTCAAATTCTGAGTTAACTAAGGACCAGACTGCTCTAATAAAGCACCTGGTTTCCCTTCTCCCCTGCCATCTTTCAAGACCAAGTCGAAACTCTTTCCTTTCCAAAACCTATACACCTATACTGGCAATTACAACATCCACCTGGAACCACCTAAAATAAGTTTTCTTGCCACCTGATTAGAATAATCAAATACATGACTGTGCATTCCCCGCCATCCTCTGGCATCCAAGTATCTTAGCCTAATTTACTCTTTTTGGTTCATAACATTGTACAGTATCATAATCACAAAATCTCCAACTGAAATGCACAACTTGGAACAGAGAGACATTAGAGTTGCAGTATATATACTGTTGCACCACATGACAGTTAACTTTACACAGTTCACCACTGATAGAGCATTTATGTTTTCTTTTCAGCCAGAAAAATACCTCGCTAATATCCTCTCATTTTGTCCATAATAAAAAATGTCAGTGTAGATATAAAATAAAGGAAGTTCACAAGTGCTCACCAGCTGGAACTCAAAGACTGTCTGCTCCTTCAGTTCCTCCAGAGGGAACCGGGATTCAGGAAGGACTCTAAGAGTGTCACTGTTTCTGTGCCCGCATACTAGGCATGTGGAAAGAAACATCGGGCAGCAAAAAAGCAAGGAAGGTCATTACATTTGTGACAACTCCATACGTGCTGTTCTATGACTCTATGTTCCACCTCTCAGCTAACATGTAATCAAATTCATTAAACTAGAGACAATATCAGAACCTGAACTTCCTCAAAAGAACAGATACTACCCAAGTGACAGATACTAATTGGTTGTTAACACAGAAAACTTAACAGGAAGATAGTTTATGGTGGTGGTATTTTAGGGGGTAACTAATTAAGAAGACTTCTTCAAACGGTGAACATGATCAAAATTTATCTAGGATAAGCCTAAATTAAAATGTCTACAGTGTATTTCAACTGGCTTTGTTACTTCAGTGCAAATCTTTGTGCAGAACACTTTCTAAAGTACTGCATATGGGAGGAAATAAGGCAACACAATAGGAACACAATACCCAACATGCCAGCAGTAACAGAACAGCCTATCATGGCCATTTTGATTTGCCAAATGTAAAAGTAGTAAGACAAAACAATTTTTCTTCACTGCATTTTTATGTGGCCTGCTGTATTGAAATAAACATGGCTGTTTTCCATACGCAACCAAAAGCACAAAAATTTGCAAGTTTCCTAGCAGAGCAGTGGCCTCAGAGAATACACCAACTGTGAAGTAACATTTTCCAGAAATTCATAACCTATGAAGTTGAATGCACAATGCTCTGCCAAAAGAAAGAAAATCTAGCCTGATCACTGTACTGCCCAACTACTCATTATGCCCCCCCAAATAAATGTTTTACAGCAGTCAACAAGTAGCTCTACTGAGCAAGAAAACTTATAGCATCTTATTTCGTTCCCTATCCTTCTCTCCTGCCACACTGCAAATCCAGAACAGCGAAGTCTGTACTGTTTTGCAATATCCAATTCACAGGGTAATCATCGCGATGTAAAGAAGTTCTCTTTTTCTCCAAGTTACCATTCACACAGAATTTCATGGACATCAGCCAAAAACATTACTATAAACAGACCACGAGTCATACATACAGGGAGTGGCATAAACGACCAATAATGGATGAAAATGATACTGTAAACATATAGTTTTATTCATAATAGAATTTTTCTTCTAAAATGGTAGTAAGAAAATGACACCTTGAGAAGGAAAAGTCAGGAGCAGTAAACTAACGAAAGTCAACAACTTGTACTGTTTTACTAATGCAATACGCAGCAAATGCCAAGGCATTACTGATTATTAAAATTAAAAAGATACAGTTAAATCTTACACATTGCATAATGTACAGTAAATTTAATTTGCTCTTTTCTGCTTACATTTTTTTTTTATTAGTTCTACTCAATTTATTTCAGAAACCGAAGCTTAATTTTAGGGCAAACAGACCAAACTGCTCTAGAAAGAACACCGAGTTATTCCTTCCCATCAAAAAGGACCGCAAAAGGTAATAAAATGCCTCAAACTGAATTCAAATTGAGTTTCCAACTAACAATTCAGGGATTTACTACTCAAGCAGCTAACAGGCAGACTGTTTTCCCAGGGTTGTACTTCAGCCTAAACGAGTAACACAGCTTGGGTTGTCCTCACTCATAGAGCAGATAAACCTATTTTTGTCCAAACATCCTCTCATTTGCTCCTTTCCTTGTTAAAGCTCCAGCTTAGTAGTTAAATAATTTTGAGGTTGTTTTCTTTCTCCCCTCAGTCCACCTCCCAGTAGCAATGAGAAACCACTTTTCAACTTAAGACACAACTTTGAAAATTATCAGGCTCACTAACAAGGTCCACTGAATGCAGTGAGTTACTGTATGATCCAGTATTCAAATGTCACAAGTCATAGAGCTGAAAAAAGCCTAAGGGATGAAAACTGGCTTTTCAGCACACTCCAAACAGAATTCTCACCAACTTTCTTCTTAAAAAAAACCCAGTACATTGTCAGTTTCCTTGATACCTCAACTATCAAGGAAATAGTTATAAACAAATAATAATAAACAAAGACTGGACAAATAATTTTACCATCACCCATAAAGATGTTTATTCTTTACTTAGAAGTGGGATAAACAGTATCATTTGAAAGAATTTGCCTGTTTCTCAATAATTAAGGCAAATTCCAACCACCTTCTAAACATTTCTGATAAGACCCAAAGGTTACTAAAGTAGATTAAACAAATTGTAATCTACAAAATGGATTTATGTGAAATTAAAAACTGTGGGTAGACAAGTTCTTCATAACACTTGCAAGTTCCTCCCTTTAGGAAACCTTTGGTTCAGGTCACCTAATAAAATAAAAAATGCTAGCAACATCCTCAACACTGCTGAACATCTACGAAGACACCCACTTCATTTGAGATCCATCGACTTGAAAAAAGCAGCTTAAGCAGTTTTACCCATGGAGAATGTAAGTACCATGAATTTCAGCAACACAGAGACATATTTCTAACCCTCTGGCTCACAACACCAGAAGATTTCAGTGTGTTTAATAAAAAAAACCAAACTCCTTGTTAAACATCATTAATGACAGTTTAAAGTATTTTTAAGCTTGCAACACTAATTAAATTTACCATATTTGTACTAAGGAGTGGGACATTGCTCTAAAAAGAAATGAGGTAGGTTGAGAATACAGCCAAACTCTGCCTTCCTTCTGGACTGTAGCTCATAAAACATTTAAATCTCTAAAACAGTGTCAGAGACTGCTCAAGAGAGGTTCTTCTGACCTCAAGTAGCAGCTTCATATGGAGACTTCTTAATTATTACAACATGCAAAAACAGATGTGTTAAACTGACAGCTAGAATCCTTACCACGAACTAATAACCATGTTATCTGAACTCCACATGGATCAGCACAGCAAATGGGCAATAGACTGAATTTCCCCCTTCTAAGCCCTCCTCAGCAACACACCACAAAGCCCAAATGACCCTCCCATGAACGCACGGTAATACAGCACTAAGAGAGTCAAGGTTGGTGATGGAAGTCTAACAGCACCACAACACACTCTCCCACCTCCAGCAACACTTCCACAAAACTCATCAACTTAGAGTAAGCAGAAGACTCAATCTCTATTTCTGTAATTACTGATTCACATTAATCATCAGTAGATAATCCCAGATTTTAAGTTTTTTCCTCTCAAAAGCCAATAAAAAAGAACTCAAGACATTTCTAAAAATGTATTAGTCATCTGGGGCAACAGGCACATACTCAAATGCTTCATGAAAATTAGGCTCAAGGGATACTAAAACGATAAACAATTCCTTTAACACTGCAGGAGGGGGAGGGGGTAAGCATCAGAGGGGGCAAGCATCATAAATTTTACTTTTTAGTCAAGAAGCTTCTCAAAGAACGTAAAACACTGGAAGAACCACCCAGATGGGAGTTACTCAAATGCAGACACTTTATAAAAACTGTGTATTTCAATATTTTAAGATTAGTAACAGCAGAGTAATACTGTGAAAGACTGACACACCATAACCCAGTCATCACAAACTGTAGTTTGATTAAAATCAGGGGTGGTCATGCAAAACAATTTCTGTTTACGAAGTAGAAAAAAAGCAGTTGCCCAAATGCAGCTCTGAGACTATTTCCCCTTTTTCTATGTATCCACTGAGACAAATTAGTACTCCCACTCAGAAGCTCCAAACAATTAAGTAAGATATGACAACTTAATCTCCCTCACAAAATCCACTGAGCAAAAATAAGGCTAATTAAGAACAAGGCCAGGTTGTTTAGCAACTCTCAAATTTCTTTGGATGTTTTGAGAATAGCTTCTTGAGGACAAAGAAGTTTAAACAGAAGACCCTGTGAAGGTAATACTACTTACAAATGAACTTGCATTGAATGTTTCCATTACTAGGCTTAGAATAAGGAAGGTGAAGCTACAGGCTTTTATGAACATAGGTAGTGCCATGCAGTGACAAATGCTTGCGACCTTCATCCCATCCTTAGTTTCCTTCATCTCAACTGAGAGTACACCATTCAGAATCAGAAATTCAACAAGTACATGGCGTTGTAGAAGTACTAAAAAAAGGGAGTCTCTGTTATAAAACATTACTGCAATCCTGCAACAATGTTAGTCACACACGTAAGTAATATACTTATATCCTTAATAAGAAGGCTGTGGCAGAATCAATATCTAACCACCTTAAAATAAGGCAAGAAAAAAGGCACTGCGTATCTCCCTTCTTAAATGTGCCTTAGAAATAGTAACCGTAAGTCAGATTATCTCAAATTCGTATCTCAATATACATCAAACACGATAGAAGAACCAACCTCCACTTCAATACCAGATTGTTCCTTGAGTGCTACTAACATTTGTTATTTGAAGAGAACTTTATTCTCTTCTAAGACTACAGCAATCTCCATGCCTCAGTAAAACAGAGAAAGCATTATTTCACCTAAAATATACATATTGACTTGACCTGCCTATACAGAATTCTAGAATACTCCTGTTTCCAGAGAGATTACTCTTTTTTTCCTGGACATGTTATTTCTTCACCAAAAATGCGCAAGCTAACTTGAAAACATTTAGTATTAAAAGCAGCAATTGGTCATTGAACTTCCACGTAACTTGAGAAATCACTAGGTTTAGACGAAATACATTCTCAGTTCTGGACATACTATGCCATGTGTGTTTATTACCATGCAACAAGTACAATTTTAATTTCATGCTTATTTAATTTTCAACTGGAAATTGGTTTTGAAAAGAAGAGATGTTATTAACACTCCAAAAACAGAAGAAAAAAAAAAAGGCAAGTTGAATTAATCTCTGTCACACAGAAATTCTTCACTAATAAAGGAATGCTGGCCCACAGCTCGGGGTGGAAGCAAAGATGGCAAGCAAGGATTGACCCAAGAATCAATATATATAGTGTTGTGGTTTTAAGAAAAACGGATTCACAGCTTTATTTCAGGCTGGCCCAGCTCAGCTTAACAAAGCTTAGCTCAGCTTAACAAAGGTATTGTGCAACAGGGCTTTCAAGCATCTAAAGCACAATAGGTGACAAGACAATTCATCCCTCTTCCCATTAAGTAATTCTTAAATATATATATATAATTCAACTGGTCTTTCCTGGAACTACCTTAGTATAAGAAAATAAGCCCCTTAACAAAAGCTACTAGTTACATTTACAAACTCAAAATCTATTTTACAATTGTTTGATTGCCTAAGTGTCTCATTTTATTTCCCTAGTTAAGTAAACACTCTCAAAAGGACTATACAAAACCTGCAATCATTACTATAGACGGCGTTTAGCCAGTAATAGGTGAACTTTACACTACTTCAATTTGAAGAAGATCATATTATTTCTTGTATTAAAACAAGTATAAATAGCACTCTTTCAAATGAACAGTTTTTAAAATTAAGTCTGTATTAATCTGTCAGCAGCAGGTGTCTGAATGAGGAATCTACTTGAACAACTTAACTAGATGAGATCTCAACTCCTCCCTATGTTATTCAAGGGGCACAGCTGGTATGAAGGCACCAGGATCCAAAAGAACATAAAACACAGAAGAAAACAAAATAGGTAGAGCACATTACCTAACCTGTATTGCAGAGCTTATGCACAAATGTGCATAATTTATTATATACCTTAATAAAAAAAATTCTTTGTCGTTTTTCCACATTTGGGAGTGAATAGGTATGTTTGAAACATAAAAACGAGATGAGTGGGACAGACCATAATTTCCTTTCCCTATTTTTGCTACTGATAGACGTGGATAATTGATAACGCTGCTGCTCGAACAAACTCAGTAATAAACCTAGAAAAACACTGAGGAAGACTGCTGCTTTGGAGGGACATAAGAAAGTGCAGTACTTAAGAAATCTGGGAAACTAAGGCAGAGGAAATAATCAGTGTAACTGGGATGGAACTGTAAATCTTCTTTGTAGAAGTATTTTCAGAAAGACTGACATGCCTAAATATATACAGTGCGTCAAGAGAAATTAGTTGACAGGTATCAGAAAAGTAATGATAAAAGTTTAGACCAAAAAAAAAAACCCTTTGAAGATTTCTGCTGCCCCTCAGACACAGGGAATTCAGCTCCTTTAGCTCTGGACACTAATTGTTCATATTTCTGGCTGCCTTTCCCTCGTCATGAAGCATTTGAATACTGTTTTACATCTCTTTTTTTGACTGATGACAAAAGGAGGGTACTAGCATTTTTTATCATACCACTGTTGTAGAAACAAAACAAGTAATGTTTTAACATTGCGACAGAAAAAATTACACTTAACATTGACAGACTGTTCCTTTGCAACTCTCTTCTGTAACAACAGCCCCAGTATGGCACAGAAGATTATTCCAAAGTCCTACAGCGCCTAATCATAGGTCTCTAGGCCTAGTTTTCCATTAATTTCAAACACAACGTAACATTGCTGCATGCATGAAAATATAAGTCAAGGCCACAAAAGCTGAACAGACATCTGTTAACCCATCCGGTAAAAAGAGCGATGTCTCGTCAGTCATTTGCTCAAAAATTATCTCCCTTTCCAGTCATCTGGAGGACAGACTTTCAGACTGGACATACCAAGGGGGACCCTTATCACTGTCTGTTAGTCTCTGAATGGAGGGTGTCACAGGATGGATCCAGGCTCTTCTTAGTGCCAAAGAGGTCAAGAAGCAATGGGCAGAAACTGAGGCACACGAAGTTCCACCTGAATATGAGGAGGAATTTCTTTACTGCGTGGGTGACCGAGCACTGGAACAGGTTGCCCAGGGAGGTTGTGGAGTCTCTGTCACTGGAGAGATTCAAGAACCATCTGGACACAATCCTGTGCCATGTGTTCTGGGATGACCCTGCTTGAGCAAGGAGTTCGGACCAGACCCACTGTGGCCTCTCCCAACGTGACCCATTCTGTGATTATTCTTGCATAGTAATCCCTGAGTCTACTTCCAGACAACAGACAAGTACAATTTGTGCCTTAGAACACGCATCTCACTTCACAGGCTTTAAAGTAGGGAGAAAAAGGGAAACATTGCCTAAGAGGAAAAGAAGAGGTGCAAAAGTTTATGTAAGAGAATTCCAGGCTATTTTACTATCTGTTTAAAATTTCCACAGTAGGAAAATAGGTGAATATCACATTCAAGAGATGTCTTTGAATAATTTAGAAAGTGTTTAAGTTTATAGGATGAACAATTTGTTTTAGAAGCTTACACTCCAGATATTGATGCAATTTTGTTCCCTAAATATTCATTGCCATAGACCTTCCACTTACTGCAGATTAATGAATTTCAAAATACTGTTTCACAAAACAACATTTCTGACAAAAATGTCAATAAATAAAAATTTTAACCTATGACATAATTCTGAGATTACTCCCTGTGCATACAAATGCAGCCAGAAATCTCTGATTTCAGAAAAGGGATAAAATATTCAGGAAAAATGTAACCCACAAGTGCTGTGGTAGTATTTCTTTAACAGACTGAAGTACTGAAGGGATACAGGTTCATGACAAAATCCAGACATGAATTCCCTGCATGATAAGGCTAATGCTATCAAATGGAAACCCACACTAGTTTAGTAGGAAAGCAAACCTGCAGAACAGAGTAGAACAGTAAAAACACAGACATAAAAAGCACACTATTAGCAAATATCACTGGGATAAAACAACAGGTAGTGGACATACATACTTGTCTTGGTTTGAGTCACCCCAGGACAATACTTTCGAGGGTAGCTTTATTATTTTAAGTTAGGAAGTCTGTTAAAGGTCTTAAAGGAAACAGAATCTTCTAATACTGAAGTTACAGCAGGGAACACCTGCATTGAAATACAAGAAAGTCTGGTGACCCTTTTATAATTCAAGGGAAAACAGAAAGACTGTCATTATCTTATGCTGAATATAAAGAAATGCTGCTTCTTCCAAAGTGCTACGTTTACTTCCAGAAAGGATTCATTTTTACACTACAACAAACTGGTGACAAAATGTAAGCATTAGTGTTAAGAACTGCCTTTCGTTGCCAGTACCATTTTTTTCCTTACTGAAGAACTACACAGGGAGTGATCTCTGTACAGCGAGAGGTTTTTCCCTGGAAATGTCTATGAAATTGCATAAAAGCCTGACTTTGTAAAAAAATGCAGTTACCACTGCAAGTTGGGTGGCATTAAATTACTATTATTCACAGTAAAGTTCTTACAGCATCACCTCCGCTCTCAGCCAAAACAGAGGCAGAGCATTCTCTTCCAAGTTCTGCACAGCTTCAGTGATACTTGGCTTACTGGATACTTTACACTAAATAGGCAGCAATGGCCAGGAAAACAAATGTAAACTATCAATAAACAGTTTTTTTCTTAAAAAGCAGCCATGTCCCAAAACATGGTTAAGGAATAATTCTAACCGGCAGCCATTGGGGAACGCAGTGCAATCCCAGTAAAAAACTACTATATAATTTACAAATTGCTATCTTGACTACAGCCTAGTAGCAGGCAGCTCATGAGAAACTAATACTTTTCATTACTTAATCTTCAGAAAAGCAACCCAAAAATACAAGTTTAGTAAACCGTTTATTCCATTTCTGTAAAGTCAGAGGCAAGTAGCATACGTTAAAGCATGATGCCAAATAAAAATCATTCCCTTATGATTAGTTTATGTACCAAAGACAAGCAAATTCACCATATCTTGTATATAGTAGTGTTATTTTCTCTTCTCCAAAACGTAAAATATGCTTAGGTACAAAACCTTACCAGGTCTAGCAGGCAGACTCACTTGAACTTATTACATTTACAATCCAACAAATTCTTAAAACTAAGATATACATTTGCTTAAACAGAACAACTATAAATGGAAACCTTCAGAGGACCTATTTACAGATGTGAATTCTATACTCTCACTAATAAAAGTATGTAAAAACAGTAAGTGAAAATTCCCAGTGTCAAAGTCCTAATAGCAATAGAGTTTCAGAAGCAGCTGCATCCACAGGTTACAAAGAGCACTGCTTATTAACATTTGATGCAGCCTCCATTTCAGATCAAGTCTCCCACTAATACATCTTCACTCTAGCAACCTACACCAGATACTTGAACTTCATTAAGAGAAACAGAGGACTCCATCCACCTACATGAATAAAGACTTAGCATTTAATACCATCATATTAATATCACAATTCTTACCTAACATCATTAATATAAAACTAGGTGTTTACATCTTCCATTCTGTGCTAGTTAAAAGGAAGCTTTGCAGGTACTTTTCAAAATCAATTTTCAGTATTAATATTCTAAACCTCTAAATTTAAAAAGTACAAATAAAAGTCGTATCTTTTACTGTAATTCTTTGAGTACATACTTTTCAATTTCTTTTCTACTAGAGATCCTAACAACAGAGTAACATAAAAAAAAAGTTATACAACTGATCCAGCAAAAAATCACCTCAAAAATATTGCCAAATCCACTGAGTAAATGGAAAGCTACTTTTTATCTAAAAGTTCTAAAACTGAAAGCAAACTTAAAATTAAAACACTGTCTGAAGGCAGTAGAACTAATAACACTTTAAAGAAAGCTTTTATAAATATTGGGAAACTGAAACTTTTCCCCATTTTTTGCTTTAAATCCAGAGAAAAGCTTCTAAAAGGTGAATGATTCTGGAAGCAATTCTATTTTTCTTAAAACACAAACCAGCCACCAACCCCTATCTCCATTAAAGCCATCCAAAAAGCCAACATTCAAGGAATAGTGAAGTGAATCACTAAATCTACACTTGGCTGTTGGAGGGGATTCAAAGCATGTTTCATGGAGAGCTCACTCTCCTTTGTGATCACTTCTCTCATCCCAGCTTTGACCACAGAGTTACCATGAGGAAATGGTTTTCATACTAATGAATAATTGCTTTAACATTAACAGCAGTTTATACTATCTGCATAGATAGAATCTACTCCAGCTTCTTCCTGAACCCTTTGCTATGTCCACTACTCTCAGACGTGCCTCCTTCCACCTATCCTGCAACTTCCTCTTTGCAAGGCCCATTGCCTGAGCATCTTCCATTCTCTTGCAGCTGCCTCAACACTGCCCCC
>VZRV01004446.1:456714-500446 GCA_013398115.1 Falcunculus frontatus | reverse complement strand
CGGGGGAAGGGGGCGGCTCGGGCAGCTCGGCTGGAGCGGCGCTCACGGGCCCATCGCCTCGAGAGGGGAGACGCCGGCAGCTCGGCCCCGCGCGCGCTGAGACACACCGGGAGCACCGACTCGGCCACCGCCTCCCCCCGCCGCGCCCGCCGCCGCCGCTCCAACTACATCCGGGGAACTCGGGCGACGCCGCGCTCGGTCAACGTCGGCTCTTTCCGGCTCTTTCCGACGCGCTCCGTCCCCTCTGTCCCCTTTGCTCTCGGGCGACTCTGCCTTCGGTAAACATCGGCTGCCTCCGCCAAGCCCGACGCCTCTCAGTCCCTCCCTTCGGCAAACATCGTCTGCCTCCGCCGAGCACGACGCCCTTCAGTCCCTCCCTTCGGCAAACATCGGCTCCTTCCGTAACGATCAGCCCTCCCTGCCCCTCCCGCTTCGGCCCACTCTCCCGAGCGGTACCTGTCTTCGGAAAACATCGCGGTTTTCCGGAGAGACGTTTCCGCACGGCCGTCAGGGCGGCGCCGCGTTCGGCAGCGCTCGGGTGTTTCCGTGACCCCTCACGGGCCGGCGCGGCCATTGGCGGGCGCACGGGGCCGGTTGGCTGAGGGCAGCGCGGCCTCGGTGGCAGAGCCGTGTCCTCGGTGGGGAGGAATCGCGATCCTGCCAGGCAGGTGGGGGCAACAGAGGGAATTGCAGGGGGAGAGATAGGAATGGGAAGGTCTCCTCTTACCTACCCCCTCCTCCCCTTCCGCCCGGGCATTCGATGTACAGACAGGAGCCATTTTGTGCGCGGCGCGTTTTCCGCGGGGCCGCGCTCGGCGGCGAGGAGGGTGTTAAAATGTCCCTGGGGCGGCGGCCGCGCGGATCAGGCCTTGGCCCTGGTGTGTCTACGGGGGGTGTGAGCGGCGGGTGAGGGGCTCGTCGTGGCTCTGGCACAGGCGTTCCGGGTCACCTCAGTGTTCGGGGAGCTCCGGGCGCTCGGTGTGTCGGGAAGATTCCCCGCTGTTGTCAGTGCCTGCTGAGCCCCTCAGGGTGGTGCCCGGTGACAGGACGGGGAGCGATGGCTGTAAACTAAAACACAAGTTTCACCTCAGCATGAGGAAGAACTTCCTCGTGTTGAGGGTGGAAAAGAACTGGAATAGGTTGCCCGGGAAGAGCGTGGAGTCTCCCTCTGTGGAGACACTCAAAACGCATTTAGATGCGTTTCTGTATCACCTGCTCTAGGTCACCCTGCTTTGCCAGGGAGTTGGACTGGGTGATCTCCAGAGGTCCTTTCCAACCCTGAGAATTTCGTGATTCTGTAATTCTCGCTCGTTTCTGACCGGGCCCTCGATGTTTGAGGTACAAAGCATCCTATATTCAGGTTTGTATAAAAGTATTATAAAACACATTATAAATATTTTGGTACTATTGCCGTGACAGTGTCATAGGAGCCAGCAGTTTTCAGTAAAGGTTTAAGAACAGATGCCAAATTTTGCCTTGTCCCCCCCCTGAAAAGGGAAGAGATGTGGCACATCTCAGAGCGGGCATGTTAACCTTAAACAGAGAGCCTTGCCCCGTGGCTCCATCTGTGCTAGTGGAGCATTATTCATGTTAACACTCCTACAATTTTTTTTTTCTGTTTCTTTGTTTGTTCTCCTTTAATTGGAATGCAGAAGGCCGTTGCTGAAAGGGGACTTCAGGGAGTGAGTGCAGGATGACTCAGCAGGGAGCTGTTCTTCAGGGTTACAATAATGAACTAGTGAAATGCATTGAAGATTTATGTTTGCAAAAAGAAGAACTGAACAAACAAATCCAGCAAGCAGAAGAGGAAAAGAGTAAACTCCAGTATGAAATCCAAGTTCTCAGTGAACAGCTGGAATGTGTGTGTGAAAACCTGGCCCAAAAGGTGGCTTCACGGAATGAGCTTGATAAAATACTTGCTGAAACTGAAGTTGCTTACATGAAGATTTTGGATAGCTCTAGAACTTTACTTAATGTCCTGAAGAAGGAAGTGGGAAGCTTAAAGCATTCACCAGATCTGAAAACCAATGTAACGTGAAACAGTCAAATGTTTGGACTCTACAGTGCTAAAATTCCACTAGGTGAGAAACGTGGTCAGCCACGGAACCTTACAGCTGCAGTATAAGCAGAGAGGGATTTTCTTCCAGTCTTTCTGTATGTTTTATTATTTTCAAATGCACTAGAAAATAGATTAAATAAAGTTGCTGTTTTGCTTAAAAAAATCTACTTAATTGAACACTATAAAACTTAGCAAATAAGTAGTTGAGGCAGATGTGAGACTGTCAGGTTTTTATGATGCTTCAAGGCTTAAAAAAGCACCATGTTTTATTGATTGACTTCAGATGGCTACTGGTGAATTATTCTTTGAAAACTAGTGGATGAAAGTCAGTCTGATGCTACTTCTTTTCACTTTCCAAATGCTTAGGCTTTACTGTTGGACCAAGTAGAAATGAGCTATTTAGCTTCCTCTAGGAGCTTGGAGTTCTGTCTGATGCATGAACAGAGACAGCCCCCGTTTACAATAATCGCTTATTTGAATAATAGAGGGATAAGGTGAGAAATTGGGACTAAATGCCGGGCATGGAGGCTTAAAATTCAGCACTGTATGTGGTTCATGCATCTTTTGAAGCTATTCTCCAAAGCCTTGTTTAGAAAGGAGATGTGCTGCAGTGAAAGACAGGTTTGGTGCAAGTGCACAGACAGCTACACCATGAACGCTTGGACCAGTAATTCATTTGGGGCTATGAAAAATGTGTCAGTAGTGACTAGAAGTCCTGAAAAAACCACTGGGGTCCAGTTAAAAATACAGAGGTAAATACAAGACCGAAGAAGATAGTCCTGGCTAAAAGCCAGTAACAGAATTTCTGGAAGCCTTTTTAGTGCCTTTTAGCTCTATACTGATCTTTTAAATAATTGTAATAAGATTGTAGAAAATAGTGAACATCCTGGAATGATGTGAAATAAATACAAATGAAAGGTGAAAGAAGAAAATGAGAGGTGGTTTGCAGCTATCAGACATTCTTACAGAGGACATTAAAATAGAACTTAGTTTAGAGATCAGAGATGACATAACAGCATGGTATAAATTTCAGTTTAATGCTGTTTTTTATTTTTACTGAACCTCTGTGTGTGTGTATACATACACGTGCATTTTGTTCCGCTCTTTTGTGTGTTACAGCAGTAATTTTTTAAGCTGTGTCTTGTCAAATCTTCTTTCAATACCAATTAATTAAACTGAAAGAAGTGTAGTTGTAATCTCCTTACTTGACAATGGTGTGTCTCTCAGGTGCACATATAGAGGGTATGGAGATATGAATAGTTTTGGTAATAGCTCTTCATCAATAATCGGAAGCAAATTTTATGTTCTTCTGGTTGCCATACTACATCAGGGATGATTGTGACTGAGGTAATCATAGTTTACTTGTATGGCACTTGCAGGGGCTTCCCTCTGGGGAATTCCCTGTGGGTAATGCTGAGGTGATAAAATTACATTAACTTGGGGGTGCTACTGTTGTAGTACTGCAGCATTCAGGACCACCTTGTTTATGTTGAAGTGAAGCCCAAAAACTCTGCTATTTTTAGTAGCAAAAAAGTGGTTTTTTTGACTGAATGTTTTAGACATTCTGTCTTCCCGTAGACTGGTAGTAGTAACTGATTTACAGGAAAATAGGAAGACTCAGGAAAAGTGCTAACTAAAGAGCAAGAACTTTGAGTTGCAAATGTAAACTGCTTCTTATTAGCTGCAATGGAACTCAAAATTGTCTGTGAAAAAATTTGCATCATAGCTCATTTACAGAGAACAGTACAGTTAATTTCTAGTATTGGTTTCACCCAATAATTACAGGTTTGTTTTCCTTGGAATAATAGTAAATAATAACTCTTGTTCTACTGAAGCTGATAAAACTAAAGAAGTTTTAAGAGAAGTCTTATAAGACTTTAGAGAAATTTACTTCCAGACATTATTAGGTCTAATTGTAGCTATTTTGACACTATTTGTGGTGTCAAAACTAAATAACTGGAGATGCTTGATTTTTTTTTTTACAAAACTAAGGGAAAAATGTGACTGTTGGCTAATACTTACACACACACTGGGGCCTCCCAACATTCCAAAAAAAAGTTGAAATGTTACTAGAATTCCACTCAGTGATCCCAATCTAAAATTTCAATTTAAATTCACATTTAACGGTGGAGAGAAATAATATAACTCTAGGGCTTGCCTGTTTTTAGAATAACTCTCAAGTGTGGCAGTCACTGTGCACCTGTAGAGTTGCTACTCAAAACTAGTGCTTACCGTTATATTCTCTATTGACCTAAATGACCCCTTTTATTTAAGTGATAAACCTTTTTCACTGCTTTTTCAGACACTATAAATCTTGACACAAATAGCTTTTGTTAAACAACTTTGTTTAGAAAACATGCAAACTAAGTTGGTCCACAGCATTGCTGGAAGAGAAATGATGATTTGCAGATGGCAGCAGCTCTGCAGGGATAGCCTGAAACAGGAAGTTTGCCTGAAATAAGGCAAGTTGTAAGTTTAAAGTATCATACTTACTCCTAACTTAATTTTTGTATTAAATTTACATGACTCTCTGAGTTTGACCTGGTGCTTCACTGGAGTGCTTACAGTCTAGGAGCCGTAATGACAAAAGTTGAGTTCCTAATCTAAACTGCTGTGTTGAATGTTTTGTATCTTATTTTGTACGCGAGGGGATAGCAGTTTTTGAAACTCCCACCTGTCCCTGATTCAAAGATTTAGTGAAATGCATCTAGAGCATTGGTCTAAATTTCTGAATTTATGTAAAGGCACCTCTACCTGGTTTCCAAGTAACAGAACATAACTGGAAGATATCTGATGATTCCCTGCTTTTATAGCAATGCTTCTTGAATATGTACCCAGCACTTAAAACACTAGCGATCAACAGTTTTTTCAAAACATTTGACTGTTGACTCCTTGCAAGTAAACTGAAGAGTTTGGCAGTTACCAAAGAAACTTGCTTGTGGGTGGTATGTTGAGGTAATTTTCTGTGTGGAAGTGATTATAGGAACCACTGAGTGAAGTCATGTATGCCAGCAGCCATTCACATCCTATTACTGTCTCTTTTTAGAGGTGCTTACCCTGCAGTTCAGGTACCTCCTCCCCACATGCAGTTTCTGTTAATCAGCTTACAGAAATGGAGGTGAATGGACGGGGGGTTGGCCCTAATTTCAAGGGTAGGCAATAAAGAGAAGGTACGGGTGTGAAGTCCTGGTCTGGGAAGACTGGAGCATGAGGGGATATGATAGAGAGGTGGAGTTTCTCCTAATTTCTGTCTGCTTAAAGTGTACTTGTACTGAGTTGCTGAGTTCTTGCTACCCAATAAATCGAATTTTAGAAATCATCTGAACTTCATCTGAAGTCTGGGCTTTCTCCTCATTCCTTTAAGCCCACTGACAGTGAAAGAGGCAACCTATGTTTTGTTTTCTCTTTCTGTCTTTTATTTCTGTTCCAGCAGGAGGCTGTGGAATCCAGGCCTCCTGTTTGCTGGGTAAATGTGCTGCCAGGCTCACACAGGATGCAGTGCTGTTGTTTCCTGTCGTGGTTGCTCTCCTATGAACAGTCTTCAGTGAACTGCTTGGGTTTTATAAAGAACCCCGAGTTCTGTGTGTGCTTGATGTACTCTGCATGTATGTCAGATTGACCTTGGAGAGTTAAGGCAGAGGGTTGGCAGGTTTTTGGCTCTTACTTGGCGAATGCAAGAGATTTGTTTCCTTGGACTAGGAATTCTTCAGACAAGGAAAACTAGGCATCTTCAAATACCTTAAGAATTGTGCATTCAAACAATGAAGCAAGCTATAGTCTGAACCCAGGTGACTGGATCTTAGATTGCTGTTTAAGAATTGAGTACAATTCCGTTTAGCTCTTGGGGTACAAGCGTGTTCCTCTCCAAATTGTTAAAGTGGATTAAGCTAAACTGGAATAGGGTACTGGTAATTCTGTAACAAGAACATTCAGAAGATCGTTAGCCAGAGGACCAAATGTCTACAGTTAATTCATCATACAGATGAGTCTTGTTGCAGACCAATATCTATCACTCCTCAGATGATTTTGCTTGTTAGGAGAGATTTGAGTGATAAGGTGTAGCTTATCAGATTCTTGTAGATTCTTGGAGTTTTATGCAAGAAGTAGATAAAACGGGTTTTTTATAATTTATTTATTGTTTTAATTTCTTCCTTTTCAGGAATGAGTGAAGAAGTGTTAATAAATGCTTTAATGTTGATTTGTTTGTGTGTGTGTGTTGGTGGTTTTCTTAACAGATGAATAGGCAAGTTTTCCTAAAATCACAGTGCTCTTTTAGCTTTAATGTGTGTGTGTGGTTTTAAATATGGATGTATATATTTTCTTTTTTCTCTTTTGGGTGAAGGACAGACTAGCGTTTGGTTTAATTTGTGCACCAATTGCTTTGTCAGTGTCTGTTGTTCTACTGGGGAGGAGTCGGGCACCATGGCCACTTCTTCGGTGTCTGTTCTATGCCTTTTTTAAACTTGGGATGAGTTTTTTGTTCTTTGCCCCTTAACTACTTATAAATCTGTCAGGGATTTTATTAAATGCCCCAGAGCAGTCCTTGATGGTTGTCAACTACCTCAGTTGGTTTCAGATGAAGTTTGGTTCGCTATCTAGCTGTAAAACCCAGCTACTTGCATGTTAGCTGTTCATAAAACATGGAGAGGTTCAAGCTTGCGGAATAGGGAGCTATATGGTCATTCATAGCTCTAGCTTGTGGGATTTGTGTGAAAAGCAGTTCAGTGTTGTAGTCTGTATTTACAAAAACAAGATGTTAGTAGAATTGGGGCTAGTAGAACACTTTGATTTTGTAGTCGTTTCAAAAGTAGTTTCCCAAGATCTTGTGGGGTGGGACAATTTGCAGGTTTTTTTGTCTATTTGTGCAAGACTGCGGATATGCTGCAGTAACTACTACAGAAAATTTGTAAATTTTAGTACAAACTTGGGTATCTTATTTAGCAGCGGGATGGAAAATAACAGTGTAAAATCTTTGCATTTTGCTTATAGCACACCCATTATTTGTGAAACAATGCAAAGCTAATAATATTCGTAAATATGCTTAATTTGAACGTTGCCAGTGGCAAAATGTTACTTTCAGAACAGGATTCATGCATGTTAGAGGAAAACAGACACCTGTAGACAGAGATCACATTCAAGAAAAGGCATTTGAAAAAAGTCCTGTCAGTCTTGCTCTGGAGGTGGGATTGATCATGGTTCCACTGACTGATGAGAGCTTGTTTCTCTCACATCTCACTTCAGGGCCTATGAAGTTTCATGGGGTGGCTTCTCCTCTCAGCCTTACCAGCACTCCTGTATTACAGTGCATGTACTTGGTCCTGAAGGATTTGGAACAGTGCTGAGAATTCTTGTTTATTACCTTGTGTGAAGGAGACACACAGCTTCCTGGCTAGCCTGAATCAAGACCACAGGAGTGTTAGAGACTATAAAACAAAGTAAGAGGCTGAACAATTTTTAACACTTACTTCAAAAAAAGTTTAAAATTATGATACCTAATAGACTGATCACAGAGCATTTTAAAGTTAAATTTTCATAGGTGTTATTTTTTGAGCTTAAATGCATAGGTTCTTTTGCTTCAGTCAGAGCTCCTAATTGGCTTGAGGTTTTCCATTGATACGGGATATATGGGAACACTTCTAGAAAATTATGTCATAGTCCATGACAGATTTGTAGTTCACTTTTTTTTAAAAACCATATAGTTGATTTAGCTGAACACAGTAAAAAGTATAATATTTCTTTCCTAAAGGCTTTCAAACCTCTCTGTCTGTATTCAGAATTAGGTCAAAGTACTGTTTGTAGTATTCTCTTTTTGTTGTTAAATGATTATTAACAAGTTCATACAACTTGAATACTCATTCTGATTGGGCATATCTGTCAATTCCTGAGACAAAATCCTCTTCATATTCTGCAAGCTTACACTCTTTTAAAGCCTCTTTTTCCTTAGAGAGTAAGAGCACTTGAAGTTGAATATCAGCATGAGAGAGTTTGTTTTTTGAATGTTTTTGTTGTATAGTTAGTATTCAGTGCTGAATCATACACTGTCCGGTGTTTAAAACAAAAAACTGGCAGTAATTCTTATATGGTTGTGCAGCTGTTCAGTAGCAGAAATCCTGCTATACATTTGTGCTGCTCACTGCCTCGTAGTAAGTGAGATTAATTGCTGTGACTCATGAAGCCAAGGTACTTTTTGTTAAATACTGGCTCTTTCTCAAGTATTGTTGTTAGCATGAGTGGAATGGATACTCCGTTTCAGGGGAACATGGGGCAAAAGAGGAGCGGTGTTTTTAGTAGAGACCACCATCTGTGGAAAGAGAGGAACATCCTTGTTGGCCTCATCCATGGTAAAGTGATGTGAGACAATTCAAACAAAGTGGTTAGACTGGTCTTAGTTCTCTATTGTAAGGTTCACTGAAGCAAGCTGATAAAAAGAAAACCCAGTCCCTGCTGTCAGTCACAAGGAATATGATACCCAGTTGCAGCCAGGTTATCTTTAAATGCAGGAGTTCAGGTGTGGCTGGAAGCAGTGTAGCTGCCACAGTACTGGGCTCAGTGAGGGTTGTTTTGCCCTGCCAAGAAGCAGCTGACCCTGTGGACACACTTACGAAATCTGGTACACTCTGGAGTCACTGGACTTGTTAGAAAAGTGTGACCTCTTCCTGTTCTTGAAACTTGGGGAATTCTGTGTCTTGGTGACATGTGACTTAGTGACATGACTCCATGAGAAGGATATTTATTTAAAATCCTGTTCTATTTAGTGGTTTTTGTCTGAAGCCTGAAGTGTTCTTGGTTTAGATTCAAGTTGTTCAAGTTCAAATACCTGTGGCCAAAAATACAGATGCCAAGTTCCACTGAAGCCTACTAGCCTGTAAGTTGTTGGTATTCAATGCGTAGTACACCAAGTTCCTGGTCGAATGCAGACTTAATCGTACAGTTAAGTTGTGAACTTTGTGGCTCCTCTTAGTTTAAATGATTTGCATGAAGCATTGCTTGCTCAGTTTGGAATGTACTTTCGGTTTTTTGTTTGTTTGTTTTTTAATGAAGTATTCCATTGAGGCCTCCCGTGGCACTCTGCCATACACATTTATGGTGTGCATGTGAGAATGTTTTCTTTCGGAATGTCAGAAGGAAACTACCTGTACAGCAGCAATTTAACTGAAACAAGATTTGGTTTTATGCCATGCTTGTTTTTAAAAGTGTTTAAAAATGACGTATATGAAAATATATATATAGGATATATAAACAAGTGCTTCCAATGAACTGATCACATAGTACCTTACAGAAAATGTTAATATCTTTATCCCCCTTGATTGACAGTGACACTCAGTAGTAATCTGCCCCAAATCAGGGACAGATCTGGGAATGGAGGCTTTGCTTTTTCAGCCTCAGTTGAATGCTCTGACTTGGACTGGTTCCCAGGGATTCATGTCCCATTTGGTGTTTTGACATAAAGGGACAGGATTATGCATTCTCAAACTGTGTGTTGGGGGAAGGGATTGATATAACTGATTAGAGGCACACTTTTTTGCTGTTACTTACTCCACATTGCACACAGCATGATGGTGACTTTTAAACGTGTTACTCCTTTCTCCATGGATAGACCCTGCATGACAAAGTATCCCAACTCCTGAGCAACTCTCAGTATCCCAACTCTCACTTTCCAGACCTGCTCTCTCCAAGCCCCTGCTTTGGGACTTGACTGTAGGAGGTGGGGCAGAGGAACAGAAAGAACTTTAAATGATAATTGCTAATTAATTACCTTTCAAAGCCTAACCTTTTTCAGATACCTTGCCTTTATAGACCCTATTGTTTTATCAGGCTGCTTATTACATTATACTAGTCCATGTAAGACCACCAGGTTTTTTAGACGTGGAGGCTCCTTGATGTTTAAAGGTAGTGGGAGGTCTGAATTTTAGTCCATCTGTAACAGATTACAGAACACATATAGTAGCAGCAGGCTGTGAGGCAACCATATTCCCCCACAGCTTGTTTCGGGTTAATGGATTGAAGTAGTATGGCAAATGAGGAACTCTAGATATCTGGATGGATGGGGCTCTTCTATAGTGAAAAGAAGCTGGCTGCATGAATTCAGAGTAAGAACTACTTTAACCTAACTTTAACAGGTGGCACCTGACAGCAGTATTCATATATTCACATATCATATATATATATTTATATATACACTCTCATATGTTAAAATGTATATATAAATATACTCAGCATTTTAATAAATACAGAGAGTTCTTGGTAGAAAGCTGTTTAATACTTCAGTATTATCTACCATTAGAAAAGACAGTTTAAACAGGTTGGACATTAACAACTTGCATGTGTACCCTGTTTTTTCAGTAGCCCCCACAGTCTTGCTTCCACATAAGCCATCATTTGTAGCACCATCCTCATCTTCTCCTGCAACAGCTTTTGTTGCCTCTCTTTCCTAGCTCCTTGCTTACCATATTTTTAGTTATCCCAAGCTGCTGACCAGAAACATGCTGCTCTTCTGACATGTGGTGGGTCAGAGATACTTTCAGTATCTTGATACTGTCCAGACATGTTCTGGCACACTTGGGAAAATTGTTTGCAAAGATAAACAGATTTCATTCAGTTTGATGGTGCCCCAAAAGTTATGGCTGGATGGGGTGATATTACGTTCTAGAGAAACAACAGACACCTGATCTGAGTTTCATCCTAAAAAAAGGGTGGGATAGGAAAAACCCATCCTAAAAAGACTTGTAGTTCAAAGGGATGGATGGATGGATGGATGGATGGATGGATGGATGGATGGATGGATGGACGGACGGACGGACGGACGGGAATGTGATTTTCCTGATATGCTGTGGAGATTAAGGAATGGAAGTTTATTTTGTTTGTCACTGAGGATAAATGCTGACTTTGCTTATAATCTTCTGCAGATAAAGGTCTATATGAGATACTGTAATTTAATTAGTATTAAGGCTATGTTCAGAGTGATGTGAATTTGTTCCATGAATGTTAGCTCTGTGTTTGAGAATAGATGATAACTTGAAACTAGAAAGAGGAAAAGGAATAGAGTGCTGGATCTTGCAGATAATGATCTCATTGAGGAAGCTGTTATAGGTCACTTGTGTCTTCTTCAAAGCTCTGAGTGTGACCTGTGTTGCAAAATAGTAAATATATGCTAAGACAGAGTGGAGTATGGCACAGTAAGACTACTTGTAAAAAGTTACGTCAAGGCATTGTATGTATTCAGCAATTTTCTTTGCAATCCTGCTCTATTTTACAAACAAATCTATTTTCCACTAAAGTGTGCTGGAGCTAAACACTGCACATGCCTTGGTGTGCAGAGAGGAAGGAGAGGCAATTAAAAGTCTGCATGCTGTGAAATCTGTGGGTACCAAGAGTGTCTGCAGAGACCTTTACAATGTTTTAGGTAACAGTTGCTTTTCCTACTGTCTGGAGCAACTGAACGCAAAGAGTTCTTGAAAGAGGACAGTAGCTCAGTTATTTTCACACTGGCTAAAGTCCTGCTGGTTTGCACAAAGGTTTCTATTTTTATTTATTGATAGCAGAGTCTTGGTGACAAAGTGGCTCCTCCAGATCAGATGCTGTTTTATTAGAGCGCATCATTTCGTCTCTGACAAAGAAAGGGCAAACTTCTGATAGTGCAGTGAAAGAATCTGGGCCAGGGCACTATCTGGTATTGGCCTCCATCAAAGACAAGGAGAAGCACAAAAGGACAAAACTGCTGGCCATGGTCTGAATCAAACAGGGTTGCCTCCAAGGGTAGCAAGTGAGAAGGCTTTTCTTTCTTTTAACTTGCTCCCTCCTACATCATTACTGGGCCGAGTAAGAAAAGAATTTTCTTTTGAATACATGGGATGATTTGCTTCAAGGAAAGCTAGTTCCACATGAGAGGCAGCTAAAGCTGCCCCATGGGATCTTTATTTATTTTTTTCTTCAAAAAATTTTCATAATGCAAATTCTAAAAGCAAGCAGCCATTGTAAGGAAAAGAGAAACGACAAAATGTTGTGTTTGCTTGTCACTGCAGACCTTTTATACTTCTGTAACTTCACTCCTATGTGGAGTTTCTTGGCTGCAAAGACTGCTTGTCCAAAACATGGATTTTTGGTCTCAGACCTGTTCGGTCTAAAATTCCTTTTTAATTTTAGATAAGCTTAATAAAGCAGTATACATTGTTACTTCTATTGTATGTATATTATATACATATTACTTACATAAATATGTTGTTAATTAGATAGGTATGAAATTTATCTATAACTCTTAGGTAAAGTTCTTTTCCATGGCTTACTATGCCATGTATTACATGTGTCATCTCACTGATGTTGCTGGACTGGGGCTTGGTTCTCAGACATTAAGATGACCTTTGAACTTGGGTTAGCTGGTAAGTATTTTATAGTTTCAGGTATTGGCAAAGTCAGAAGCAGCCAAACATTGGGAAGTGTAACTTGACTTCGTGGATTTAAATTAAAACTTGCATATTGCCTTACATGAAACTTGCCTTTGTTTCAAATAACTTCTGCATCTACTTGTGGGGTGGGACAGCACAGCCAAATGTTTTAAAGAGGTATCAAAAGCCAAGCCATAGAACCATTTAAATTGGAAAGAACCTCCCAGATAGTCAAGTCCAGCCGTTAACCCAGAACTGCCAAGCCCACCACTAGACCATGTCCCTAAGTGCCACATCTATGTGTCTTTTAAATAAGTAATAGCTGCTTGAGCTACTTGATGCTACCTCTGCTACACTGGGATTGTTACGTTGGGAAGCTATGATGTAACTTTTAGTTAAAATAATCTCATTAGCATGAGCACAAATCCCCTTTAACTGAAGCACTTGTGCAGTGTTACTGGATTTCAAAATGTAAACTTCTGATTCTAGTGCTGAAGCCTGTATAAGAGCAAAGAAGGTAACAAAAAATAATTTGAAAATTCTGGAATGAGTTTTGAGATATTAATTAGAATTTAATAGGTGTCCAAGGATTTTATGCCACAAGACTTACTGAAAGTTAGTGGGTTTTGTGCTCTGCTTGCTGTTGCTCTGGTTTTTAAGATTCAGGATTCTTCATGCATTTCTCAAAGGCCTGGCTCCTGAAACCAAGGCATTTTCTTTGTCCTTCTTCCCCCTATCTTCTGAAGTTCCATTTCTGTTTCTTGAAAAGGCTGGAAGCGCAAAGCAAGTAAAAAGGCTTAGAAATGCAAATACAAATAATTCTAAATCTTCTTCATGATTTAACAACAGTCTCACACTTTGTGCTTGGCCTGATTTGTATCATTTTCAGTGCCTGAAGCTGGTCATGGTCCAAGTCCTATTGAAAATTTCACACCATGTTATACTTCAATCAAGTCAGATGCAATGATGGCTTTAAGAAAGGTACTCGTAATCTGTGGCTGTAGGACATAACTGGCTTTCAGTACATGTATCTTTAAATTCCTCTCTTAGTACCTTTAGCAACTACACCCAGCTTTCCACAGTCATTATGGGTTACTCAGAACTGTCAGGGAAGTCCCTTTTAGTGCAGCCTTAACGTGATCTGCAGGTGACAGGGAACAAGGTCTGGTTTGGAGACAGAATTCTGGAGCTTCCAGACCAGCGGAAGCTGGAAGCCCTCTAGGATGGCGGGGGAAGGAGGGCTGCTGGCTCCTGGGAGAGAGTGCGTGCAGCAGCAATGAAGAAGACGTGGCCTTTCTTCTGCCAGAAGAAGTAGCAGCCTGACATGATGCTTCCCAGAATCAGGAATGTTAGAGGAGCAAGCAATTTCAGGGCTGAAAGAGGCTCCAGGGGATCTCCTAACATCACAATATATTTATCCCCTGCAAGTGAATACAGGAAAAGTAAATGGGAAGATGACTGAACAGAAGGGGTTCAAGCAGAGCTTTCTTTGGTGTCTGAAAGGCCAAAAATACGATCACATATTTTCAACATCTAGCTGAAGACGGGATTTAGAAATGGAACAATTTATCAGATTGAAGCTAAAGATAGAAGTAAGTATGCTGTATAAAGGGCAGGATGAAGACATTTTAATAAAACTAACCCTGAACAAGAGAGAATAAGCAGCTGACAACATCCAGAGGAATTTTTCTGAGAGGAGAACATCAGAAGAACTGCCAGAATTGTCTAATTGTTTGATTTCTTTTGTTAACGTATAAATTTAGTATCTAACATGAAGAAAAATTTATCACAATAGAAATCATTAAATCCTTGGCAAAATGAATATGAATCTTGATGCCATTCCACAATTATTTTTGAGAAGTGCTTTTAATTTGGCCCAAACAATAGCAAGGAGGCTTTGTGGGTGTCATAATGTGCAATCTAGACCTGAATGATTTGTTTCAGTCATCATAAAGAGGGGACAATAGAGGAAACATGACAAAAATATGGACAATGAGTAGGGCTGCACATAATTTTGGCTCTCCTATTTTTATAATAAATCTCTTTGTGGTTTGCTTAAAGTCTCAGCTCCCAGATTCATGTAGTAAATAAGATTTCATTACACAAAAACAAGTTTCTAATTTCTGTGATTGCAAATAAAAGCTTGACAAAACAAGAAAAGAACATTTTTTTAAGAGACAAAAAGTAAAATCCACCTTTACTCTAAAACAATCCAAAGGCGTAAAGACTTGATGCTGCTATGAGAGCTCAGGTCAGTATTTATAGTGCGTTGGTTGCTCAGACAGACATTGCAAAGCCTTGTATCCCCTCCTTTTTCTTTCCTTAGCAGCATTCTCTCAGAGTCAGGGAAATAACATGCCTCTGCCCTCTGTTTTATGTGCTTTTTCCTTCAGCAGATGCTGCTGAGCCCAGCGTCTGATTTCAGTTCTGATCTGGAATAACTCCAGGGGTGTGCACAAAGCCATCTCACTTCTTCCCTCCTAACGGCATGGTGGCAGGGAGGAGACTCAAGACTATTGTTCTCCCTCCCTGTGTCCCTCCTGCAGCAGCAGCCAACATTGTTCCTTTTTATTTACTTCCCCCTCTCTGCAAACCAGCAGGGCTCGAAGCAGAGGGATGCAGCTCTCCTCATTAGAGTAATTAGGCTGATTTATGAGAGAGTGGCACAGAGAGGGAGAGCTTTCCTAGCACAGTGTTCCCCACAGGAGGCTGGGCACCCATCCAGCTGCTGGCAGGGCAGTGCTGGGCCTCCCTGCTGGCTGGGACTGGAGGGCCCCCATCTCTTCAACCTTTAATATCAGTGAAAATGGACAAATACACGCAAAAACCACTTTTTTCCTTCACGTGATATTCTTCACGAGTTGTATGTTCCAAGTTAATGCTAGAAGTATAATTAAAGTAATAGAGGAGAGGGATCCTTCCTTAGTGTTAACTAAGTGGAAATTTTGGCTTATGAAGTACTCCTCAAGCAGGTTTGCTGTGTCACTGGAACAGCAAGAGCTGGTACGGCTTTGTTCCTCACCTGCTCTGTGGAAGTTTTTGCATTACTTTTATGAAAGGCTTATGCATGATGAGTTAGGAAATTTCCTTCTTCTAGGGAAAATGTTATGAATAGCCTTTGAATATCCTTGGTATCTTCATGGCAAAATACAGTGTATCCCAGGGAAGTCCTGCCGCACTTTGGAAGTCCCATTTAAAATGTACGTAGGCCTATTTAAAAACACATTTAAGCTTTTAAAAATGTATTATACAAGCAAACGAAAAAATAACATATCATTGACAATTCTGCCTTTTGTGTTTCTGCCAGGCACCAGGATCAAACTTGCGAAACTTGCCAGCTGCCTGCACTTCCCAGTGCAATATTTGTGGTCACCTTTATGAAGGAAATGTAGCCATCACTTGTCTTCACTAACAGGATGGTATTTGTAGTGCCTGAAAGGCAATTAAATAATTTCGTAATCACTGTCCAAGTCTGTAAAGAGTATATTTTGTCCAGGAGCAGATTGATGGTGGTAGAGGCACGTTCCGTAGCCTCTCACATTGCAAACTCTGTGAAAATTCGTAATGAACCCAAGGAACTGCTGGTAGAACCAAGCGAGAGAAGTGAAAGCAATAAAAGAATGAAGTGTATGTTACAAACTCACATGAAAAATCTTACTGCCGTTGTAATCGCCTCAAAATGCTTCATACCACCCACAGGAAAAAGCACATAAGCATTCAACATTTTCTGCCACCATCATGTGGTCTCAGACGCTCTCAATACACTCTCAACTGGAACATTTGCCTCTTTTGCATAGACAGAAAAGCAGTGCAAGCCCCAGTTTCATTCATCCCATTCCCTCATGCAAAGCCTCAGCGTATTTTTGGCTGCCACAAAGTTGATTCATGAGGATATATACCCTCCTTTTACAGACTTGCATTCCAGAAACTGAGCAAGAACATTCCTCTTCATTTTGTAAGATAGGAGAGAGGTGGGGAGGGCAACCCCTGAGACCTTTACAGCTGGAAGAAAAACTTTGGTGCTTATTGATACCTCATTAGTCTGTGTTCACCACAAAACAGCATCTAAAAATGTATCCAAACCACAACTTTACTGCTCAGAGGTCACTGTTTTGATAGGTATATATGCAACCTGATTTTTTGTGCATCCAGACACAGTGATTTCTCTGATGGATATGGGGCATTCCCATGGGAGGAGCTCATGGTGTTGCTATGTGCAAGAGCAATCCATGGGGAAGAGACACAGCTATAAAATGGAGAAATGGTTAAAACACTGTGCAGTGTGCCTCTCTCCTAAACAATCATACTGTACTCGCTTTCCTTCTCAGAATTGCTGCCTTGGGGAGGTAACGAATTACCATTGCCATAAACCATAATCAAGATCAGATGTGCAAAGAGAAAGGCCTTGCTCAAATATCAAAGGGGTCTTAAACTGCCAAAATAGAGCAAGAGTGAGAAATCCCGAGGAAATCAGAGATGTAATTTTTGACTGACCTTCATTTTGACCGGGAAATGTGTGCTCTTGAATGGCAGTGCTCCCATGAATGCATGTTTTGTTTTGTTTCAACTTATTGGGAATCTTTGCTGCAGCAGTATTGATCTAAGCTCCCAAACAATGAGCCAGGGACAAGGAATCACATATGCATTCCAGAAACATTTTTCTGCACTGAACCCATCTCAGCAGTGACAGTGCCTGGCTTTGTCATCCCCTCTGCCATGGCGCTGCCTTCCGGGGCTTGCTTCTTTGTGTTTGCATCATCGCTTGCCCAAATGACTCCACATTTTCAGCATTCTCATAACCCAATTGTCTGGGAAAAGAAGTGAAGTAACAACTCTTCGAGGGGATTTTTGCTGCCACAGGAGCAGTTGATGCTTGGATGAGCTCTCAGTCATTCAGAGTCCAAACGGTACAAGAAAAAACAGACAAATCTTTGCTCAAATATAAAATTATAGCACCACAGTGCCTCAGCTTCCCATGTGCTGCCTCCCTTTTTGAGGGAGGGTAACATTTGGGGACCCACTATGTTTCAAAAAACTTAGATTAAGATCTAGTTCCAAACTTGTCGTTGCAATGGACCCATACTGCACACCAAACATTGGGGAAATTCAGATCCACATTTCCATCTGTATTCTGTATTTCATGGCCTAATTCCAGCCATAGTTTGAAACAAAGATGCCTTGCTGCTGTCAGCTGAAGTACTGTACTGGGTTCCCTTGGCTTCCCATCAGATGCGCTGTTTTAAAGCAGATACTCATTTACATCATCTCAGAATTACACTCTGAATTCTTTTTAAATTCCAGTTAAACATTTTGATGAGAAAGCATATTTTCTAAATTCTGCCTGACACTGAACATGAACTACAAGCAACAGGAGTGCTTTAAGGGGACAGTGAAAAGAACAGATTGCCAGGAAAGCCTGTAGAGTTGTCCATTCCGAAGAAACGTAACCAAGGTGTTAGCTATTTGTAAGTTACACTTCTTGTCTGATAATCAGAAACAGATATCTGTCATAAATGTCATAACTCTTTCACAGTTTCCCCTCTCAGCTTCACTGTGAACAGCTGTCAATATGTGTATGAAACTAACTTTAAAACCCCTAATAGATAGGTTTGATGGCCAATTTAAACAAAGTGATCTTTTAAATGGAGCTTTTTCAGGTAGACCCTCCTTTGGAGTTAATTGGATGGGAGTATTTGGGTTATTTTTCATCACCGCAAGATGTTTTTCTGCCACACAAAATATGTCCATTTTCAGTAAATACATAGATGTCTGCAACAAATTAACTTCGTAGTTTTGGAAACACAGATGGTATTTGTTGCACTTTCCCAAAGGGCTCCATTTGCTCTACAGAAAGCAGAGATTTTAGCTGTTCTGTTATTTTTAGGAGTTTGTTCATCCCCATAATTCCCGCTTCACTAAGAGAGAAAATCTGATTTGCCGTTTGTCTGCTACCAAGCAGGCAGCTTAAACAATTCATTTTGTCACTCGCGCTGTTTCTGCCGCCTCAGGCATTTAATTCTAAAACTCAGTATGTCTTTAAGGGGAGCCATGGAGACTCTGTGCTCGACAGGGAAGTCTCAGCGTTCGGTGCATCCCGGGCAGGCAGAAATCCCCCCGGCGCTGTGTCTTTGTGCGCTCTGGCCCGGCCCGGGCAGCTCTCCCCGACCGCCAGGAGGGGGCGGTCCTGGATTTGGGAAAATAAGCGTGAAGCATTTCACAGCAGCCTTTGCTGGAGCTCATGTTCATGACTGTCTACATTTTTGGAATTTTCACCCCCATCATGTTGTAAGACATTTAATTTAGGACACTCCCGGGAGGGCAGAATTCCTGCGACCTTTAGACAGAATGGGCAATGGAAGGGCAGAGCGTGCAGCAGGGCCTGCATCCGTCCCCCCTAATCATGGGCATCCAGGGGAGAGGGCTCACTGGGAAGCCAGCTTGTCTTTGCTTCCCTCTAGAGTCGATGGATAGACCTGGCTCCTCCGAAGAGCGATTCAGCACACACAGCTGTCAAAAGCACCACTCAGTTCATCATCCCTTGCTCCCAGGGGAAAAAGATTCAGACTTTGCAGGCAATAAAACACAACATGTTTTTTGTATATCCTTCATTGTGATGCTTAAGTCATTCAAAGTGAACACTGTGAAGTAAATCACTGCTTTTTCACTTACCATGTTAAAACACACACAAGATGGCTTAAAGATGTAATTTGCCAGTGACCACCTGTTAAGAAGAGAAAAATTCTTGTGGCAGAACTGTCATTGACTGGTAAAACATGCAAATGAATCCAGGGAGGAATTCAGAAACCTCTCAAGCGATAAATTCTTACTGAAAGTCGATCAAATTCTTCTCTCCTGAATGACACATTTGATTTAACAGTGTTTGTAATAAGCAAATGGTGAGTTTGAGACAAATATGGGGGCAGAGCAGCAAACTGCTCCTGCTTGGCAGAGCATCAGGACTTCACTCTCTGCCCTGCAGATTCCTTTGACATCCAGCCTTCCTGATTTGACACTTTCCTTGCTGTTTCTGGGATCAGAGAAAGAACATGTTATATGTTAATCTTTTACAACTCAGTTCCTATAGTACTGCATATGGCTTTCGGATCACTCGTGGCCATAATCCTAAAGGTGTTCAGCAGCGCAGTAAAATTGGTCTCTACTGCACAGGAACTTTTAAAGTCGTGGTGGATGCCTACCTGCATGTGAAGGCACCTGAAGTCCTTTCACAGTCTGGTCCTTTGGCCTCTAGCTGTTTCATTCCTCCAGCTGACTGATGACAATGAAAAAGCAGGATTCAAATCAGGTTTTAAACAGCCTGACTGCAGTATCTTGTATTGCTCAATGGATGGGCTTTTTCCACAGGTCCAGCTTTTTTTTCACTTTTCTACCTGTTATATCTTGTCTTCTTTTGTTATTTCTCCTACTGAACAAATAAAGAGAATAGCTGTGCTAACTTAAAGCCATCTTTAGTGACATGTTCTCTGGCCTCCTCAGGGAGCTGCATGGCATCCCTCAAATCCTTATCAACAAGTCAGGGATGCCATGCAGTAATCTGCATGGATCAGAGAGAGAACGAGCTATCCCCAGAGCTGGTCCCACAAACCATCAGCATCTCCCACTTCCTCCCCTGGGAAGCTGCACAGCAGTGGCTGTGAGAATGGCTGCAAGAACACAACCTACATCTTCCAGTCAGCAAGAACAGGGGCAGATCATCAGAAGGTAAACACAAAACTGAGCCAGTTCAGAAATACTGTATTGGTGGAACCTACACTGCAGATTCAGCTCCAAGCACCATTGGGGGATCACACCAGAGGAGAGGAACTCATGGGCGAAGGGCCACTGCACAGAAACAGTCAGTCTGGACTCGCATGCAAGTCCCAACTTGCGCAGAATATTCCAGCCTTGCCATATCTGTCCTCTGGCTACCAAGATGGTGAGTTCATGGTTCCACATGGTTGCTGTTGAGGCCTCACAAGGGTTTGCACAGCAGCCTTTTTGTAGGTTCAGCCTTTCTGCCTACAGGCAGCACAGCTCCAGGGGGAAGGGGAGCTTCCGAGATGTTCTCATGCCGGCCTTGATCCCTTAATGCCATGGCTTGTTTGGAATGATTGATGTTCACACAAAACTGAGCACTGCTGTCCTTTGTGGAGATGTAAATTGCAAACCATTGTTCACTTGCCAGAGAGCTCTTCCTTCATATTGCATGTGACCCACAGTAGCACATACAGACCCAAACTTTCTTCCCAAGGCAACTGGCAAGCAGTGCTACGTCCTCATTCTGTTGTCACTGACCTGTCCACTTGTGTTACACTTGTGAAACACCTTTACAGATGTTTTCAGCTAAGCCATAAATTTCCATCTCTGCTATATCTTACCTGCAAAACTGGATGGGTCTTCTGACGTGTTGATCAGCAATGTGTGGTATATCAGGTAACAGAGTGAGCTGCTCAGCAGAAAGGGGCTATGCACACTTTAACCCCAGGCAGCTCCCATACCTCCCAGATGTAGCACATGGATTCCCTGCCCAAAGGCATGCCGTGTCACAAGGCCTCGTCTCTTGTGGCATCAGATCTCATTGTGTCCCACTGCAGAATGAACTGAAGCACTGCTGGTGTCGACGTGACCCTTGAGGTGGTTGGTTTCCTGTCTGATACTCACTAGTGGTTAAGGTAAGTGTGTGTTTGCCACCAGAAGCAAGAAAAGGAAAGCAGTACTTGGGCAAAATGACAATGGGAATTCAAAGAGGAAGTGGTCAGTATTTGCTCGTAACATCTGCAGAGCTTATTTTCTCTTTGTTGCCTAAATCAGGAAAATCTATTACAGTAGTTAGGAAAGGGAAATATTTCTTTCTGTTTCTAAGCATGTGAATCAGACTCCCCACTGGCAAAAGCTGCCCAGCACGTTGTGTTCAGTGATGTGTAGAGCCTGCAACTGTACACTGCACCAAGACCAAAATGTGTGGCAGTACAGGAATCTGGGAAAGGACCTAGCAGGACAGGAACCTGGGCTAGCTAAGCCCCAGCTAGATCCTCCTTCATGTAAGCCTTTGTTTTCTTTCAAAAAAAGGTAAATTACACCAGTATTTCATTTCCTTTTTTTACAAACGAGAAGTTGGGTGTTTTGAGGATGTGGCCAACTTCTGATGAATAATCTTTTGATGATGAATGCAACCATTTGGGAGCTGATAGAGATGGATAGAGAGAGGGGGATGTGTCTTCCAGTGGCAGGTATGGTGTCATACCCTGCTCCTTTCCAGGCAAGCGGGGGAATATGGGTCTGAATAGAACAAAAATTGGCTTCAGTGCCTTGTCAGGACTGCCCATGTTTCCTGGCTGGTTATGTAGCTCTTGTAGCTTGTGTGTAGCCACACTGGAATAGCGTTTGATGGAGCTCCAGCCTGTTCATGTCAAATGAGCTCAAGATAAATGTCAGCTCATGACAAGTACGAGTCTTTAATTTACTTCTTAACTTTGAAGCTAGTGGAAAAGACCTTCAAGGGATATTGGCAATTACCAAATTTCTGTTAAAAGTGTTTTACTTCTACAGCAGCGTCTTTAAAGAAGCACCAATTGAAAGGAAGAGGGAGTTTTTACTTTTCTCCTGATCACTTCTGAGCATTTATGATATTCTTTCCACTTCCACTGTTTCCACCTTAACTTTTTTTTTTTGTTTGTTCTTGTGGTATAAGTCCGTTACGGTAAGTATAGAAAATAGCTAGGGGAATCTAAGTTAACGGGGAATGCCGAATCAATTTCATATTTCACACTGAAGTCCTCCTTTAGCTCTTCCTTGCCAATGTTTTACAGCTATAAACCTGCCAGTCTCCACACCACAATAATCTCATCATATACCCTTAGGGAATACTTTTGCCTACTGAACATAAGATAAAACTTTCCTCGCATGAAGCTTGATATACATTGCCGCAGATTAAGAAAGGATAAGAAACTTCACAAATTCCTGTTTGAAAATTCCTTTTCCTGCTTGTCTGTAAAGATCAAGTACACAAAAGCATGAGACTCCAGCCTCCAGCATTTAGAGGACCTAGGCAAGTTTTGTACGCCAGAAAGCCTATACCAAGTTGGAGCTACTACCTTTGCAATTACTTCCCATTCCCAAAAGGTACCTTCAGTTTTGTCCTTTCAGGAATAAAAAGCCTCTCTCGGTCCTTCTTCCTAGAGATTGCTCCAGGGAGAGTGAATGTTTACATCTGTTTCTGACAGGTCTTCAAATCTGGTGGTTGGAAATGAGGAAATGTGGAAAGAGCAGCTGCCAGCTCCACTATCATCAGATGGTCACAGTAGACCAGGCATCCAGCCCTGAGCTTTGGCATGCAGTAGAGGACAACAGAGGGAAGTTGTTACAGCTGAGGCCAGAACTACCCAGTCTTGTTTGCAGTGGCAGAGAGGACTCAGGCTCACTACCTGGGTGGCAGGACAACCTCAGTGGGAGAAATCCAAGAAAAAGCTCTACATGCCTGAAGCAAACCCTGGGAGAAACTGTGATGCCTCAGCCCAAGAGACCAATCACAAAAAGCCTGTTTATGTGTCTGCGTTTATGGGTACCTGGGCATCATTTGTATCCAAACTTCTGTTACCACACTTGTCCAGAGATGCACCCATCTTGCCAAACTGAGCAGCACCGTGCTTTCTTCCCACCTAAGATAGCAGCAACTGTGACAACTTTCATTTCAACACACACAGGTTTGCGTAGCAGCCTAGAGGCTGGGGCTCTTGCTCTAGAAATAAGCCATCACTTTAACTCCCTTCTCAACTGAAAAAACTTAAGTCAACAGTTCCAATGACTGTAAGTCAGTAGGATACAAAATTTGGTGGGAAGAGAACAAAGTCCATCTCTTTTTGAAGCTACGTCAGTGCGAGTCCAAGAGTGACATGGCCAGGAGGATAGGAAATGTAATGCAGCCATTCTGTAGTCCATGAATTAGGAATTAAGCTAAGTGTAATCTCAAAGCAAAAGAGGTGTGTTAGTCACTGAGATGGCAGTGTAATCTCAAAGCAAAAGAGATATGGTAACTAGTCCCATAAGAACATATAAAGTCTTCAGCGACCAGAGTTCACCAACTCCTGACCTGAGTTCATTTTTCACTGACTACATCCTCGTCCTGTTGCTTCTGGACTCTGCTTGCAGTCCATTGTAACAGTTTCAAGAACAGTTAATGAAAATTTTCAGTTTACTAAAAACAAAGGCTGAGGCCAGATGTAAAATGAGCAAATAGATTTTCTAGGTCACATCGATCTTCATTTGCAACTCTCAAATCTTAAAAATAAAATGGCTGAGAACTTACCTCCAAAAAACTGCAATTAAGGAGGAAAGATCTAAACGGCTTGTTATGGGGAAAATGCTTAAAATGTCCTTCATGGAACATTGTTGTGTCTCTGGAATTTAGATAGTGTATTTCTTCCAAAGAAAGACTTATTTCTCAATGAGAAATCCTCTCCCAGCCTGTACCTTCATGGTAACAGCATTCTTGAGCTGCTCCACTAGTTCTCATTCATGTGCTACTGATGAGCATGGAAAAGAGAAAAGGAGGCACGACAGACTTTCATCTTTTTTAGTCCCTGCCTGGCTCCATAAAACTATGAGCCCTGTCAGACCTTATTCTTCCTGGGAGCCTCAGGGTAATTCTGAAAGATTTTACAGTCCTCTCTTTGAACTTCTGCAATCATTTATGCTTTATTTTCTTTTAAAAACAGCAAGTGGGAAATGAGTTGTCCTGCTCTGATTTCCTCTGGCCTGTTGTTTCTGAGGGAGGAGGTCCCTTTTCAGGGGGGGTGCAAAGTGTGAGTTCCAAAACTGCCACTGCCTCTAATGGAGTGGAAGGACTGAGCTCCAGGGAACCCCTGGAACATGCAGAATGCTCTCTGTGAGGTGTTTAATGCAACATTCGGTACTCATACTGCGCAGAACAGCAGGTCTGCTTTTCAAACACAGGCTTCTGAAGTACAAGGTTTACAGGTAATGCGGTAGTAACACTGCCTGCCTGTTATTTGCTCTGAAATTCTCAATTGTGGTTAGCATGTGTCTTGAAAAATTCATTCTAGCTGAGACTGGGGTGTCAGATAAGGAACAAGTTGCTCCGGTGTTGTGACTCAGAGGCTCTTTTAATCTTTATCTGTGGCAGTGGGAGCACAGACAACGAAAGCCGTATCTATGACAGTTCCCTTATTGAAGTGCCAGGCTTATTGTACTGCCTGTAAAGTCATAGGAAAGAAACTCCCCAGGTTTCTTTTTTCTTGCCCCCCCCTTTTTTTTTAAAGTACAGACATATTTGAACCAAGGCATTCCTGCTTCTCGTAGCTGCCAGCTCCTGAGCACAAGATTCAATGTTTTTCTTTTACTTGCTATAAAATGCTTAATCAAAGCCTTCCCTGCTCTCCTATAGCTGTTTCATTATTTATTAATGCAAAAATATGAATTACTGAGCTTCAGCCTTGGCAGATAAGTGAAATTGGAATGAACTTTCAGCTCTTTGGTTTCAGAAGGTGAGTAAATCTCTGGTGGAGTTTGCACACATGGTTGGAATAGCTCCCTTCGTTTACCCTGGCACAGCTCCACTGACTGCTGCTGCACTGCCCCAATTCACACTTCCAGCAGCAGGGAGTTAGAAACTCAGGGGCCTAAGACAGCTGTAACTTTTTCATATTACTTGTCCAGCTTACCTTCTAAAACAGAAAATTTAAAATAGTATGTGAAGAGAATGGTTATTTTTCTCCTTGGCTATTAAGGGGGACTTGACTAGAGTGAGAGAGAGGAAGGAGCTGTAAGTAGCACACTGAGGCTGACCCTGGAAGAAGAAATTAAATAACAGTATAAATATCCTTTGCCTCTTGAACCAAGTTACACACAGCATTTCTCATCTCTTTTACATAATGCCCTGGCAATAAGGAGCTCCTTTTAACCTGGTTTCCCTAGGAAATGTAGCATGTATGTTCACACCATCTGCCCATTCACCTCTCCCCAGCCTTCCTCCTGCCACCTGCCACTTGTCCACTTCCTGGCGTGTGACAGAGAAAGTCCAAAAGTGAAACCTGGCAGCTGTGTCTGGGAGAGATGAATGCCTGGCCTCCCCAGCAGGGCAAAGCCATTGGCACCCACTGGAGAGGGGGCTCTATCGAGTGTAGCTGCACCAGGATGCCTCCAGTCTGCCACAGGGGACCCTCAGGCACCTGGAGATGCCGCAGGAAGGAGCAATGGCACTAGGGTGTGGGAAGGAACTGGGAGGGTAAGGGGATGTGGGAGAAAAAAACATAGGAAACTGGCTTGTGTGGGCTTCACTGCACACAGCAGTGGAGCCTGACACCAGAGAGGTGCTAAACTAAAGAAAATCCCTTAAATAGGCAGATGCGTTCTTTCCAATGTATCTGCTAGCAAAATAAATAGAGCCAGTTAAATTAAGCTTCCATGTTAGCATCCAGCAGTATAGCTCACCCCGATTTACCAGTCTGCTTAACTCTGACTGATTGCAGCAATGTAAATCTGGCATTTTATAATTTAGGATTGTTGATTTAAGTGTTGTTTGACATACTGTCCGCTTTTAAAAAAAACAGGGAACACGAAGGTGTCTGCTCGCTTTTGGAAAAGGAAATAAATATTAACTTATCTGCACAATGTGTGAGCGGATCTAGCCCTGTTGCAGGAAACGCATTAATCTCACATGGAAAATAAAGAAACCGGGAGAGAAAAGGATGGGTGGGATTTCAACTTCCTCTATTTCCGCAAATCGTTATTTTATATGAACAAGTGCACGCCAAAGGTTTTAAAGAGGAAAATTACTGCAAAGAACAAAGAAGTTCATTGAATCTTTTAAAAGCTTTGCAGTGGAGGGATAATTTAGGGTGGCATTGGGAAAACTCACCTGTTAAATGCTGCCTGATAGTTCCTGGTATTAGAGCACATTTTCCATTGCTGATGCTATTGTCAGTCTTGAGCCACCAGGGCTCACATTTTCCATGGCAGGTGTCTGCCTAAGGCTGGATATGTGTGATACATGTGTGCTTGTACCAAGAATTGTCTCAGACTGAATATAAAAATTTCAGCCAAAATGGTTTTGCTCTTCAACAAGTATGAGTTTCCCTCACATTAAAAAGAATGGCAACCTCATCTTTAGACAGTCCCAAAGGCCCCATACTTTGGAGGAAAAGCATGAAATTTGGCAGGAGTGCTTTAGCCACCCTGGAAATCCAACTCAGCCTGGATGAATGATGAGCCTCAGCAAGATCAGTTTGGTCTTGATAGAGCTTCACAGCTTGGAGTTTCAAAGATCCTACCTTCAGTGATTCTGTGCTAGTCTGGGGCTGACTGAGGTGGTTTTCTTCAGCAAGTTTCTTGTTTACTTCTTTGGACCCTGCTGCTGCCTTGGGGAAACCCAGAAGAAATAATCAGCCAAGGAAGGAACAGGCTGGAGAGGGCGAGGTGTCTGGACAGAGAGTGAGGGGCAAGGGAAGAAGGTTGGGATGAGAAGCCAAAGATGGTGATATAGCACAGCTGGTGCGAGACAGGAATGTAGCAGAAGAGATGCTGGATGGGAGAAAGTGATCAGAGGATCTGTGGCCGCTGTACCCACAGTCAATGACCAACACATGTGCCATAGGATAAGATAGAGGTAGTTTTGTTTGCTGACAGGGATCAGCTGGCAGGATCTGACAGGAACATTGACAGAGCATTTAGAATTATGCAGTTTTGAGAGTTGCAGAAAGCATAGCTCAAGCTCAGTTTCAGTCGTGGAAGGGTTGGACTTTCAAGGTATAGCCATATTAAAAAAAAAAAAGAATTGGGAAATGGGTGATTGGGCCTTTACTTCTATAAAAATATGACTCTGCACCTGAAAACAGACACTTGGTCAGTGGTGCTCTTGCTCTTTCTTCGTAGGTGGGAGATATTGTTCCTCAATGCCTTGGAAATTCAAATACTCACTGAGATGCCTTTAATATGGCTTTAAATGTTGGCCTTTCCCAAAGACAGACATCTGTGACCAGAGCAGCTAGCACTTCCACAATCATCTTTATATTAGTCAATACCTCTCCAGCATTCTAGCTCTGCTCTCACATAATTTGGAAAATTAGAAAGAGGAAAAACAGAGTGCACACTGAGCAACCACCAGTTCTCTCTCTGAGCCCAGCAGTTTATTCTCTGATCACTAAAGCGGCTTAAAACTGAGTTATTTGTATGGCATTCACCGCCAAGAGGCACCTGTTCCTTCAGATTAACCATATTCTTTGGTAATCTGGGATTGTTAATAGTAGTAATTTCTAACTTCAAAATATTGCTATAAATATTCTTCTTTCAGGTTTTATAACAGCCAGACCATTATGTGCTAAGGACCCCAAAAGCCATTCATCACAATCCAGATTTATATTTCTATAAAGATGGAAAGCTTAGAAAAGCAGGTTTAGAATACTTATGAGAAACCGAGAACCTTTAATTTAGGCTAAGATCTAGTGAGAATGACAATTTACAGTCATAGGATGGGTGTGCCACTAATTCAGACAAATGTCTTCCTGATATGAATACAGGCTGGAAAAGCAAATGAAAGCCAAGTGTGAAAGAGACACAGCCAGCCTTAGGGGAGTGCAGGAACATCTGCAACCAAATTAAAATAGCAAATAGCATATGACCACAGGACAGCTTTTTTATGGTATGTGTTTGGCAGAGCAGGCAGGGGGTAGTTAAAATGCTGGTTTGGATGGCAAATACAAAAGATTCAAATACGAATCCATAAACTTCTGTTGTGTTAGTTGGGAGGTAGGAATTAAATTTCAGGGATGCAGCTTGGGGGACATTGGAACAGCACAAGATGGAAAGGAAAGGAGGGCACAGGTCATATGTAATGGTTCATCCCTGCTTTCACTCTGCACAATACACTCTCTACACTAAGTCTCTGTACTGTGATTCCCCCATTTTCTATCCATACAAAATTTTGATGGAAGCTTTTATAATGGTTTAGGTGCTGACAGACATTGCTCTCTCTCCTGAACAGACTCCCTGACACCTACTAAGAGCTGAGCTCCTGTAGTTTTTTGGTGTGGGATCACCAATTTTGATTTCTTTCTTCTCTCAGCTGCCTGTTTTCACAAAATTGAACTCACCTCTGAGTAAATTCAAGTATATTTGAGACCTGAGTCAATTCTGATTCAAACTTGGTAACAAATCCAATAATTACTGGGGAGACACAAACATCTAAGCCTTGACTCTTTAGAAACTAAGCAGAAAGCAAAAAAACCAAAACCAAACAGGAAAAAAAAGGGAAGAAAAGAAACTAAAGAAACCAGACATTAAAAGATCTCCTAATATTTTGTATGTACTGACAATCTGAATTGGGCTAACCCAAGCACATCAAAGGCTAAAAATCATTAGGATACCTTCGGATATCTCTGCAAAATCCTCCTCCTCTGCACAGCTATTTCAAAAGCTTCAGCACAGTGGAGGTTCTGCAGCTGTGGAGTGCAGTCCTTACACAGTTCTGTGCCCTGCATTTATTTCCTGCACGCTGATGGGAGCGGAACTGCAAGAAGCAGTTTTGAAGTCTGAAGTACTGCAAACAGTGAATCATGGCTTCAATGGATCGTCTGTCTGAAAGCCCTGCCTCAGCAATTTGTAGCTGTTTCTGACACCAGTGGATCATTATGAGCTTCTACTGCAATGAAAGCCACCTCCCCAAAATACCACACCAGTCAGCCTAATGTCCTCACATGTTTGGATTTTGCAAACTGCTTGCAAAAAAGGAGTCTTCTCCTTAATGCCTAGATATACAGCATGAGCATGTAATATTCTCTGGATGTAGCTTTAATTAAGTGATATGATTTCATTTACCAACTATTTTGGGGCAGGAAAAGGGATAAAAAAAGTTACTTACCTAGCTGGTTGTATATGACAACATTGGAAATAAGTTTTCTGTCTTTAATTTAGAAGTTAAGAAATTAACTGTAATGAACTATATTCATTTTTGATCTCTATCTTGAGGATCTCTGTGAACAATACACGATAGATGCACTGTGCTGAGACTCACAACAGAAGGACAGGAACTTTTACTCAGGGGTGCATAACTCTTTGATTCAGGCATAAATGTTTCCTTATTTATTAAAAGTTGGCCAGGGGAAATCAAGAATTCTGGAGAAGAAATTACACGTTTCTGATCATCTTGATATATGCCTGAAGAAGAAACTACTATTCCCCAAACAGAAACGGGTAATTAAAAGTTATCCTTTGTGACACCAGAATTTGAAAAAAAAATCATATGGTGTCTAATTAATGCCTGTGTAAGTACTTTCATGTCTTTTCTCAGGAGTAAGATATTTATAGCCACATACAAAAACAAGAAAAAGACCTAAGGGAACACAAACGAAACCCCACCACCCAGCACCTCCACTGCAGCATCTGCAAGCCAGCAGTCATGTAATACTTGATGAAGTGCTTAAGGCTAGGAAGGCTGATAATGAGACTTCTTTTAAGTTCACAGTGCTGCACATTAAAGAAACATTGCCAACCTGATTCTGAAAGAAAATAACATTACATAGCACAAACAGGCTGGGGTTTTTTTTTAATAGAAGAGTTCTTTTCATCACCCTTTGCTGGTGTCTAGAAAGACAAACAGGTTTACTAAGCAGCACACTTGGTCCACAAGTTTTCCCTCAATATTTTTGCATTTTATTTGTGTGTTTAGTAACACTGCAGTTCTGATGCTGCGTCTGGAAAGTGCTCCAGAGAGAAGAGTGGTTCTGAGCTCCCACTCGATCAGTGGGCAAAAAGCTGGAATTCCCCAAGATACTATCTTACGCAGGATATACTAAAGGCACACACTGACGCTGACTGCACGCAAAGTGCTGACACATGTACAGCGTAAACAACATGGAACCAGATAGTTCCACCTCTCTCTCTCTCTGGTCTGTTCAGTGGTAGAAACTACCACATTATTTGCTGCAAGATTAGATCTGGTATTTCCAGAACTACACATGAACCATCAAGTTGAAGAAAAGCCAGTCACTTACTTCGTCTACTTTTCAAATCCTTTTTATGAAACCAAATCATATTTTCTGGTGCAGAAGCCTTTTACAGAGGGACTATAATGTTTCTTATAAAACAGCATATGTGTAGTCCTATGCTTAGCCCAACATAATTGCTTCCAGGACTTTGTTTGCAAAAATGTCCTTGAACACTTTCTGTTGGCCTTTCCCATTCTAAATGGCAGTGAAGTGGTAATGCCAGCATGTCCCAGCTGCCTGCATGGACTAGTCCAAATTGACTTCCCTGTTTTTCTTATCTCCTATAATTTCTTCTCAGCACCCCCTGTGAGGAGAAAGACAGTGAGCTGACAAACAGGTAGAACACACAAATGGATCTGTATTCAGAAAAAAAATACATTCCAATAATATTAATATTGTGCAATCAACCACTAAAACTTGACGAAACTAATTTTGTAATTCTAACTTTTAGCATAGTTTTTACTTACGACACTGCATATTTATTTTTTGGGCCTGGTGTGGGTATGAAACAATTTCTGAGCCAAAAGTATCTGTTGTCTGCCAGACCCTTGTTCCCATTGTTGCAGAAGATGGAAAATGAATGGTGAATGATGACACAGGCAACTGCATGAAGAAATAGGATGGCTTTACAATTACAGTAGCAGAACGCTGTCACTAGGGGAATGGAGTCTGCTTCTGCTAGAAGGTTTCATCAGAGGATTTCTTACTGTGCTAGTCCTTAGCTTCGTATCCCTTATTTTGGGTGCTAACTTGATAACCTAGGATTTGATTTGTAGTCATGATGAAGATAACTGTAGCTGAGGATGCAGAAACTGTGCTTTGAACATACAAAGTGATATATAGCATTAGGTACTACCAGGAAAAAGATCATAAAAATCACAAACTGAAATTAGGGGATATTTTTAATCTATCTTAATATGCATGTTTTACAGTGTAATGCTGTAAGTGCTACAGAAACTGGAAAATAAGCATTATCGCTGTCTGCTCATCTCCACACCCATCTGATGTTGCAGGGCTGGATGCCCACAATATGGCAAAAAGCTGCTGAAGACAAAGGTGCCGCTTCAAGAGCACTGCCCAGCGCTCTCCTGAGCTGGAGCCACCAATGCCTGGAGCCAGCTCTCCTGGCAGGACAGGTGCCATCCACAGCATGCCTTGGTAAGGTCTCATAAGGGATGTTTTGTCAGATTTCCAGCTGGAACAAAATGCCAACACCATCCCAATCACTATGTTAAAAAGGATTGTCAAGAGAATGAGAGAAATGTAGCTGACTTCAGCTCAGAATAACCCCTGGTACCATCTTACCAGGGTCAGATCGGTCCGTGGATGAAGCCTTCAGTCATCCTTTCTCAAACAGTAATGGCAACTGAGGTGTTACTCTGTGATAAACATTTTCAGTGAGCTGTGTGCAATAAAACCACCCCTGGAGCTACAGAGAGTGATTCCTACAATGGTCTGTGCTAACACCAGCCCTATTAAACATATTTGGTCATCACCTAGAAAATGCCACGGATAAGAGACTCTTAAATGCTGATGGAACCTGGTTGATCTTAAGTGACAGTAGATTGGCTCAACACAAATGGTGACATGTTGCTGCAGAGAGAAATTAAGACCAGCACCATGCATGGACCTGTGGGCCATCTGTGTGGCATTACAACCTTCTGCACACAGAAACCTGGAGACACTTGGAGCTTTTATTAAACACAACCCTGAATAAGAGGATCAGCCTACCCTGGCCACACACAGTCATACCCATACACCTTGGCCAGAGGAGGAAGATCAGGAACTATTTCCATAACAAGTGCAAGGATCTACTCAAGAACGCAGCCCTAAGTATAAAGATCATTCTCTGCTATTCATTTCATGAATACTGCGATATATTTAATCTACAGCAGATTTCACCATTTTTATCTTGCCATAATTAATACGATTGATAGATTAAAATCATTAAAAGCCATATTGTTACTTGAGATAGCCAGAACCTCTGCTCCTATTGTCTGGAGTCAGAATGCAGCCAACAGCCTGACCACCAAGTTGTGGCAAGTGGAGAGCAAGTAAAAATCACATTAAAAGGTCTAGAGGGTCCACCCTGGAAAAGATGCACACATAGCAGGTGATTTTGTTGACTTGCCCTGCCTACAAGAGTGTTGCTTCCAGGAATGACCACAGTCAGCAAACCTACCCACCATGGGCTCCCACATCCCTGCTAGAGCAAGTTGAGTGGGCACAGCATGGTTCCCTCTGGCAGTGGCCAGTTCAGCATGTGAGTAGTGCAGGGGTGGATCCTGTGTCAGAACACGGCAGCTGCTCATTTCCTGGGCTCCCTCTTGTCTTCTTGGAGTGTACATTTACAGGTCTTTGAAAAAAGATGATAATTTGGCTACTTTTTGTTTTATTGCAACTGTTGCCTTATTTGTTTTGTTCCCCAACACTCATTAAAAGCCCTTGTATTCAAACTCCAGGCCGAGCCAAGCCTTTATTCCACATCTCCCTGCCCAGGTATTCTGAACTCCCTCCTGACTCTTTGTCCTGGCTCCCTCTCATCTGGGACTGCTCACTCCATCCACTTGCCAATGCCACCCACATCTACTGGTTTCTAGGGCCAGTGTCTTTCCTGGGACTCAGAACATCTCCCCTCTTCATAGCAACTTCTCTATCAGTTTCCTTTTCTTGTGCCTCAGTTTCTTGAGCAGCTTGTTTCCCCCATCTTGCATTCACGTCTTCAGCCTACAACCCCAATATTCTTCTGGATCTCCAGTCTCTGCCAATTGTCATTTTCTCTAGTGGCTTCAAAACGATATTCCTGTCCTGCCAAACCTGAGTTTTTGCCCTCTCTGCAAGTCCCAGTTTTCACCCCACGTGCTCCTACTTCCAGTTCAGCCTGCTGGTTCTCCACAGAAAGGCCTCGGATCTGTCTCATGCGCTGTTTGCTTCTGAATTAGACAGTTTCTTCCTTCACATTGCATAAATGCCAACAGAGAGGTCACTGAAAGTGCAGGAAAGTGTCCCTGCTCTCCATTTGTTGCTTGGCTCTGGCTCAGCATGTGGCAGCTGGAAACAACCATTATTGGGAAATTTTCTCTCCATCTTGTAATCCTGGGCTGCACCATGTGTAATGGCTTTGTACAGAGAGTGCATGCCCAGGCTAGGAGTTGAGAGGGGCTGGAGAGCCTTATTTGAACTGTGGGAATGATGCACAAACAGGACTGTAACTGTGAGAGCAAGTCATAAGTTTGCTCTAGGACAACCTTAACCCTTAAGCAGTAGCAAGTCTCTCCATAAACTGAGATTTTAATTATCCAAAAATTTGTGCAAATGAGAGTAGATGTTCTTTGGTGTATGAAAAAGCATCTGACAAAGGTCTCTCTTGCTCAACTTCAAAGCAAACTTTCTCCATAAAAAGTTTAATCTTTTCCTATTGAAATCCAAAATACCCTTCCTAAATTTAATTTCAGAAATTACTAAACCCTTTGGTTGATATTTTCCCCAGGCAAGAAAAATACCCACGTGATGCAGACAATCAGTATCGACTTTTCCAGTGTGAATCAGGGTAGCCTGGCACAAACAGCTGAAAGCTGGGTCCTGCATTGGAAATGTCAAACCCTGTGTAACAGGCTGCATGGGCTCTTTAAAAACTCGGCAGAGCTGCTCACTCTACCTTATACATGTGTTGGGAATCAGCTGAAGGGCTGATTCCCATCAAGCAGATTTAAATAGGTTTCCAGCTTAGGGAGAGAAATGGATGTTTGTCTCTTAGGGGTGCTGTTCCTTCCTCTCACCCCTCCCTTATATGTGCACATACATACACCAAAAAAAAAAAGAGGAGAATGGGGATAAAGGTATTCTCCAGGCAGGAAAGACCAATCCTCTATAGAGGAGCAGCACTTCTGGCAGACCTGGACAGTACTAGAGTTTTAGTGAGTTGAAAATAAAAGACTTATGAGATTTTGCACTAGATTGGCTGGCTTGTGCTGGCAGGCAGCAAGCACAGCCAGCCTGCTTACAATTCTCTCTAGAGGAGATAAGCGAAAATAGAAACCAAAGAGCCACAATCTGTTATCCAGCCTAGAGAGGTAAAAATGTTTACTTGAAAAGACCACCACTCTCAGACAAAATGACAGCTCTAGGTTGCAGCCACTTGTCTTTCTCTCAGAATCAGAAAGCACTAATTTTCCACTTGCAGAAAGAACAGAGCTCCCGATTCAGCCCTCTTCAGAGCAGGCAGAGAGAAGTGAGAGCACAGAGGAGTGTGGCATTCACTAGCTCTGGTCAGACTCATGGTCCATATTTCTGTTCATGGTCCTGTTGGGTCTAAATTGCCTTTCACAGGCAGGAGCTTGTGCCCAAGCACAAGGGAGGACTTCTAGGAAGGCTGAGAAGTAACAACTGCTTCACCCAGGAAGGAAGAACGGGTTTGGCAGTGGATTTATCCAGAAGACACCTTTCTTTCCGGATGTGAGCTTTGTTGCAGCCTGAACACAAAGCATCTCTGCTTCTGCTTTGGAAGAGGTAAATCTGAGACCATCTCACTACTGCCTGCAAGGAATTCGCCTGTACTTGAGTCATCCAGAGACAATGAATGAGCACATACCTAAAGTATCCGGCACTTATCAGGAAGCTTCAAAGCTTGTGCTATTGAGGCACTTCGGTGAAGACTAGGAACAGCATCCTGATATTAAGGGTAGGTTTTACCATAACTTGTTAGGTGCAAGAGAAAGGTGTAGATCTTTCTAGGTCCTGGAGAAAAATTTATATTAAATTCTGGTGTCTTTCCTGTACCTGGAGGAGTACATGGCTCTCAGTTTTTGTCACACAATCCTAGTAAAGAGTAGTTTAACCACCTGATAGAGAACAAGTATTCATAATAGTGACTGGTAATAGCCAGATAGATAATCAGCATCTTTTATCTTATATTACTTATCAGTAATAGGTACTCACTTTTCAGTCTAGAAAACTCTCTCTTACTACTCAGTAAATGCACAAGTGCTGGTGGTGCATCTCAGGCACTGTGGCTCCTGTTCTGATATTCCCCAATTTGCAGCCACATACATAGCAACATTTGTGAACTGGGAGGGCAAGGTTAGCTCCAAAGCAACCCTCTTTCCCTCTGGAGTAGACTGTTTGCCAGAAGCACTCAGCATCAGTTGCCCCATGAGAGAATTTTAATCTCAAAACATGCCACAGGTGTATGCCAATTTGTGAAAAAATGCAGCTGGCTCCCTCTTCTTTATTAGTTAATGTTCTTTTGTGAGACTGCAGTTGCACGTTTTGTGTTAATCTTGGTGTCATGTCTGTACCTGAGCAGTGGCCTCTTTTCTAATGCATTTCCTAAAGGTTTAGCTCAGTACTTCAGCTGTAAGTGATGATAACTTAGGATATACTAAAGGGAGATCTGGTTTCTGTTCAGTTCCAGGCAGGCACTGCCCAAAGGGAATGGAACAGTAAACTCCGCTTCTTGCCTTAGCTCTGGGGAGGATTAGACAGGGCTTAGTGAAGAAAATTTAGAGAAATGAGATCAGGCAATCAGACAGCAAATTAAAATGAAATTATAACTGCTTATCTGACTATATTCTATTTTTCTTCATACTTCTTCTGCCTGCCATTCAAACACACAAGTGCGGATCCCACTCCTCATCTTCTGACTTTGATCTCTGAGCATCAGACTTCTCTTTAGTCTGTAAGTGGAAGACTAAAATGCGGATGCAGTATCACACTCATGGAATAACACATTCTTGGCTTGCAGCCACATCCAAATTTATAAATAATAGTAGTTTTCTGTAACTGCCAGGAAAGATAAAGAAAGCAGTGACATTTTAACTATCTTGTGATGCAAACAGTTCAACCTCGCAGGAGTTGAGCAAAGTAAAGTGGAAGCTTAATTAGGGATAATATATTCTAAACTTTGCATTCATTATGTCTTTAATTCTTTCACAACTCCTCCACAAATCCTGAAGTTGTTTTGTAAGAAACTTTAGAATCAGCATTTAACTCATAAATATACCCTTTTTGCAAGTATTTCAAACGACTGTGTATTTTCTCCTCTCCAAATACAATTTTAAAATGTAATATTAACATTAAGGAAGTATGAAGGACATGTCTGCTTTTGGTACAGCACAGTTTGGTGGTGGTAGGTGGCTTAGTTAAGCAAATCCAAACCATCAAACAATATTAAATAAGATACCAGTAGGTGTGCCAGGGGTCAGGAGGTGGCAGCAAAACTCTGAGAAGTTTGGTTTCTGCATGTCAATAATGGAAGTATTTTAACTGCAAACCAGAACTGATAAATCATGTCAAATTCTAGTAAGGAAAACCAGGGATGGCCAGACACTGGCCATGCAATGAGGAATCATATGAAAAACTATCAAATTATATGAATTGAAAACCAGCCACCATTAAAACCTGAAACAGCTTTAGTAATTAATGTAATGACCTAACAAATGTAAGTTTTCAGAACAAGAAGACTCCAAGTTGAAGAACGCTCTGACAGAACTTCTCAAGCTGGATGGAGTAGCATCAATAGATGTTTTGCAAAGCTCAGCAAATTGAACAGTTGTCTCATGCTTGGTCAAGTTTACATACATATATATATAAGCAGCATTACAGAACAGCTTATCTGATATGGTTTGGAAGCAAGTTCCTGAGGAAGACATCCAGGAAAGAATTCAAAGCAAAATAAAATTTGAAATGCCAACCTGACAGGCAAATTGTTGTGAGAGGAATTGTTGTATTTCTGTTCAATCAATTTATTTTATTTCTACTTCATAAGTGAGAATTTGGTGGTATGAATGGCAGAAAGGACATCAACGTGGTTTGTAGTAAGGAAAACCAACACTGAGCAAGAACAACATGACATATTTGGAGAAGGGACAAAACTGAACTTTATTTATCAAAATTGCAGGAATATTCAAAACAGCTTATGCACAACAAAAACATCCATGGTAAGCTCACTGAGCATGTAGAATAAAAAGGTCAGATCTGAAGATGTATGAACCTCTATGATAGCTGGATCCTGAGGAAAAACTATCACATACTAGAAATCATAAAGGTGGTCCCACAGAAAAACACTGGGTTCTGGTGGACTACACTGAAGATCGGTACTAAGGAAAAGGTTTGAAATAATAGAAGAGCAAACTTAGCTCACTCAGAGCTCAGGTGAGAGGGATTCCATGGAGGATAAAGGAGTTAGCGAGCACTTGGAGTTTTTCAAGAATGCTCTCCTGGAAGAACAAAATAGTCATCCCCTTTAAAGGCAAGGAAAGTAGGTGGAGCAAGAGACCCCCTTGGCTTAACTGAGAGTTTCTGTGGCTGTTCAAAACCAAAAGAGACTTGTACCAGAGACAGAAAACTGAATAAATACTCATTGAGAACTACAAGGGCATTGCCAGGGTGTGCAGAGATGCGGTTAGAAAAGCAAAAGCTTGAGTTGAAATCGGCCAGAGATGTCAAAAACCGTAAGAAAGGGTTCTTCAGGTATGTAAGCAACAAGCAGAAACAGAAGGAAAATACTGGCCCATTGTTAAACAGGAGAGGTGAATTAGTCACCAACAGTACTTAAAAGGCTCAAGGCTTTCTTCACCTCTCTCTTTACCATCACTGTTGGGTCCCAGACCTTGGGAACAAAAATCCAGGTTGATGCAAACACAGACCCACCATCAGTTAATGAAGAGTTGGTGGATGAACTCTACAGGAGCTTGACCCCTACAAATCAATGGAGCCCAACAGTATCCACCCAAGGGTGTTACGAGAGCTGTTCATGATGTTGTGAGGCCACTCTCCTTAAGCTTTGAGAGGTTGTGGAGACTGGGGCCAACCCAGAAGACTGGGAGAACACTAATGTCACATCCATCTATATGAATGGCTTAAAGGAGGCTTCAGGAAATTATAGGCCCTTCCGTCTTACTTCAGTCTCTGGGAAAGTTATGGAATGAATCCTCCCGGGGCTATTAGCTGAAGCATGTGGTTAGGAAAATGGTGGTGAATCCAGCATGGGTTCACCAAGGGCAAATCACGTTTGTCAAAACTGATCACCTTCTATAACAAAGTAACCCGTTCAGTTGATGTGGGATGAGCAGTGGACATTGTCTACATGCCTTTCTCCAAAGCTCTCGATAGGGTTTCTGTCAGGGTTTCACCCAGAGAACTGAGGTGTTATGGTCTAAACAAGGGTCCATGCAATGGGTGGGGAGCTGGCTGAGAGGCTATACCCAGAGCGGGGTGCCAAACAGCTCCTTTTCAAACTGGCAACCTGCCACAAGCAGGGCCTCCCAGGGACCAATACTGGGCCCAGCACTGTTTAGTATCTTCATAAGCAATTTGGATTATGGGGTCAAGTGCACCCTGATGAAGTCTCCTTCCCCTAAACTGGGTGGGAAACTGGACACTTTGGGAAGAGCCACACAGCAGGAAGACCTGGATAGGCTTGAAGAGTGAGCTACCAAGAACCTTATGAAGTTAAGAAGGACAAGTGTGAGGTCTTGCACCTGGGAAAGCATAATCCATGAGTGCAGCACAGGCTGGGATCTACCCAGCTGCTGGGGAGAAGCTCTCTGGGAAGGAACATGGCCCAGGTGGACAAGCAGTTGAATATGAATGCACAGTCTGCTGCTGTGGCAAAGAAGCCAACAGGATTCTGGGCTGAATCAACAATGGCATCACCAGCAGAGCTAAAGATGTCATTATCCTGCTCTACTCAGCCCTTGCCAGACTACAACTGGAGCAATGAGTTCAGTTTTTGTCCCCACTGTCCAAAAAATAGGCGGGCTGCTGGAGAGGGTGCAGAGAAGGGCCACAAAGATGATCAGGGCTTGAAGCCTGCCATGTGACAAAAGGCTGAGAGAACTGGGCTTGCTCAGCCTTGAAAAAAGAAGGTTCAGGGGAGACCTTATCACCATGTTACAGTATTTAAGGGGTGGCTACAAAGAGGATGGAGAGTCAATTTTTAAAACAAGACACATGGAAAAGACAAGGGGTAATGAGTACAAGTTACTTCCATGGAGATTCTGATTGGACACAAGGAATGTTTTTCACAAGAACAACCAATCATAGGAATAATCTCACCGCTGAAAAAGCGGTGGATTTCCCAACTTTGGACACTTCTAAGATTCATCTGGGCAGGGTGCTGGACTGTCTGGTCTGGATGGTACTTTTGCCAAGAAAGGTTGGACCTTTGTACCAGATAATCCTTCAGGTCCCTTCCAACCTAGCATTCCATGACAAACGCTATAGACAGAAAAATTTTACAAGGTGGAGGGAAAAAATTATGTATTTTGAGACTTTTATAAATATAATGAATGAAGAAAGTTAAAATTACCTTATGAGCAGCTAGAAAAATTTCTCAACCTAAACCAACAAAAAATTATGTTCACAGTATTTCAATATTTATTCATATTAATGAATTTAAGCTCCACATGCCCTACACAAACATGACATATTTCTACTGTATCAGTCAGAAATCTGGATTCTCTAGAGCCCTTTTTTGCTTTAACAAACTAGGATTTTAGTACAAGTTGCATCTGTAACAGGAAGACCAGGCAAATAATGTGTACACATGAATGTGCATGTTCTTCCAATAAAATAATTTGCATAATTCATTTACTGTACCCAGATATACTTCAGAGTTTTGCTGAACAAAAAATATCAGAAGGTTTTGCAATTATAATAGGAAAAAGTGAGAAAACAAACTAAATATGCCTTTAATAAATGAAACCATTTTAACATATTTTCCAGTATCCTTGATTTGCAATGACTGAAACTTTCTATTTTCCAGTATCCTCAGTTTGCAATGACTGAAACAGATATTTTGCTGGTTCCAGTTCCATCCAGCCAGTCCTTTGTGCTAGCCACAAGCCTGTCTGATGAAATACTGTGAAGATGAAAGAGTAACACAAAAAAATAAGCAAGTATTTAAAATGCAACAAGAAAAAAAATATGTCTATGGCTATTTATTTCACTTGCACCAACAATATTGGAATTTGAGATGAAAAATAGAATAATATCATTTATACTCGTATCAGAGAAAAATCAAGGAAATAGACTTGGCTGGAGACAGCTGTCGTAAGTATTTTTGGAGCAAATCAAATAGATGTGTTTGAAAAAAACCCCCACCCAAGCTGTTCTCTAGAAAATTTTCTAAATAAGCAAGCCTGGTAAACTCTTCAGTAAGTGTAATGTAACACAAACTGTGTGCCACAATCCAGAGAACACAGCTTGGATGCTGGGAACAGAGTGGGAGACACCTGAGATGGCTCTGTTAAATTATGCAAGAATCTCAGCTATGCACAGCAAGTGTGTCAGTGTCAGGAGGTGAATAACACTAAAGCAGTTTCTAAACACACACAACTAAACATATTTGAAGCAGGAGTTTTCAAATTGTCCCATAGGGCTGGCCACATTTTGAAGAGAAACTGGCTTAGTTTCACTTCCCATTAATGATCATATAATATCTTTTTGCCAAATACAGCAATTGCCTGCATGGAAAAGTAATTTTAGGAAAGTATTTAATATGTTTTTAACAGCCTTGTAACAACAACTTAGCAACTGAAAAGAGAGATGCCAACACCTTGTGATGGGCTAAATCTTCAGAACCAACCAGGAAGATTCTGTGGGTGGAATGTGTACAGTGATACGCAGACACGGTACCACCTGAAATGTCTTTCTACTGCTGCATCCCCCTGAGAGAGATGTAGGACGCTGCCTTTGCAGATTTCCAACCAAGTCAACAAGACAGAAGAAAACTCCCCAGACGAATCAGTCATATCTGAAGTGTGTTGGGGACCAGTATGTCTCAACAGCTTCTGAAGTGTCTTATTTCTTCCTGCCATTTTCCACCAGAAAAACCTTTGGGAGGAAATGAAAAGGAGCAGGTCATCTAACCTGCCTAATTTTACCTTCCTAACCATTTTTTTCTAGTCTGGCTCTCAGATTTTCAGACTTGGACTGATTTAATAATTTTGAGATGCTTAGTTCTTAACCAAAGTCACACTGAAGAATGTTCTTTGAAGATGGTTTGGAAAAACCCCTGGGTTTGGAAAAAGCACTGACCTGTGGAAAGTTCTTCATTCTCTCTTTAGTTTCATCACGTTTGCTATTACTGGGTGTTCAGCTCACAGGAGTTGCTTTGCTTTGGACTTGAGAATACGCCCTTTTTCACGACCAATAGAGGGCTCAGCTCACTCGTGCCAAACGCTACAATAGGAAAGGGAGGATAATACATGGATGGGTACAACGGCAATTCATCTTTCTGGCTGGAAGCCTTGTTTTGGAGTTTTGTTGCTTAGTGTCTGTCAGCACTTTCATCCTGGGGAATTTCAATTTCTCCAACAACAACAGCCTGACCGCAACTAAAATTTTGCATATAAGGTATCAGAACTCAGATCTATTTTTTGTAAAATTAATTTTCCAAATGAGGTTAAGTCTTAAGATATGAAAAAGTACTTGGGTGGTACTCAGCGTAACAAGAAGGAAATTATTATCTTGGTATTTGTTTAATCTTGTGAATCATTCTTTAAAAGGACAGCGAGATGAATATTCAAAATGTGATCTCAAACCCCACAAAAAATATGTGTTCATCCAGGAACTGAGCTACATTTGATGTGTCTAGCATTTCTAGGCACTGTAATTACTCTACTGGCTTTGAGAATAACTTATTCAAAAACTAACCACGTATGTTCAACAGGTTTCCTTTCAGGAACGGTTCAGCTGCTGATGGATCACAAAAGGAAGGACCATGTCCTGTCTTTGAAGATATGGATAAAAAGGAAGCAATTATTAATGATTTGCTCATCTAAACAAAAAATGATTGACAACATAATGAAATAATGTAATCCTGTAGTGTGCCAAATATTGCAATTTTAAACTGAATAGGAACAAATGTCAAAGGAAGCTGAATGAGAGTAGTTGCATTATACACCACAGAACCATACATCTAGTAATAAAAGACATGAGAGGAAACTGTAAGAAACTAGTCTTCTGGAACCGCTTACATATTTCAATGAATTTTTGGCACAATTAAGCAGTTCATTTGAAACACTACTTGAAGACAATGCTGAAAGGCCCCTCTCAGTGCAGGAGAATTACAGCTGTCCAAAACTTCCTGTAATGATATACTTTGAGGAGATTAGCCAGGAAGTAGTATCAGTACAGCACACTGTAGGCTAGGAAGCACTTCTGCAGGCTGACAGTCCGGTGCACTAAATGCTGAGTTTTGTGGACATTGGACAGCACTGCTGATGCAAACGTGTGTTTATAATACCAGTGTATTCCTTTGCTTGGAAAAGACTGAAATAATCCTTGGCATATTTTATTGTATGAAAAACAAACCCAATAAGAATAGATTCATTCAATGAGTAAAGTGTCATTCTTTCAGGCACATAGGACTGCAGGCTCGTCTTCTGGGGAAGCCACCACTGCCCTTGCCACCTGCCAAGCCCTGTCCATCTCTCAACCCCATCCCAATATCCTAACTCGTCCTGCTCCTCATCCTGGCTCCCTCCTGGAGCAGCGTGGTGTTCCCCGGCCACGCAGTCCCGGTCCCACATCAGGGCTGAGAGCACAGCAGAGGCACACGGACCCAACCCGAGGGACCGTATCTGCTATAAACACAAAGGATTCAGAGTGAAACAAAACAGGAGGAAACAAAACCCAGTAGGAGAAGCAAACCGAAATATTGTTTTACCACCGTACCTTTTAAGGAAATTTTCAATAAACTTTAGAGGAACATTGTCGCATTACCACAAGATATCTGGATTGCAGTGAAATGATGTGGTTGACTGCTAGCATGTGCATTAAACAGAAGGCACAGAGCTGACAAATGAATTAATTAGCTTTGTCACTACTGCTTTCTGGGCTTGGACAAACAGCTGCTGCAGGTCACTGCTGTCCCCTTGTGCACAGCCCTGATCGATGGTTTGCAACCTTTGCCTGCAGGTCTGAGGGCTCTACTGCTAAAAAGGTCCAAACAAGAAGCGAGTTCATATATCCAGCAAACAATTTAAACAAATTTCTAGAGACGAAAACATGTGCATGCAAAGGTGTTCCAACTCAAAGACTTGAAATACAGTGGCATAATAAAAAAACAAAAATGGGAAGAAGCTTAACAGCACAAATGATAAGTGTGTGATGACCTTTGCATTCGCTTTCCTGCAGAGCCCTAATGACTTTTTGGCAGTCACGGGACTCCGGCGGCCCGCGCTGGCCGCGCCGTGAGGGGGCTCATCCCCGCGGGCTCCCGGCGCGGCCGGACCGGACCCGCGGCCGAGCCCCGCCACAGGCGTCACGCGCCTCCCGCGGGCGGGCTC